>JAVXUP010000533.1:0-429047 GCA_033070095.1 Escallonia herrerae | reverse complement strand
GTTCATACCCTATTCTGGTCGCACCCCAGACCCGCTAAGGGACCCACTTTGCACGACACATCACCCAGTCAGCGGTCAACTTTTCAACGCTCGAGGGCCGGTCAAAGCAACGCATGCTCAAGTCACGTGAACCATTCGTGAAGCGACTTCGGCGTGCCTTCCACCCTTGGGGGTCGGCCACCCCAAGGGGTCGGCCACCCTCGGGGGGTCGGCCACCCCAAGGGGTCGGCCTCCCTCTGGGGTCGGCCACCCCAAGGGTCGGCCACCCTCGGGGGGTCGGCCACCCCAAGGGGTCGGCCACCCTCGGGGGGTCGGCCTCCCCTAGGGGTCGGCCTCCCTCTGGGGGTCGGCCACCCCATGGGGTCGGCCACCTGCCTTGAACACCGACGCCGTCACCTTTGACCCCACTCCATTGTCACGACGACCGTCGCTCGCGGCCGCACTCCGCCATAGTCGCGACAACCGTCGCTCTCGGCCGTGCCCCTTCGTCGCGATGACCGTCGCCCGTAGTCTCGATGACCGTCACTTGTGGCCGCTCTGTCGCCATGACAACCGTCGCTCACGGTCGCGCGCCATCCACGCAACGACCCTTGTCGCTCGGAGATCACTCTGCGACCCTCGTCGCCCGCACTCAACCGCGCCCCATGCGCTGCAATCATGTTATATGCTTACGGGATAGGCTACTCCTCCAGGACACTATCTCCGCCAGGGTGCCTGCGTGACTGGCCTACGTGCTCTGGCACTGGGGGCTCGCGTCGGCACCCCTAAGGACTATGACCCCCGGGTCACTCCGAGACGGGAGCAGGTCTTCGGAAGGGCATCTTGCCTAGTCCACCTGGCAGCTGGGCGTCGGGTCTTCCCCACCGCTGCCAGGCCTGTGGGATTCAGTAAGGGCTTGGACTGGAGGCTGGGGCAACGGGCTACTCTGACCATGCTACCGCGGCATGATCAGTCTCCTCAGACAGGCAGAGAGATGTTGGGGCAGGGCAGCACGAACTTAGGAACCGGCAGTCCAACGAAGGGTCAGTGCGTTGGCCCCCTGGTGACGTGTCGTTCCCAGGGGGCGACACATGTCAACTTATGACACATGCACATTTTTGCCTATAAATAGTGGACTTTGGAGCTTTTTCAAGGATCTTTTTCTCATTTGGACTTTTCACTTTCTCTCTAAAAGAGACATTCTCTCTGGAATTCTAGTGAGAGAAATATACTTGAACTCCCGTCTACGGACCCTTGACGCCATACCCTTATCACGGACTGTAGACTGTCGGTCCTGTTCATCGTCACCCTGCCTGCGCAGCACTGCCAGCCCTCACGACCTGTCTGGGGAGCCTTGTCCTCGGCCCTTGCGCCGTCCTTGCTGTCTCCCACGTTGCCTACCTGGAAGCCAACTCAGACCGCATCCTTTGTGGCACCTCCACGTATCATCGAACCATTTTCGGCACCATCATTTTGGCGACTCCGCTGGGGAGGTGAGCATCGTATTGCGGTTTGCATACCTTCCGGACTTAGGCATTATGCCTGTGCAACGGAGAGCTACTAGGGCGACCAGCCAAGGACCCAACCCCGCCATGCAAGAACACCACCTCGGTGATCAGGAGGAGACTAGCGCCACGCGGCTCCGAGACCAGCTGCCGACACTACCCCCGACGTGCAAGTGCTCGTAAATGCAGCCATCCAGCAACTCACTCCAACCATCACCACTCTGCAAGATTCACAGACCACTCTACTAGCCGCCATTATGGAGATGCAAAAATCCATACAAGCCCTGTCCTCACAGCAGGCCGCTCCATCAATCCAGCCTTCAGGACCGGGGCCAGCTTTTGACGTCGCCCCGGCCCCAGTGTCGCGACTACCGCCGCCTTGGATATCTAGACCCTTGGCGGTAGGGCTCGCAACACCCTCGCTGCCGGTAGCCGACATATCTCCTTCTGCAGTGCCGCCCCGCAAGCTACACACGGATCTCGGGCCAGTCTTGCAGCAGATTCTCCCCGCTACACCATCTATCTGACGATCTGCAAGAAGCTCCTCCGAAGTTTCGCTCCATCCAAGACCCACCACCATCCATGACCCCCGAAGGAAGCCTCCTCGCCCGTGACTCCATCGAGATGGAACCTAATCCCTATCCAATTGAGCAACACCAAACCCCCGGCCAAGTGATAGGCATGTCTCGCCAACCCACACTCGCCCCTGCACAGCTGCCCCTGCCAGCACCTGCACTATACCAACCCTCCCATGTCCCCGTTCATCAAGCCGTGCCATCTGGGGGCTCGCGACGCACCAGGCGGTCATCACCCCTTGACCGGCAATGAGGCACCATCCTCCAACTATGTCACTCAGTCAGATTTGGAAGCCCTTGTCCGTCGCCTGTCGAGGAATTCCGAGCCGGACTCCTCAACCCGTCTAACCGGACACGCCCCGTACGCCAATGATATCGCCATCGCACCCTACCCCCTCAAGTACAAGCAACCAAACTTTGTGCTCTTCAACGGACGTGAGGGAAACGCCCGTGAACATCTAACAAGGTTCGCAGGCTCCTTGGAGCAGTATGGTACAGGAAGCAGCTTGAAGTTGAGAGAATTCCACAAGTCCCTTACGGGCTTGGCTTACACTTGGTATCACCAGATCCCCGCAGGGACCGTCCACACCTGGAACGACATGGTCCAGCTGTTCTTAGACAAATTTCATTACGAGACCGAGCGCGTGACTATCGTTGATATTGCTGGCATTCGCCAGAACCAGGGGGAAGACTTGAATAAATATGTGCATCGTTTTCATCTCAAGTGCCTTGAGTGCACAGATTTCAGCAAAGACGAAACGTTGGTTCCCATATGCATCAAAAATATGATTGACGTCTACCGAGTGCATATCGAGAACCTACAGTTAAGGTCATGGGGACACCTCAAGGAGACAGCCCGACGAACTTACGAGACAGTTGGTCCTGTCAAGTCATGGAAGCCTCGACCGCAAAGTACGCTGTTGGCCTCAGCAGATGCACCTATCACTCAACGTAGCAACGACAACAACAACTATGCAGGCTTCAAGCGTCAGCTTCCAGATGTGAACCAAGGCTCCGACAAGCGAAGGCAACAAAGACCTGCACCTGACTATCCCTGTGACCTGAATACAGTGAAGGAACTCTTGGCCGAATGGGTGGCGCATGACAAAAATTTCCAACTGCCACCAATGCGGACCAATATCACAGACGAAGAAAAGGCCAGGCCCACCTACTGTCCTTTCCATCGAGCCCTTGGCCATCCGCTCAAAGATTGCAATGCACTGCGAACCATCTTTGCAAGGAAGGTAGCGTCGGGCGACCTGCAGCTACGGAAAAACAACGATGTGCGCAAAGATCCCTACCCACCGCATCGCAACAGTAGGGAGCACCAGGCCCTTATGGCTGTCACTGACCATGTCGAGCCTGTAATCCACGAAGCCCCGGCAGAGCCCACACTGACCCTCGTGCCTCCTCCAGCTAAGCAGTCGATGCCTCCCCTTCGACAGATGACGAAGATCAAAAGTTTTTTTGATGAAATGGGGTTTTCACCCGCCGCCCGGACTTACCTTTCCAATTGCCTGCTCGAGGTCACCACCGGCCTCGGTCCCGAATGCTTCGCCGCCCAGGCTGAATTACGTCACATCCCCTCCACGGCCTTAGTCTTCTCGGATGAAGACTCGCCGCCGGTCGAGCATCACAATCGGCCGCTGTTTTTAGAGTGTACTGTTAATGGCACGGGCTTCCGTCGTGCCTTGGTTGATTGCGGCGCCTCGATCAACATCATACCCCTCATCACCCTGCAACAGGCCGGCATTCCCCCAAGGAAAATCATCCGTGACCCCGTCAATATTACCGGCTTTGGACAGGGTCCTCAGTCGACCCTCGGCCATATCACTGTCGACCTCATGGTCGGAACTGTCCGTCGCGACACTACTTTTCACGTAATAGACAGCGAGTCTGCCTTTCACCTCCTGCTCGGGCGACCATGGATCCACGTCAACAAGGCCGTTCCCTCAACATACCATCAATGTGTGAAGCTGGTAGCCGGTTCTACGGGACATGAGGTAGCAATGACAATCCCTGCAACCAAAGCCCCCTTTGAATGCGCCGAGTCTTATTTCGCCGAGGCCTCCTTCTTCACTAATTTCGCCGAGGATGGGGAGAATGCTACTCATGTACATTCTACCAGGCTGCCGACCTGGGATGAGCTGTGCGGGGACAAGCTTCCCAAGGACAAAACCGGGAGAAGTAACAAGAATAATGGGTCAACCCCACCGCTTCCGCCTGCTGCCACGACCAATTCCCCCCCTCTTCCCCCAAGTCCAAGAAGCAAAAGGCTGAGCCGGCCTTTCGACGTATCGTCAAGGACGGCAAGATCATCTATCAATTATGACGGTATGCAGGGGCTCCAGGCGGTCCCTCCTCAGACCCCCTCGACCCCGACCCCCTTGGAGAGACTGAATGGTGCCGCACGGCCGAGCATTGCCAGCCAGATCCTGACCTCACCCCCGGCGCGGCACCACCTTGCTATGAGGACGGCCCTCGACCACAGGCTGAAGATATTGAAGAAATCAACCTGGCCGACCCGGGCGAAGAACCGCGGCACACCTACATTGGCACAAAACTCGCCCCCGGCCGAAGAGAGGAATTGGTTTCCCTCCTGCACGAGTATCGTGATGTCTTGGCATGGAGCTACAATGAGATGCCCGGACTGGATCCTGCCTTAGTCACACACCATCTCAACATTGCTACCGGATCCATCCCTAGCCGACAGCACCCGCGGACATTCCGCCCCGAGCTCGAATTGAAAATCAAGCAAGAGATTGAACGCCTCCTGCACGCAGGCTTCATCGAACCTATCACTCACCCTATTTGGCTGGCTAATGTCGTCCCTGTACAAAAGAAGAATGGCCAAGTCCGCGTCTGTATCGACTTTCGGGACTTGAATAAGGCGTGCCCCAAGGACGAGTTTCCACTACCCAATATCGACATGCTCACGGAGGCCGCCGCCGGATATGAAACTTTATCTTTCATGGATGGGTTCGCAGGTTATAATCAGATTCGCATGAACCCCGACGACAGCGCCAAGACAGCCTTCCGCACTCCTATGGGTAATTTTTGTTGGAAAGTTATGCCTTTCGGCCTCAAGAATGCGGGTGCTACGTATCAAAGGGCTATGACAGCAATATTCCATGACATGATACACCGTACTGTGGAAGACTATGTCGACGATCTTATTATCAAATCCAGGAAGGAAAGTGATCACCTCACCGACCTTCAAGCGGTCTTTGATCGTTGCCGCCAGTATAACATGCGGATGAATCCATTGAAATGTGCCTTCGGAGTCTCCTCCGGCAAGTTCCTCGGGTTCTTGGTCAGTCGACAGGGCATCGACGTTGACCCCTCGAAAGCAGCCTCCATCCAAGAAATGCCCCCCCCCAAGAACACAAAGCAACTGAAGAGCTTCCTCGGCAAGGTCTCTTACCTCCGACGCTTCATACCCGCACTGGCCGAGCTCATTACGCCATTTCAACACTTGACGCGTAAAAGCGCACCATGGAATTGGGGCGCGCCCCAACGGCAAGCATTTGAACAGATTAAGGCGGTCCTCATGTCACCGCAAACCATGGTCGTACCACAACGGGGCATCCCACTCCTACTCTACCTGACTTCCACACCCAGATCCATCGGGGCTTTGCTTGCCCAAGAAGTCGAAGGTGTCGAGCGTCCTGTTTATTACCTCAGTAGAGTGATCAGAGGGCCCGAAGCCAACTACTCCGAGCTCGAGAAACACTGTCTAGCCTTGGTGTACGCCTCACAGAAGTTCAGACATTACTTTCTGGCGCATCAGATCACACTCGTCACCAAGGCTGACCCACTCCGTTACATGCTTACGCGTCCCGCCCTGTCTGGCCGACTCACACGGTGGTTGCTGCTATTGGCCGAATTCGGTTTATCTATCAAGAATCCTACAGCTCTGCGGAGCCAAGCACTCGCAGACCTCCTGGCCTTCTTCCCACGCCAACAATGTGAACCGATATCGGATCAACTGCCTGGGGAGGAGACAGCCCTGATCACCGACATCGATGGACTGTGGACGCTTGAATTCGACGGCTCTGCCACTAGCAAAGGTCCCAATGGCACGCCCCTCCGGCAAGGGGGTGCCGGCATAGTCCTGCGGGCACCAGACGGTGTTACCACTTCATTATCCTTCAAACTTGCATTCCCGGTGTCTAACAACGAAGCTGAATACGAGGCACTTGTCATTGGCCTCATGATCGCCGTCAGTATGGGGGCTAAGGCGCTGTGTGTGAAAGGAGATTCAAATCTGGTCATGAAGCAGGCGGACGGGGAGTTCGCGGTCAAAGAACCAGCCTTGGCACCTTATCGTGCCTTGGTGCAACACTTGGAAGGAAGACTCGGTCATGTCCAGTATGAACATCACAATAGGTGCCACAACAGACATGCGGACTGCTTGGCCACGATCGCGTCAAAGATAGAGGTCGATGGTGAACAACGGATGCTAACCATCGTCAAGAGAATGGAACCATGCACAGCACTGAACCTAGTCCCGAGGGACGTTACTGCGGACGATTGGAGGCAACCTATTATCGACAAACTTAAAGCGCCATCTCTTGCTCATGCCTCCACCCTTACAGACTTTTCAATGATGGGAGATGTCTTATACAGGCGGTGTCCCGGAGGCACTCTAGCAAGATGTTTGGCACCGGAAGAGGCAAAACACAAATTACAGCTCGGCCACCAGAAGTGTTGTGGCCTCGACGGTCCCCCTCTGTATCGTCGCCTCCAGCGTATGGGATTATATTGGCCATCCATGGCCAAGGACGCCTCGGATATACAAAAGGATTGTCCCGAGTGCTTGTATGCACCCGACGGTGCCGAAGCTCTTGTCATTGACATCGAGGGTGACTGGCGCCAGCCTTTCATCCAGTATCTATCCCACGGGATTCTACCACCTGACCGCGGCTCAGCACGATCCATCAAGCGCAAGGCAGTCAAGTATTTTGTGACGGAAGGCGAGTTATTTCGCAAGGGATTTTCGGGACGCACCCTGCGATGCTTGCAAGGTGCCCAAGTGGTCAAGGTCATTAACGAAGTACACAATGGTGATTGTGGTGAACATCAAGGCTCCCAGAAGCTGTATGCAGAATTACTAAGATTGGGGTATTATTGGCCGACTATGGAATCCGACTCCATCTCGCATGTCCGACGCTGCCAACCCTGCCAGCGGCACGCCGACAGGATACACACGCCAGCATCCGACTTGCACATGATCTCAGCACCGTGGCCATTTCATTCTTGGGCCCTCGACCTCATCGGCCCCATCCACCCGCCGTCCAGACGCCATTCATGGATCATGGTTGCTACTGAACGCTTCACGAAGTGGGTTGAAGCCGTACCTCTGCGGAGAGCCACGGGAGGTGCCGTTTCTAACTTCTTACGCGACGTCATCTGTCGTTTCGGCATCCCTCGATGTATTATATCTGACAATGGCACCCCATTCATTAACCGAGAGGTTCGAGCTCTCATGGAAGGGTACAACATCAGCCATGCCACATCAACTCCCTATTACCCGCAAGGTAATGGTCAAGCTGAAGCGTCCAACAAGACTTTGCTACGAGTATTATCGCGAATGGTGCATGACGCCGACCGGTCGTGGTCCGAACAACTGAATCTGGCACTCTGGGCCTACAGAACATCCATGCACACAGCGACAAAGGCCACGCCCTTCTCTCTCGTCTACGGGGACGAGTGTGTGGTACCTGCCGAGATCGCAGAACCATCGGCTCGACTTTCCCTAAGCAGCAGTCTCGGAAATGAAGCAGCCCGGCTGGCGGCACTTGACGGCCTCGACGAACGACGAGCCACGGCCCTGCGCCGCATGAAGAAGTATCATGAGCAGCTCACGAAAGCTTATGGGAAGACCGTCAAGCCACGTTCATTTATCGAGGGTGACCTTGTTCTTCAAGCCGCCAAGCATGTGCGGGCCAACATGTCAGCTCCTAAATTCACGCCAAACTGGGAGGGCCCTTTCACGGTGCACGAAGCCCGCACTAATGGCTCGTACCTCCTGCTCAACCACGACGACGGTCAGGTCTCGGCCCCCATCAACGGCCGCTACCTGAAGAAGTATTATGTTTAGTCACGACAACATTCCCCCAGCCCTATCCGCCCGCGTCATAGTACGCGCCCTCGTAGCATTTTTGTACATGCGACATTGCTTACAGACTTGTATTTTTTTGTTGATCTGTGTAGCGTTCTACACTACTCATGTAATGGTGTTTTGTACCACGTCCTATCAATACAAAGTCATGCTGTTACCTCAACTTCTGCCCAGCTGGCACTCATTCTCAACCTATGCTTCCTAAGTCACTTTCTACGAGCGGGAATGGGAGAGCATTCACAAGTAACCAAAACAAGCAAGACATTCAAAAAAAAAAGAGAGAAGAAAGAAGAGAGCAACCGAACACAACATACAATAAGCCGAGACCATCGAAAATATGTACATATACATCAAACGTTTACTAGCCGTCGTTAAGCACTACAACTACAGCAAAGTAACATACAAGCTAGGAAAGTCTAGACAACAGCGATGCAACTGGGTGGGAGCTGAATGCCTGAAGTGCCTCCCGCTCTGCTTGTACCTCTGACCATCCAGCATCAAGCTCGGCCTGTCGCCCTAACCGCTCTGACTCTCGCCCGTCCACCTCACCTCGCCGCCTCTGTAGATCGGACAACTGCCTCTGCAAATCGACGAGCTGTCTCTCTATCTCTGCCACCTGCATGTCAATCCCGGCCAACTCTGCGGTAATCTCTGACCGCTCTGCCTCTAATCCTGTGCGGCGCCGCTCCAGCAACATCTCCCGCATAACCACGACTGCACGCCTCTCATCCATCTCGTGGCTGACGCTCCTCGATCTAAAGAAATCTGCTAGCCAGTCCAGCTGCATACCTAGCGATGTGAACGGAGCGAACTCTGAAAGCGACCGAGCAACGAACTCTGCAGTCCAACCCGTCGACGGCACACTGGCGAACGGCAGCAACCACTCCATAAACCCGGCAGACACCCACATCCGTAGTACTGGGTTCTCTACCACCACGCTCTCGAATGTCTGCGGGAACGCTGCCTTCACCAGTTCTAACCGGCGCACAGTCTCCGCTGGTAGCTGGAGGCCCCCCCAAGTTGCCACATCCACCTGACCGCTCGAGGATCCTCTACTCATCTCTCCGGCTGTCGCGCCACTGCCGCCCGCTGCAGAAATCTCCGACATTCCACCCGCCCTCTGCGCACCAATCGTGGCTGAGTGCATCGCCAGAAGAGTAGCTCCAACCTCAACCACGGACTCCGGCAATGTGTCGTGCCGTCGCACCACCACAGCCTGAACCGGTGTCTCTTGCTCACGAATCGAGGCAGCAACAACAGACTCAGGCTCCGCCATATCGCCACCATCACCTCCCACAACCTGCGTCTCCATGCCTGTCCACCAGTCCTCGTCAATGTCAAACATCACCGTATCGCTCCCCTCTCCGCCGTATAGTGCCCCCACCGTTTCCTCAGTAGCAGGCAATGGGCTCACCCTCCTCGGCACACCGGCCGTCAATATCTCAACGGCCTCAGTCTCATCACTGTCAACTAATCTGCCGGCCTCGGCTGCCATAGCCTCCTCGCCTTCGATCTCAGTCTCGGCCTCGCTACCCCCCGCGACCGCCTCTTCCTCGTCCCCCTGGCAAAACCGCTGTCAGTTCACAGATTATGAGCAATATGCAAACCATATTTATACGACAAAAAGAAAGGACAGAAGCAAACCTCAGAGTCTAGCTCCTCTAATACGTCGCGCGGCCTCTTCGCCCCTGATATGTGTGGGGCTGAGGTACCAGCACTAGCCTGACGCGCTGTCTCCATCATCCCCACTCGCAATGCCGACAAAGGCCCCTTGCCGGCCCCCGGCACCCTCGGCACCTCGGCAATAGGCTCCTCTCCACGGTCCTCCTCGGGAGCAGCGTCCCCCAACTCTACGGCATCCTCCTCCGCCTCCCTCTCCGAGCTCGGAACAGAACTCCCGGTCACCAGTGACAGCATCCCGCACTGCCTCGCGACTGTGGCCGATATCAGGCTCAGGGCTCGGTCACATGCGAACACATCTACCTGTCGACGTGTGCCTGACGGCTGTGCCAGCCATCCGGCCCAGCTCCCTCGCAGCCGCTCCCACCAATGCGCATAATCCGCGGTCACCGCCCCTGCCACCTCTGTCCCTGGCTGCCTCCACTCTGTCGTCGGTGCCGGCCACTCGCGGGCTCTGTCATATAGTGTATACCCAAAAGCCGTCGCCACACTCCAAGGGCTGTCATAACCGCATGGGGGCTCTAGGTCATACCCGAATGCCAACGACAGACGGTCCGGGCAATACCTCGCCACATAATAGCAGCACTCGGCGGGCTTCCCGCCATCATCTGTCAATACCGGGAGCCAGCCGGGAAAATACGCGACCAATAGCGCCAGCTGTCCTGGCGCTAACTCGCCTCTCCTGCTCAGATCTGTCGTCACCTCCTGCACGTGCAGCCATGGCGGCGTACCATATGACGCATGCATCTCCATATAGGGCCGTCGCTCGCATTCCCCCCGTTTGTCTAGAATCTGTGCCAACGGGCACCCCGGCCTCCTGATGCCTGCCCAAGCAAAAGCCCGAGACCCGCTACACCACAACGCCACCTGCCGCGACCTGCCTGGACGGGTCACTGTCCCCATCGTCGGTGACGGGTGTGCGAGTGGGTATCCGTCAGGACGGTACCCTGGAAAGCACTCGTACAGGTACCTCTGCAAGAACATCCAGTCCACGTACGTCGCCACCTGATACCGACCATACGACCGCTTCACGTCATTCACGAACTGATCTAGCCGCGAGTATAACGTGCCCAAGTACACCGGAGCCAAGCCGACCCGCCTTCCCTGCGCCATCCGAATGGCCAAGGGAAACACCCTCGGGGAAATGCCATCCTCAGGTGTCCCCTCAAACACAAACCTGCAAACAACGACCGGCAACATATGTCAGTTTGACGTTTTACAGGGCAAGCAGGACATACGATATATTCACGAATAATCACATGACAGTACAAAATTTACCTCGATAAGAACATAGCCAAAAACGCCACCAACTCGTACCGATCGCTGCCATGATACGGACCCATCACGAACTGGGCAGCATTGCCCAACCTCTGGCCTGTCCTCGCCTGCGGCGTACCATAGAACTGGCGCAGCCACCCACCGTACGTCCCCTTCCGGTGCTTCTTCGTCTCCGCCAAAATGTCTAGTAGCTGCGTCTGCAACAACCGCTCCTCCCCGCTCAGCCGGGTCACCCGTGCATCCACCTCCCCGTGTATCGGCAGCCCTGTCAGCATCAACACATCGAGTAACGTCGGCCCGATCTCCCCGAACTCGGTCACGAACGTATGCGACTGCGTGCTCCATCTTGCCAGCAATCGGGTCATCCCTGGCGTATCCCTATATAACTCCAGCCCCCTCGCCGTGATATTGATCGCCGGTAACAGTCCCAGTGCCTGCAACACCTGCGCCCTCTCCGGTGTCTCCACCATATGCTCACACCAAAAGTCCCACCCTACCGGCATCGCACTATGGCCCTTGAACATCACCGGCGACCAAGGTATGTCCTCTCTCCCAATCAACAATGCCGGTACATACCTCGGCGACATCACAGGCGCCTCCGACCAGCTCGGCGCGCGAAGGTAGGGTGACGACAGCCGAGGCTCCTCTCCCATCGACGGACCACCCCACGGTGTCGTGAACGCTCCGTCTGCCACACGAATAGCCAACTCCCTCCACAGCTCCCGGTCCGGTACACACGGTACTACTCCCCTCACCCCCAGCAATGTGTTTGTCTTATCCGGCTCTGGATCGTAGGACCTCCTACCGCCATCATCAAAGGTCAATGGCACTGCCGCCTCGACACCCACTGATGGTATGGCCTCATCGACTGGCGGCGCCGGCACAGGTACAGTCATCATACCCCGCGGCGGTCGCGATGTACCCGCCGCAGCCCCTCGCGGCTTCGCCCACATCTTCTGCCGAACTTTCTTTGCTGTTGGCGTAGCTCCGGGCTGTGAGGTTGGGACTTGGGCCTGTCGGACACCTTGCGTGACCGACCCACCGTGGCTGGCCGACCCCCCGTGGCTGGCCGACCCCCCTCGTGCGGCCGAGCCCCCGTGGCTGGCCGACCCCCCTCGTGCGGCCGAGCCCCCGACCTCTCCTCTCGGCCGACCCCCTGGCCCCGACGACCCCTCGCCCCCTTCCGCCTCTTCTCTCACCATCTCTTTTTCTTTCTCTCTCTCTCTCTTTTTCTCTCTAGCTTTTGCGGGCACAAACGGCGGTGCCTCCGCCCCTCCCCCCTCCTCTCCTTATATAGGGGTGGGCCATTTTCTTTTCTTTTTCTTTTTCTTTTTTTCTTTTCTTTCTTTCTTTTCTCTTCTTGTTCTTTCTCTTTTCCTTTTTTTTCGCTCCCGTCCTTCGGCGCCTCGCCACAGTTTGTCGACCACGTACCGTCGCCGCAATGACCGCCGTGCGCGCCCGCGCGCCACCTCCACGACCTTCGTCGCACGCATTCACATGACAGCTCCGCGACAGGCCCCGTCGCCCGCGTGCCGTCTCCTTAAACCGCGTCGCCCGTGCCAACTTATCGCGCTCTCTACAACGCGCGCTCAATGCCAATGGTCACTTGATGCATTGCCATGACGACATCACTAAGTATTGCTCCGCGACAGTCGTCACCGCGCCCTGGCGCCATGCTTATGATGCGTGCGCCAGGCACCAGGTATTGCTCCGCGACAGTCGTCGCCGCGCCCTGGCGCCATGCTTATGATGCGTGCCTCAGGCACCAGGTATTGCTCCGCGACAGTCGTCGCCGCGCCCTGGTGCCATGCTTATGATGCGTGCCCCAGGCACCAAGTATAGCTCCGCGACGTTCGTCGCCGCACCCGTGCGCCATTCTCATCATGCGTGCCCCCGGCACCAACTGTAGCTCCGCGACGTTCGTCGCCGCGCCCGTGCGCCATCTTCATGATACGTGCCCCCGGCACCAAGTATAGCTCCGCGACGTTCGTCGCCGCGCCCGTGCGCTATTCTCATCATGCGTGCCCCCGGCACCAAGTATATGCTCCGCGACCTTCGTCGTCGCACCCATGCGCCATTCTTATCACATGTGCCCCGGCACAAAGTATTGCTTCGCGACGTTCGTCGCCGCACCACTTTCATGACATGTGCTCCGGCACCAAGTATTGTCCCCGCGACAATCGTCGCCATGTCCATGCACCACGACCATGTTACAAGCCTCCGGGCATAACACCCGTTCACCACACCATGCGCCCCAGCCATGGGCATGGAAGACCTTCAACCCACTCTCTAGAGTGTGCGGCATTCTGGAGGCTCCGCTCGTAGTGCTCCTGCACGAGGACCCCTCCCTGCGGCATGGGCTGAGCGCCAGCACGGGCTAGCGCCATCGCCGGCTCAATCAACTGCGGGATGGGCTCACAACCTTGAAGCCATCGCCGGCACAATCAACTGCGGGATGGGCTCACAACCTTGAAGCCATCGCCGGCACAATCAACTGCGGGATGGGCTCACAACCTTGAAGCCATCGCCGGCACAATCAACTGCGGGATGGGCTCACAACCTTGAAGCCATCGCCGGCAAAATCAACTGCGGCATGGGCTGAGCGCCATCACGGACTAGCGCCATCGCCGACTCAATCAAACTACGGGACGGGCCGTATGCCGTCGCCGGCTCAATCAAACTGCTACACGGGCTTAGCGTCATCGCCGGCTCCATCACCAGGGACCCTGGCCCCCGCAGCAAGAGGGGCTGTAACCACATCGTTTATGCATGCGACGCCCGCTCGGGTTGCCCCTCCGCGCCCGCCCCACGCAGGGGGCTTATGTTCATACCCTATTCTGGTCGCACCCCAGGACCCGCTAAGGGACCCACTTTGCACGACACATCACCCAGTCAGCGGTCAACTTTTCAACGCTCGAGGGCCGGTCAAAGCAACGCATGCTCAAGTCACGTGAACCATTCGTGAAGCGACTTCGGCGTGCCTTCCACCCTTGGGGGTCGGCCACCCCAAGGGGTCGGCCACCCTCGGGGGGTCGGCCACCCCAAGGGGTCGGCCTCCCTCTGGGTTCGGCCACCCCAAGGGTCGGCCTCCCTTGGGGGTCGGCCACCCCAAGGGGTCGGCCACCTGCCTTGAATACCGACGCCGTCACCTTTGACCGTGCTCCGTTGTCACGACGACCGTCGCTCGCGGCCGCACTCCGCCATAGTCGCGACAACCGTCGCTCTCGGCCGTGCTCCTTCGTCGCGATGACCGTCGCTCGTAGTCTCGATGACCGTCACTTGTGGCCGCTCTGTCGCCATGACAACCGTCGCTCACGGTCGCGCGCCATCCACGCAACGACCCTTGTCGCTCGGAGATCACTCTGCGACCCTCGTCGCCCGCACTCAACCGCGCCCCATGCGCTGCAATCATGTTATATGCTTACGGGATAGGCTACTCCTCCAGGACACTATCTCCGCCAGGGTGCCTGCGTGACTGGCCTACGTGCTCTGGCACTGGGGGCTCGCGTCGGCACCCCTAAGGACTATGACCCCCGGGTCACTCCGAGACGGGAGCAGGTCTTCGGAAGGGCATCTTGCCTAGTCCACCTGGCAGCTGGGCGTCGGGTCTTCCCCACCGCTGCCAGGCCTGTGGGATTCAGTAAGGGCTTGGACTGGAGGCTGGGGCAACGGGCTACTCTGACCATGCTACCGCGGCATGATCAGTCTCCTCAGACAGGCAGAGAGATGTTGCAAGGGCAGGGCAGCACGAACTTAGGAACCGGCAGTCCAACGAAGGGTCAGTGCGTTGGCCCCCTGGCGACGTGTCGTTCCCAGGGGGCGACACATGTCAACTTATGACACATGCACATTTTTGCCTATAAATAGTGGACTTTGGAGCTTTTTCAAGGATCTTTTTCTCATTTGGACTTTTCACTTTCTCTCTCTAAAAGAGACATTCTCTCTGGAATTCTAGTGAGAGAAATATACTTGAACTCCCGTCTACGGACCCTTGACGCCATACCCTTATCACGGACTGTAGACTGTCGGTCCTGTTCATCGTCACCCTGCCTGCGCAGCACTGCCAGCCCTCACGACCTGTCTGGGGAGCCTTGTCCTCGGCCCTTACGCCGTCCTTGCTGTCTCCCACGTTGCCTACCTGGAAGCCAACTCAGACCGCATCCTTTGTGGCACCTCCACGTAGCATCGAACCATTTTCCGCATCATCAAATACCTACAAATTTTTTTTTAATTTGACAAGTGAGTAATTTTTATGAGAAAACCCAAAATAAAAATATGATCAATTTATGTGTGATGGAAGGAGTATATATTTAACGAATTGGGGAGTATATGTTTAACGAATTAAAAATGAATGTCTCGAACAATTTACAAATTTATCTGTTAATACAAGTATACATGACAAATTTGTATTTGTATTGTCTAGCTGCCAACACGCAAGGTGCTCGTAATGGTGATGGTGGGCAAAGAGGTGGTGATGGTGTAACGGTGGTTTGTGGTGGCAGCGACATGCAAGCAACGCGATGATGTCCATTTGGTGGAGGTGGCAGCATCATGATGGCGACGGCGGTAGCGGTGGCGTTGAAGTCATGGTGGAGGTGTTTGTTGCGACCACGAAGCTATGGTGGTGGTGGTGATAGTGTTGGGGTGATGCAGGAGAGGAGCCAGAAAGTCTAATCGGGGGTGCCAAAAAACTATAAGAAAAATTAATGGCTGCTGTAAAAGAATTCGCATGGCTAAATGCAAAATAGATTATTTAATTTGACTACTAATCATACAAATTCACTATTCATACTGATTTATTTAAATTGGTAAGGTTAGTCAACAATAAATTACTAATCTTTTATAGAAAAATTACCTCTTATTGTCGATCTATTTTGTATTACTATTAATTGTATGAGAAAAATAATCACGCATAAGTTAAAATACTGCAAGAATTTAAAAGAACTAACTTTGATATTTTCTTTATAACTGGAGATTTGAAATTTGAAAGAATGAAGATGAACAAGTGAACGAGAAAAATAAAAAATATGGCAGTCTGTGAGACAAGAAGTCAAAGATACAACAAAATAAAATAATACATTAATGTTACAATATAATGACAAGTTTTTTAAATAATTTAAACTTAATTAACCATTACTTAAAACAATTGAACACAAAATTCTAATTTTTTTTTTGGGGGTGCCATGCCCCCCCCCCCCCCTCGCGTCATGCTTTGCATCCGCCCATGGGGTGATGTGTGGCAGCTGCTAAGTGGCGGTAGTAGTGGCACTAGGCACATGATAGTAGTGGTGGTGGCTATGATGTGATGGAGGTTGTGGTGCTCAAAGAATTTCAATATGTGAGATAAAGATGGCTTCCATCATGGTAGCAGCATTTGTGAAGGTGGTGATTGTCGAGGTGGTTTTAATCAATATGGTAATAATTTGGTGGCAGTTGATGGCGGCTACATAATATTTTTTTTGGGCACTTCTGACCATTTCACTCAAAGTTAAGTTTTCTCTCACTTAATCTTTTCGTCCATTTAAACATAAATTAATTTATGAAGTGATACGGGATTGAGCATCCTCAAACACACTTAATTAAAAAATTATTAGAAATTTTAAGTGTTTAATTGCTTGTCAAAGACAAGAAAAGTTCACCTCTAATTTTATTTTTGTATTGTAATGTACAAATTTATGGTACACTGTAAATGAACTTGATGCACTGCAATTACTCTCAGATTGAAGAAGCATGGAATCTACTCCCTATTTAATAGATTTGCATAATTAAAAGACATGGCTGGTAAGCCGGGCCAGCTTCTTGAGAGCGGCGAAAAATTGCGACTCTCTCCCCCTTCCACTTCCTTTTCCTACTTCCGTTTCCATCACCACTGCCGGCTGTTCCTGCCTGTGGTGATGTGGTATGGTAGATAGTGGTTTTGTTAGGGTTTTCGTTTGGATCTTGGGATTGATGATGAGCTGGACGAGTGTCGACACTGACGGCTTGCAATCGGTTCGGTGGCTCTCCATAATTTCCGGCTCCGGCAATTGATTGATTGGAGCTAGATGAAAGGGGTAAGCTGTCAGATCCTTGGGGTGGCCTTGATTGGGTTGTGGTGGCTTGGGTGTTGGCTAATTTCGTCGACGAGATCGTGTGTGATGGCTGCCGCGGGAAGGACTCGGGATGGTGAGTCTAGAGTAAGGATTTCTCTTATAGGGTTTTTGATTCCCCCTCCCCCCTAGTTGATTCCCCCTTCCCCCTTGCCCTAGAAAGGTTTTGAGGATTGCAATTGAAGGTTGGTTGTAGTCGTTCCAAGGTGATTCAGAGGCTCCAAGGTTGGATGATGTTTTGGGCTTCCTCCGGTTGCAGATGGCTGAGAGGGACATAGGTGTGTTGGTGGGAGGACTGGTGATTCCAGGGGTCTCGGACTGGTGATTCCGTGGGTAAAAAGGGTCGGTCGGTTGTTATGCAGGGTTTCCGAGGATAGGCAGCAGAAAGATGGCCGGAAAAGTTGGAAAAGCCATCGTTTAGTCACACGCAAATATCGTTAAGGTAATGAAATCATTCAAAGGTCACTAGATACGAGATTCTCTTAACACATATGGACACCACGGAACCAAGTTAGAAAAGCCAGATAACAAGAACCAACGTAAAAATACTACACCTTATGTCCTAAAATAATTGATCTATTTTAGCTTACACAAAAAGTCTTAGGATGTTTGTCAAATTTTCTGGCCTTTTGCTTTCTAACCTCGATTGTTGGACAACCATTCATGGATCCACCAAACTATGCCCTCTATCCTGTTCGTCTATTCTGATGTTCAAATTCTTCGTGGTATACGGATTCCGATACCTCTTATTAGAGATTTTAAAAAAAAAAAGAACTTTGGATCTCAATTCCTTGCCTTCTTAATCTATTGGGTTTCATTCTTCTCATGGTTTCCTTATTCTCTTATCCATTGCTTTATTGAACTAAAGAAATCTGTGGTGGTCGCAAGATTGAACATTAGCAGGCAGAGATTACATCTCATTGCCTTGGAACAACTTCAGCATATAGTTACATGACTGGTTCTGGATGCTGCCAAAGTTCACATTGTAGACCAGGAACACTTATCTGTTCGTATTTTGCTCCATTAAAAGGTTGAGAGTGAAACATAGAAATGGTCTAAATTACACTGGCTCATCAGCTCAACCCCTAGTTGCCGCAGTTTCAATGACTATTCCAAAAAATAATCACTCGTTTAGTCACTTCAACTTCAACCCTACGTGGTCATCACCATAATTGCGCAATCAAATTTGAAAAATAAAAAATAAGGAACCAAATTAGAAAAAAAAAATCAAATTTTTTTTAATGGAATCGTATCATAAACCTGGATTTTAAAAATCCTTGGGAATTCAAATCAAAAACTCAAATTCAAATTCTTCTCCTTTTCAAGATACTTTGTCATCTACTCCCGACCAAATAGATTTATATGTTTGTGTACTTGTAGCTTTGCTTGAGCCTTGCGTATCTAATACCCAGTGTTCATTTAACTTTGACTTGAATATTCTTGCTTATTGTCCAAAAAATTGTTCTCTCTAATTCTTTTGTTCAAAGTTTGCAATACAGGTCTAATATATATATATATATATATATATATATATATATATATATATATATATATAAATCGAAGTTGAGAGAATGTTGTCACGTCACTTTCTACGTGGACTTTCTTTTGTTCTGCCACGTGCATAGTAAGAACCATTTGCTTAAATACCCGAAATTCGTCATTATTATACTTAATTGGTAACTGACTTTTTTTTATTTGAAATTTGAAAATCTTTAGCACCTCATTCCTATCATTATTGTTTCTCATAAGGTCATATATCTCTTTTTGCCTTTTTTTTTAGGGATAATTACTAAATTATCTCCATGGTAACATGTTTTATCATAATTTTCTCTTTTAATCCGTCATTATGTACCGGTATAATTTGAAAACTTTCCTTCTTTAGATTCTTCATTCTTATTACATTTTCTCTTCTATCCCATTTCAAATTCAAAAGATTTCGGTGATACCTACTCTCATTAGATAAATAGCAATTATTTCCCCCCACCTCTCATAACATTTCAAGCAAAAAAACACCATCTATTGATTCTTACACGAAATTATCTCCTACTTTGACTTTAATCTTTTCTATCACTTTAATTTTTTCATAATCTCCTCCTAAAATCTATCCCTTTCTCAATTTTGAACTAAAACTCTCTTTTCTATGATCAATATACTTTATGTGGCTTCTCCTATTTTTAAGGCAATTGTACATCTTTTTACGCAAATTTGGGAATTAGTTTTCTCAAAACATATCTTTACCAAAAATATCTCTCTTTTTTTATTTTGAAAAAAATCAAATCAATGCTCTGTGTACTCTTTTCAATAAATAGTTTGGTACCATGTTGTCTTTTGGAGCACTTCTCTCCTACCATCTCTAAAAATTGTTACAGACTACTCTTTTATTCTTACTGTTTTAGGTATGATGAAGATAATGCCTAATTGATTATATGTTTGCTTTAATTTCATATACTTTTCTTAATATTAATCATTTTGTTTATTTTTGTAATAAATTCTGTAAATTCTTTCTTTCTTGATTTATATATTCGTGTAATACCATTTGATACTGTCAATTACCAACCTTATATCTCACGGCTGTCAATCACTTTTTAGCGCTTTTTAATTCGAGACGTATCATTTTCTTTACATATCTCACGGTTTCTTTTGCAGATTTTTTAAGTTTCTATCTCAAGTTCGTGATGTTTCATTTTCAATCCTCAATGCAGGTCTAAACTTCTGTTCCCTCAGTTAGTTTGTATATTTCACTATTGCATTTTTTTTAAGTGTCACCAAAATTATATTTGGCTGAGCATTTTGTTAAACCGATGATACAATATTTTCATATTGTTGAACAACTAGACTTTGAGGTAAAGGTCCAGTAAGTTCATTTATTCTTTCAAAGGTAGAAAATTGCTAGCAAATTTTTTGACTTTGAATATCAATATTTTGATCTTAGCATACATGCCATTGAACATAATTTCTAAAGCTATTCATGCCATTGAATAATACATTTCCATAGTGGCTCGTGTCAAGCTATGCAGATTAATCTAAGCACATAAAAATCAGGTCAATCTTTCATGGCTCAAATTAATAGTTTTTATAGCACTTACAGTTGTATTGACATGGAATCTGGTGATCACCTAAGTTCTCTCATGTTCTTTCCATTATTGTGGGTAGCGTTTCGACATTCAACTATGGTATAAAAAAAAAGACAAACAGAACCCAATATCTCATAATTAGCTTACAAAGGCTACTTGATACATTGACTACTATTACATATTCATGAACTTTGGTTTCTTACAGGATTGGGCACTAAAAAATAAAAAGGAGAATTTTAATTTCCTAAGTCACACTTGCTATTATTTTAAATGTCTAACTAATTTTCTCCGATTCCTTGATACTTTCTCAAGGAATCAAGTGAAAAGAAGTATAACTGCAGAACTGTCGGTCAAGTGAAAAGAAGTATAACTGCAGAACTGTCGGTCAAGTGAAAAGAAGTCGCTGGCGGCTGCTGGCGACTGCCAGCAGCCGCCAGCGACCACCTCCTACCGCCGGAGCCACCGCCAGCAGTCGCCGGCGACTACCGTCGGCAGCCACCAGCCACTGCCGGCCACCACCACCGTCGACCACCGCCACCGCAAACCACTCAAAAAAAAAAGTCAAAATAAAAAGGGTTACCAAACACAAAAAAAAAAACTCAAAAAAAAAAAGGTTATCAAACACCCACTTGTTTTTGTAAAAAAAATAAAATTAAGCTACTCTTTAAAAACTGAAAACCAAAAAAAAAGTTTTGTCAAACCAACCCTTCGTCTTACCCTCACCCTTCGGTGTTGACTTCCTTTTGGTTTATTTATCATAATTTGGTCCATCTTGATTAAGATCATTCGCCCAAGATGTGGCTAAATTTACTACATGAAAACAAAGTTACTCATTTCACTTTATTACAACTATTATCGCTTCAATGCAAAAGCCACTGTTGATCTCTAGATGCACATAGAGTTAAGTCTTCTTAACGACAACCTGCAATGTTAGAGGTCTCGATTTTTCGATCCATTCAGGTTGACCAAATCAAACGATTTTTTTTTGCAATTTTCTTTATATCCCATGTCCTATCCTATAAACATAACAATACAACCTTGACATCCCCTTGCGATCATCACATGTTGTCACAACATATGATCCATAACTACAAACATTATTAAAGTCCACACCGTGGATAGAGAAAAATATAAAAAAGAAAAAGGTGGAGGGTGGAGAGAAAAGAAAGATGTAATTTATGAGAGAATCGATATTTGAGTTCTACTTTCAACAATTTGAGCGGCAAAAACGATGTCTCAAATGTCTAAAATTTGAACTCAATCGCCACTACCAAGTTTTCATTGAAACATAAAAACTCAGCCTGTAAAAGTGCCACCATCATGCTTTTCTTCCTCGATTCTGAAATGGAAGGTCGACAAATAAGTAAATTTTTTAAAATTAATTGTTAATTTGGGCTTGTTTTTTTAATAGTTCTATTTTCAGTTTGTTTTTTGTTTTAAGGTCCCCGTGTCAACCTTTGTTAGAAACCAAATCAATAAACTTTTTGATTCCATTTCATCATAATCGTTCATCATAGTTTAGCACGACTATATGCCCTTACCATCGCAATCCATACCCATCACCACCATCGTACAATTTGCTGCCAGCACCATCGTTGCCGCCGCTCTAACCACCCAACAGTACTTCTCACAACCAACCGACATCACCAACACCCAAAAATGCCAATCAAAATCATCAATTCAGCACGTCGACTGACACCAAAAGCCATTGTCACCCGTGATACCACTTCTGAAACCCAATGTCACCACACCAAGTATCATTTCTTTTTCCTTATCTCTACCGCACATCCCCTGTCAAGCTTTGTTATAGTGGATTTGTAGGACACAACGGATAATCTATGAGACAGATCGATTTATTATGTCGGGTGGATCTACGCATTAATCGGTCGATGGTTACCATTATGAGTTTAGGTGATGTTGATGTTGGGTGGTCACGGCATGTGGTGTGATGGGTGGTGGCAATTATGGTTAGTGGTTGCAATGCGTCTACTTTTTAAAGTTGCATATTCGTAGATCAACTTTTTGTTCAGAAATTAATCGGTAATGGTTTGGTAACCGGTGGCAATGGGTGATAGTGATGTTAATTTGTAATCGTGGTGGTGTTGGCTTCTGTGTTGGGCTGGGAGGCATATAAGAGGAAGAAAAAGAAGAACGGAAATCTAAAAGCTTCTATTGCTCATTCACGAGTTTTTGTCCAAAATAAAAATCATAACCAGTTTTGATTTTTAATATTTTAAGACCAAAACTCAAAACTAAAAATATTGTCAAACAGGCCTTATGTTTGAAAATTGAACTTCTATTTGAATTCAAAAGCATAGTCATCCTAATATTTTCTTATAATTATAACAAATTTCTAATTTCTACGTAAATTTCAAGTCTCTTATGACCTCTATATTTGGAACAAATTGCAGAAGGAGTTGAATTTTGAAATGGAGTTTGAAAATTAATTGGAATTGAAAGAACCCCAAATTTTCTTGTCCGGAACAAGCAAGAATTCAAATCAACAATGAATTCTGATTTTTGGTTGGAGAACATGAAATTGGAAAGAGAATTTATTTTTGGCAAGCAATACCCTTTTGAAATTTCTTGCACACATTCTCATTTCTGCTATAAGCTGACATGAAAATGCAAGCTTAAATATGTTATCGACTAATACAATTTTTGAAGTACTAAACCTTAGCAATACTTTTAGAATTTTTTACGAAAACATGAGTAACAAAAGTACCTAATACTACCAAACTTCAATAACAGATTAACAGTACAAGAACTGTAAATTGAAAAACATTTCATTTCACAAGTTAAGGAAACTAAATTTACTCTAACAATCCATTTCACTTCTACAAGAGCCCTGTGAATGCAGTAGTGCACGTACTTCTTTTAGAATAATTGATATGTAGAGACACAATATAAGTAAATTATAAAAAGAGAGGGAGAAAACAGGGAAAAGAGATTCGAAGTATATAATATAGTGCGAAAAACAAGTACATGACGTTTTTTAGTTTACCTTCAACGAAATTCCATCAAATTCAAACTATCTCGTCAAATTGATTACTTTCTTAAATCTAATTTCAATTTCAATTTCAATTTCAATTTCAATTGTTTCAAACAAGCTAATCCATTACGATTACGACTAAGGATAATATTTGTACGTAAAAGATATTTTTGGCAACAAAAAAGATGGTAAAAGCGTATATATTCGGATTACCAACAGTATAAAAGGCATTACAGTTCACGAGTATCTTCCGCAGTAACAAATCCCCAATTCAACAGGATTTGGGCTTGAATTGAATACTGCAAAGACCAAACTACCATTAAATTGAAGCAAAATTCCGGTCGGGATACTGCAAAGAATGGCGATTGCGGACATCGCGGCGGCTAATGGGATCGACGGCCGCGATAAAGAGGAGAGCTGTTCGATGAAGGCGGCGAACGCGAAGGCCGGCGAGGGCCTGAGGCAGTACTACCTTCAGCACATCCACGATCTCCAGCTCCAGGTCCGCAACAAGTCGCACAACCTCAACCGCCTCGAAGCCCAGCGCAATGAGCTCAATTCAAGAGGTTCAACCACAATATTTTGCAAACCCTAACCCTAGTTTACCGCATAGGCTTTTCGTTCGATCAGAATCGTTGGCTTTTTTGTCCTTCTTTTTGTTAAAAAAGCGATGGCTTATGGCGGCAAATTCAGTTACGAGGGTTACAGTATTCATGGAAGATTTACTGGGGAATGGCGATCCAAACCCAGATGTTTGCGAATTCATCTAGACACGCATTAAATAGTTGAAACTGATGTTATGACGTTGGCATCTAGATACGCGTTAAACAGCAGAGATTGGTGTTATTTTTTTGCGTGTTCGGATTTCATGTAGCTGATTTGACTGAATGCGCATTTTTACTGGATTGCATGGTTTTTACCTTCTTAGTAACTACAGCGGCTGTTTCCGTGTCTTATAATGAACTTTGAACTAAGTGAAAATCAATAATCAATCTCCGACAGTTGATTACTGGTAAAGATTCAATAATTTGACAGTTGGAAAAAGGAAAAATGGATCCCCAACAGTTATTGCTATTATGTCTGTCGTTAATGTGTTTATTTCCAAAATTATGTTCCTTTGGTGTTACATTCCATTGTAATCATTCTTCCTGTTGATAGCCATATAAAGCACATTGAGGGGATAACAAGAAACATCTTTTATGGTACTTTCTTACTAAGATACTCCATCCTACAAGTGAATGCACACTTATTATCTGGAAATCTGAAAATGAATTTTCTATTTGTCCAGTTGTTTAAGGCTATCACCCTTAATGCGTTTTCCAAGGTACATTTACATTTGAGAAAAAAAAAGAAAGGAGCTGGTTCGGTGCTTATATCTGCTTGATTTCTTCCTGGGTTGTCGTTACCATATTTATGCGTTGCTTATTTTAAATGTTGTTATTTCTATCTTAACCTAATAAGTGGGTGTCAGATAGGTATGTTAATCTATGTTCATATGGAACAGGATTGTTGTGTTAGTTAAGCATTGTATGTTAAATGCTCTTCGTTGTACTAACTTTTTTTAAAAATAATTTAACAAACGTGATTTGAATTTTTTTTATGTTTTGATGAGTTCTGTAATTGCTTCCAACCTTTATGCTACGGGTTGTAATTTCGGTAGTTGGATTTCTCAATGACTTTATATGTGGTTGCAAATTGAACAGTGAGGATGCTCAAGGAAGAGTTACAGCTGCTTCAGGAGCCTGGATCATATGTTGGTGAAGTTGTTAAAGTAATGGGAAAATCGAAGGTTCTAGTTAAAGTAAGTGGTCATTCGAGGAGCAACTCTTTTGGATTCTTTGTATATTCCCATGGGTCATATGAGGTTGTTATCCCAGGGTATATATGATGCCTTATTGAAATTAATGTATGAGAATAGTCTTCTGCTATGATATGGAATTTGTGACTACTTGACACCTGAATGAGCTTGAATCAGTTCCCTTAAGTTTCAATCACACACATAGTGCACTTGGAGTTCTACTTTTAATTAGTTGATCCAGGTCATGGAAGATTATGTTCTCTAGATTAGCTTACACTGCTGATTCAATTCCTCTAAGTCTGATGCACTGAACTTTATATGGAGCAAGAGACCAACACATATGTCTTCTCCACCTTGGCATTGTCTAGCATAAATGAGACATCAAAGTAACATTTTTCGCTTGTTTCTTGAATTAATGTTTAATGGTAGTGGGGGTAAAGTCAGCATTTGAAACTTTTTTCCCTGTTATTCTTTGTCTTATATTCTTTTACATCCAGGTTCATCCGGAGGGAAAATATGTTGTTGATATTGACAAAAGCATTGATATCACGAAGATCACACCATCAACCAGAGTTGCCCTCCGTAATGACAGCTATGTTCTTCACTTGATTTTGCCCAGCAAAGTAGATCCTCTGGTCAATCTTATGAAAGTTGAAAAAGTTCCTGACTCTACATATGACATGATTGGTGGCCTTGACCAGCAAATTAAAGAGATAAAGGAGGTTTGTTTCGAACTGTGTACTCTGCATTGCATATGGGCACCTGAGTTTTGCTGTTCTATGTTTATACGATTATGACTTGATCTTTTATTTTGTATGAACTGATCAGGTTATTGAGCTTCCAATTAAACATCCTGAATTGTTTGAGAGTCTTGGTATCGCGCAACCAAAGGTAGTATCATGTCGCCTCATGTTGTTTATTTATTTATATCTGGTGTATTAACATTCCCAAACCCTGTGGTTCTGTCTCATATTCACCTGCTCACTCTTACTCCGTCTTTGTCCTCAACATAGGGAGTTCTGCTTTATGGGCCACCTGGTACAGGAAAAACATTGCTGGCTAGGGCAGTAGCTCATCACACTGATTGTACTTTCATCAGGGTTTCTGGTTCTGAACTAGTGCAGAAGTATATTGGAGAAGGTTCTCGAATGGTTAGAGAACTATTTGTCATGGCGAGGTCTGTTACGAACTCTTTACGTGATTGGCTCTTATATGATCTTGCACTACCTCCGACATATAACTCTACTTATTTTGTGTTCCCACTTGGACACATGCAATTATGTCTTAAAGTATCACTATGGATTAGGAACCTAAGGTTTGAAGACTTTATAGGATAATGTATATATCTGGATTTTTAGGCTGATATACTGGTTATAGTGGCAGCCAAGGTGGCGAACTTTCTTTTCTTTCTAGTTTACCATTTTGCTTGTGGTTGTTTCACAGGGAACATGCTCCATCTATCATATTTATGGATGAAATAGACAGTATTGGGTCTGCTCGAATGGAATCTGGTAGCGGCAATGGTGATAGTGAAGTGCAGCGGACAATGCTTGAGCTTCTCAACCAATTGGATGGATTTGAAGCATCAAACAAGATCAAGGTATTTATTGTAGCTCTATGCAGGTTTAGTTTACTGAGCTTTATTTCTTTAAAAAAATTCCCATTAATATTGACTTAATTACATCAATTAAAATGCTATCTTCATAGGTTTTGATGGCCACTAACCGTATTGATATTCTCGACCAAGCCCTTCTTAGGCCAGGGCGGATTGACCGGAAGATTGAATTCCCAAACCCCAATGAAGAGGTACGTGGTTCTGCCCCAAACAAGCTTTTATCTCAAAGCTTAATACATTATCCCTACTCTTTAATATCTATCATCTTTTATACTGCTCTACCAGATTGGTTGATAACGTATTGATAAGTTGTCTAATAGAATGCCGCAAATAATTCATGCAGCAGTAAATTTTTTTTTTTTAAGAGCTACATGATTGTCTTGTTTATGTCATTGAGTTAGTTTCCCATTTTGGACAAATGTTGAGGGCCTTGTTTCCTTTCGCAAATGAGGTGGGTAATCTGTGCTTGAGAAGTTTATTATGAGCCGTTTCCATTCCTTCAGATGACACTACTTGCTTTTGGCCCCTTCGCTGGCTTGGGTTACTTCACTTGCTCTGTGCTATATTGCCATACAAGGGGGTTCACTTTCCAAACCCCCGATAACCTATCTTGTCCAGTTGGTGTATTTCCTAGTCTGTTATCCTAGGTTTCTGGTTTTTTTGTCCCCTCCTCTGGCTTCCAGTCCTCTCTTCCTCTCTCTGCTGCTGTTAGGACATGATCTTCTGTATTTAGAGTACTGTTTCCTTGACTTTTTCTTTATAGACCTTTTGGCCGAATTCTTTGCATGCTTTTGCCATGATTCTTTCTAGTTTTCCAACACCTGAACCTAGGAATTAAGTTGCTAAGTAAAGGGTGTGGTCACTTCGGTTTCTTTAGAGAGGCAGTTTGACTAATGCTTTGTTGAAAAACATGGGGAGGATATGAATCATCTAGTTCACCCTAATTAGAAGGCTGTGTTTGACCTCCCTTCACTTGTGACGACCGAATTCGCCTGGTGTTGTCTCATCTATGTATCTGATCTAGTTATTAAATCACAGATGGAAAGTGTTTAAGCTGTGTTTCTTTTGTAACTTTGAAAAATTCTTGATGATGACCTTTGTATACAAGAACTTGCCTTTGCAGTAGTGACGATTTGATCAGTTGTGATGTTGGTTTTTTGTTTTTTGGTTTTAAATATAGCTTTACACGACACGTTTGCTTGGATTGGTTTTTGTCAATTTGCAGTCTCGCTGGGATATCTTGAAAATTCACTCAAGGAAAATGAACTTGATGCGTGGCATCGATTTGAAGAAGATTGCTGAGAAGATGAATGGTGCTTCAGGTGCAGAGCTGAAGGTGTGTTCCGAGCCTAAATAATTATTTTGTGCTTGACTTGTGTTTTATTCCTCAGATTATATCATTCCCGGTCTATTGGACAAGTGAAATTAACCTCACCAATCTTGCTTAGCTTTCATGTTCCTTGTCACGTTATCATCTTGGTGTTGCCCGATACATGACAATTTTAATTCTTTTAATGGCTTTTGTCTAAGTTTATGTGCCAATGCTGGCCACGGGAATGTTCAACTGCTTCCTTTTCGACACTTGCCACGTGTTACACCTCTAACCATGGAAATGCTTATGTGAAATCGTCGTGCATCAAAATGTATAATCCTGGTAATTGGAGCTAAGGAGAACCTTGGAGGATAACAACAGATCCGTGTTTCCTTTTTTTGGATATTTATCCTAGTGGATCCCTATTATGAGAGCTTTACACTGTACTTCCTTAGTGAATCACTATTATGAGACCTTTAAAAAATTTTACTTCCTTAATTAACAGCATGAAAATGGTTAAATAGCCTTGCTTCTGACTGCTAAGATATAGAAATAATCTGCATGGTTGAATGAACAATTGTTCTTTTACTTTCCATTGTAATCCAACTCCAACAGAATCTGCTTTGAATCTCATGAAGCCCATATGGGATAATCTGCATGGAAAACACTGATTCTGAAGTGGTTCGCTTTGGATCTTTTAATGCTGTCAACATTTTTTGAATGCTATGTACTCTAGTCTAGTACTGCACTTGCCATCATTAAGCAACTGTAAGCTGGTATATTCACAGTGATGAATACGTGCTTAGTGTGTTCTTCATGCTGTTAATACACCTGCTCCTGCTGCTTTTTCAGGCCGTGTGCACAGAAGCAGGAATGTTTGCTTTGAGGGAGAGGAGGGTCCATGTAACACAAGAAGATTTTGAGATGGCTGTGGCCAAGGTAATGAAGAAGGACACCGAAAAGAACATGTCCCTTCGAAAGCTGTGGAAGTAAGAACATTCTGAGATACTGCTTTGAACTGTCGGAGGCAATTCACCGTTTTCATACTGACTTGTTGAGCTACAAAGAAATTTAAGTGCAAAGTTTTGTGCTTTCTGGAAGTGCTAATGGGTTTATGCTTGGTTTGTTCTTGTCCCATAGGAGAATGTGCACTTTCTCTTTTTTCTATGGCTATGGGTAAAAAACATATCAATCATTATCGTTACTGAACAGTGGAAGTGTATATAAGGAGCGGTATAGCCTGGCCTCCCTGTAAAAGCGAGTGTGGCCAAAGAATAACCGGCGTTAACGTTATGACATCTCTGAAGCCAGGCAACAAAATCAATGAACAGAACACACAAGAAGTCAGAAACGAAGTTCATAACATACACCAAAAAGAAACACCAAGGCGGCCAACAACGATGTCACCGGCTAAACAACCTACGGCAACAACCAAAGATATAGTTAGGGGACAGCAATCGCGTTGGCCTTACTAGCAAAGCCTCTGAGAGAGGCAAAAAAACAGGAAAATACAACCCTTTGCTGCCACATCTTTCTCCATCTCAGTCTACATCGCCACTGCGGGTTTTCCCGGCGAGGGGCGATGTGGTAGTCTTAGTCCTCTTTGCTCAGAGTTTTAGTGAAGGATCTTGGTGGAGAAGGTGAGCTGGATGGGGTTTGTCAGCGGATTGCTCTTGGCCGGTTAATTCCCCGGCCCTTTTTCCGGCGCCGGAGTTAGATTGCGGTTTTGATGCGGGTAAGCTGTTCGAATTCATGGGGCTCTTTTCGATTGGGTTTGTTGTGGGTTTTAAGGGTAGGTCTTTTCGCCGAGGGGTTGGTGTTTGTTGCGCCGCAGCGGGTGGGTGATCATTTGGTGGGTTTAGGTCAAGGCTTTTGCTTCCAGGGCCTAGTTGACTCCCCCTTCCCCCTTGATCTGGAAAGGTTGGTTGAATGAGTTTGTAGGTGGTTGCTGGCTGGATAGGTCTGTCGATGGTTGCAGCTCTTGATTCCGGCCTTGGGTGCTGCTGGTGCGTTGGTGGTTTTGGTTGGGTTTTCCGTTGGTTAAGGTGGTCGGCCGGTGGTGGTTTTGTTGTCTCGTGAAGAGCTTCTGTGAGTTTGGTGCTTCGTTTCGTCTGCTCAAGGGTTCGCCAGCAACGCGATGGCCAAAAAAGGCGGTTTTCCGGCGCCGAAGTGGTGCGCGGGGATCGAGGTCAGGTGGCAATCACGGGGACACGTGTCTGAAGTTGGGCTCGAGGCTGCAGAGTATTGGTGTTGTCTGATTGACTCTTTTTCCTGTTTGGTAGTTGTTTTTTTCTCCGGTTATAATTGTCTAGTTAGGTTTTCTTGTATTTCACTTTGTGTTTTGTAGTTAGTTAGTTAGCTAGCTGTGATGGCTCATTTGGATGGGGTGTTATCCAATTAATCTATCTTTTTTCTTTTGGTTTCCTCATGTATATTCAGTCTAACTAAAAATTTATCCTGGTATATATTTTTTAATATTCTCAAAAAGAAAGCTAGGGGACAGCTGTCAGCACATCAACACACGTCTAGATTGCAAACCGATAGCTATGCGCACCAAGCCATGGCCCCAAGAAGGGCCATTTCACGCCGCCACCACCCACCGTCAAGCCCTGCGCCAATGTCAACAACATTGCCGGTCACTGCTCCATCTTCAACAATAGCCTACCCACCATAGGACACCAACAGCCACCCACTGTCATCGCCAATCACCACCACAGAAACCTCAGCACCACTATTGCCACACGCCCCCAAAATCCATCAACTTCGACCCAATACTCCCCAAGCCGGTAGCACACGCAGACCCCCAAATCACATCAAACAAACTCACAAAGAACCTAGACCGAGAGAGTGTGTAGGGGGACTTAACTGGGGCGTGAAGGGGAAAAGAAGGAAGAGAGACCCCTCGCTTGAGAAAGCCTCACTTAGATCGCCCAATCTACCACCATAATATTAGAACTCCCCCTCCCCCACCCCCTACCCCCCATTCCAACCCACCACTACCTAAACCACTATAAGAGGAGGGGATGCCAACAAAAACCAACTCACCAACCCAATTAGGACTTAGGAGACCAGCACCCCAAACCTAATGCAGTTCTAATTTCTACCCAAAAAAAAAAGCACCCCAAACCATAACCACCACAGACCCCCTGCAGCCCTACGCCTTTCCCAAATTCAGAAAGATGCAAGATGAACAGACCCCAACCCCAGTCTCAATGGTTAACCATAGCCTCCCAAGGGCTCGAAGGGCAGCGAAAGAAACAATGAAGCCTAGATCGGAAGCACCGCACCCTATACAGAAGTATGGAACCACCACACGTCGGGTAAACCGGTAGTGGTGGAAGCATAACCCTGTCGCTTGTGAAAGTTTCTTGTACAGTGAGGCGAGAGAAAGGAGAGAAAATGTTTTCTTGCCCTTCCCTGTTTCCCTTTACATGCAGTTTCTGTTGTTTTACAAGTGAGCACACGCCATTTACATTCAAAATTGTTTTGAGAAAGAAATAACAAGAGACCTTTTTAGTATTTAATTAAATTGCATATCATCAAAAGGCGAGATTTATAAAACAGAGAGTGTGGACAATCAAAGTGTAGAAAATTGGAATAACTCAAGATCGAAGATACAATGGAGACCCCATCCCGCCTCCTCTTGTATGTCGTGGGGTTATTGCTATAACGCTATTCTATGCAAAATACCAGAAACAAAAAGTTGTCCTCTTTCATCCAAGACGATGATCGCCCGAATTGTGCTAACACCATTACGTCCGGTTGGTGTCCTACCCTGCCAAGGTTGCAAAGGTCCGGTACAATAGAGGTGAAATTTAAAGTGCTACGGTGCACTGCATCCCACACGTGTGTGTGTGTGTGTGTGTAAGATTTTTCAGCAGTTTTATTGTAAAAACTTAAATAGCAGATGATTGTCACTACAAATATTCATCATTGTGCAAAATAAAATAGCAATATTTTTTTTATTAGAGCAGGATTGGTGTAAACAGAAGTTCCTAGCTAGGTGCATTATGTGCCCTTTAGTTGGTGCACTTGGCACTTAGACTTGTGGCGCGTGTGATCTAGATCAAATGGCTAGAATTTATTATTGTTATGATGGTGTGACGCACGTGATTATAACTCCATCATGCAGGAACTACCTTCATTTTTTATTCAAATTAATTCTGAAAAGTCACTACATTTTTTCTATAGGCAATATTTGGATAGTGACTTTTAATGTAATTCAAATCATCACCTTTTGTCGCAATATTTAACAGTTCATTGACGAAGGCTTATTCTCTCGTCTTCTCCTCTCTTCTTCGCTTCAATTTTCTTTTTTTTTTTTTTTTTTCTGGCAACTCCTTCCTCACTTCACTTCATCTCTATAATTATTTATGATTTTTTTGGGTAGAATATTAGATATATATACCATTAGCTCATAAATTGTGAGGCCAATATTTCTGATTTTTAAAGACGAAAGTGCAGCGTCGTTAAACAACAAATATTAAGGAACAAAAACACAAAACTATAGGTCCACATTCCACACTATAACCCAGATGAACACAAAACCTACGGACAAGTAAAAAAAAATACAACCCTGAACCGGACTCCTCTCACGGTATGAAAAAAAAAAAAAAAGAGTTTGGCTACTTAGCCAACTAGGGACCATACCAATTTATATTTAATTGATTGGAGTGGTTGTCAATGGTATCAGATTTTTTTTTTTTGGTGCTTTAAGAATGGTGCGTAGACATTACATCTTAATCTCTCGTGCATGATGTGTGCCATGAGCATGCCGTCAAGATATCGAAAAGATCTGAAGGTGGAACAGTCAAAATTTGGGGTCCATAAGCTCCCCTCTTGCTTGATTGGGCCAATTTGTCGGCATCAGATTTGGAGTGGTTGTCATTGGCATCAGATTATTTGGTAGGCTACTCACCTTTTCTTAGATATATATTATAAACACTTCAATGAATATTCAGCAAAAAGAAAACTAGTTTTTTTTTATGGCGAGGTCACCTACTAGTATACTAATTCATATCTTTCTTGTCGTTAAAAGATCAACACGTGACACTGAAAAACAATATTAGCAACATAAAAAGAATGAAAAAGCATATGAATTATAGGATTGGTACCATGAGATCAATATCCCTGATTTTCTAGGTTACAATTCAAAAAAATTAAACTTAATCAGAGATACTGTTACACATAAACTAATCAAGATGACATCCCATCATGTTAGGATGATGAGCCACAATCTTATCAAATCTGCACATGCCAAAAAGAAAAATGTACAGTAAAGACGCCGACATAGGATGACACCAAGAACATGTAACATTGTTTAGAACCAGCAAGCAACGTGTTCTACCACCCTCGATATACAGAATAGCGTGCATGAGCCGCCTAGCATGTTTCTTTATATTCTCATTCTTTTGTAATGATTTCACAATCATTACTAGTCTGCGGACCGCTCGAGGGTCACATCTCAATTGGTCGATGAATTGCAAAAGTAATGATTACGTCAATTATCTCATTTATACTGCAAATTACCAGCTGAATGTTTCAATCCAAAATTAACACTCGACGCCATTTTCTAATATTTTTTTTGTCGTGGAAACATCATTTACGGTCTTCTGGAGACCGTTTTGAAGAAGTTTTATTGTAACGGTGTATCTTTTTGTCAGTTTTTTCTAGCGAAAAAATGAGTTTCGTATAACATATCTAATGTCTTCCTTATGATTATTAGAATTTAGACGCTTCAATGTTAACATGCTTTTAACACACCTTGAGAAGCAATTTATTATACTTTCTCGTTGTAAGTCAAGTTTGGCATCACGTTAGTGTGCAAATTGTTGATATATTTGCTCCCTAATACGGTAATACCTGCTATAAAAACAACTATACCCGACCGTGATAAGCTCAATTAGATGGCCATGGATCGACTAACAGAACTCTAAATCTCCACGAGCATTGTCGCACACTGCGACTTCCCTTTGCCCCTAAATTTGTTGCATAATTTGAATTCTTATAGATAACATATATTTTACACCATGATCGTCAAAAGAGACTTTCAGCGCTAGCCAAAAACTCAACGAGTGTAAATCCTCTTAGACAAGCACACCCCACCTAAAATTTCTCAATTAAGCAACTCAAACTACCCTCATCAAACCCTCCACCCGTCCACCCCATTCCTACCTATTGATTTCCAATCAACTAAGGGTGAGCCCAAAGTCGTAATTTCCACTCTATCCGCGTTAAGAGTTGGCATTGACCAATCAAGCAAGTCGAGCTGCTCTGTCTCCTTTGAAGATATGCCGAAAATCAATCTAGAAAGAGCCTAAATCCAAACAAACCCAAAGCCAATGAAAAGAAGCCGTTGACTTGGTACAATCATTCACATTGGTAGTGCAAAGACAGACCCTTTCTCAAGATTCTTCACACTCCAACGATGTCCAAGATTTATCATCAGCCACCATCTCCCCTCCAACGGCTCTCACTCTCCCTTTTCGTCTTCGTCGAGCTTTTTCATCTCACTCGCGCTGATGTTGGCACCGCCGCTCAATATAGTCCACCGTATTTACGTAAGTGCATTCCTGCCCTTTTAAGTAAAAAAGTTGTCACGCATTCAGTAACCGTAACGCTTTGAATGCTATGTCTCGAGTTTGTACCAAGTTTTTGGATCCGCCACTGCTTATGGATTTACTATCTTCTGTGTTGCTATGCCTGGGGTTTGTACAAAGTTTTTGGATCCGGCACTGCTTATGGATTTACTATCTTCTGTGTTGCCTGCAGCGACAGCGTGCTACGGAAACGACCAGTCGCAGTTTCCGGCGAGCAACTTGTTTGCGGCAGCTGGAGAGGGAATTTGGGACAATGGGGCATCATGTGGCAGGCAATACTTGGTAAGGTGCATAAGCGCCACCACGCCCAATACTTGTATTCAGGGCCAAACTATTCAGATAAGGATTGTTGATCATGTCACCAAGCCGGCTTCCGCCGATGGCACCACCATGGTTCTGTCGGAGACGGCGTTTGGGACCATTGCGAATGCTACGGCGGCGTCCATGAACGTCGAATTTCAGCTGTAAGCTTTCTCTCCCTCACTCAAAATAATGTGGCCTGTCATTCATAACTCCGGGCAGAGCAATTTTGCAAAAATGATGATATTTTTGATGGGTTTTGCCTACTTTTAGCTTCCTGAAGGGCACTGAATGAGTCGAGCCGAGTCGAGCTTTTGACTCATTTTACTTGTCGAGCCTTGAAGTTATAGTTAAGCTTGATTTGTTTATCTTTCGAGTCAATCTTAAACGAGCCCGGGCTGGAACTCCCTCTATACTTAGTTGCTTATGGAGTTCAAGCTCAATAAGCTAACGAGCTTAAAAAGGTGTTCAAACTCAGTTATTTACCGCACGAACCAGTCTCGAATGAACTTTTGAACGAGCGAGCACAAGCCTAGTCTAAGAGGGTTGGTGCGTTTAACGTCCCTATACTTTTAACTACATGCATGTGACCACATACAGATTCTTCTGCACATTACTTTCAAATACTAGATAAACCTTGCCATGTGCACTCATGGCATGTGATGAAATTGGCACTAAATTGCTTGAAGACGTCAGTACTCTTGCTGATCACAGTAAGAACCTAAAATCTCAACCTTACTGTTAGCTTAAAGGTCATGTTTCTTCAATGCAGGGTCTGATAGAGGAAGACTGGAATGGAAAACAAGTTGATGCGACCTTGGCCAGCTCTGTTTTGCTCAAGGGATGGTAGGCTGGAAATGAATACTGGCAAAGTTATTGTAGTTGAATTCTGTGTTGCTTCGGGAATCTCATGAAGAGAATTCCAAAGGAAGAGTGATTGATGGGTTATTCATTGATTATTATGGTTGAATATTCTTTTCTCAATGAAGCCAAATCTTCTTTCCTCGGTCTACGTCAAGTTCTAGTACTGAAGTGGCTTTTTCCTTAATCTCGAGCAATTTCTTGCGTCTTTCCTGACTACACATGGAAGTTTTCGCTGCCGCGCTCATAACTTAAGGGACACCATGTCATTGTTATTATCGTATCAACCCTTACACGAGGTTAAAAAAGGAAAGAGCGAGCGAAAATGACTTAAATTTGGAAGTTTACAGAGGAAAGAGAAAGATATAGACACTATAATTATTTTTCTTTGAGTTTGAACGGTTAAGGGGTATATTCAGTTGGTCTTGGTCCGTTACATCCGGATTTTTTTTTTTTGAAGTTAAGAAAGGGAGCAAACACTGTTATACCTATTTTAGGAGACGCATTGGGTGGGGGGGGGGGGGAGGGGAGGAGGCATGGTCTCTCCCAATATTTGGCTCTAAAAATTGATTATTTCACCTAAATGCATTTAATTGAAGCCTTAAAGTACAAAAGTGTTGGAAAAGCCTAACATATATTTCGAAAAACTGATAAACTTAGTCTAAATTTGAATCTCCACACTCTACTTTTTTTCATTAAAACTTGAAGCTGTGTTACGAACAAGTGCCACTAGAAGTCATGATGCAAGACAAGAATATATGAAAGTGACACAACATATATCCAAAGAGTTCATGATGCGCTCGAACTTTACTAAGAGTGTTATAAAAGAAGAGCTAGGCCCTTATTCTCACACTATAAGCTTTTCCATCCAATCACGTTTGATTACTTATGTTCGTTCTTTTGAATACTGTAACGGTAGATTCCTCTTTTATTCGGTGCCAGATGGATTTTCAATTCAAAATAATACAAATCCAGTCTTGTACTGTCTACGCAAAATCCTTATTGACTAAACACCCATCGATAAGTAGTATTCAACCTCATTTTTTTTTACCATCCTTACATACCAAACTTAGATACTTTCTATAGCAGTGTGCAAGATCGATAAAATTGAGGTCCAATATTTTTGCAATGATTCGAAACCACTATCTGTGGGGTTTCATTATTAAATGGCCCAGCTACCGAGTTATGATGTGTTTGTGTCAATACTTGAAACTAGAACACTTTCTGGATAAAAATGAGGAACTGGGAACTTATCAAATTTATCAGGTACGCCATCCATCCTAAAAGTAAACCAGTATACAATCAGGGTCAAGCTAGTCAAGCAGGTTTAAGACTCAAATGGTTGGGGCTCTAAAAAGCTCAGCATATAACTCGATAGCTATTATTAAGTCCTAATTACAGATTACATTACTAACAATTAATTATACTAGTGATAAAATATCTTCTAGAGATAACTGATACGGACGCGAGAAGGTGTTTGTTCGGACTCTCCATGTACTTAACTTGTTTTGTTATGTTTTCTAGCTCTGAAATTAATCTCGAGTTTCACGAAGGAACATTTGCTTTTAGAAGTTAATTTTTTACCTTATTTAGTCGAATTATAATGGTAGACTTTGTGTTATCGAAAGCCCAAGCGACAGTAGACCACAACACAAGCAGTTCACTTTGGCTTGTTAGCAAATGGACATAGCTCATTCTTGAAGCTACAAAGTTGTTCATGAGTGCAGCCCTTAATAAAGTTTGAACTCTAAAAGTCCTAAAAAACTGGCTCTACTAGAGACCGACTACGAGCTTAAGTTGTACTCGTTTGACTAACGAGTCCAGAAGAACAGATACAATACAAGAGCTCGTTTCATGAGATTGAACTTCAATTCTAAGCTCGCTCGATCATCTCCTTATTTTTTTTCATTTTTTGGTTTAGACTAATGTATATGTAGATAGATAGATTATACTCCACATACCGAGGGTGCCGTCCTTGGCTGCCCTAATCCCCTATAGCAAAGAGAGGGAGCACGTTAACCTCTGAATCGAATGCTCACCCAACCCAAACTTGGGCCAACCCCTACCACGCTATATGAACGTAGCCCAAGGCCCATTTGTTAAAAACCTTGGGCCGTCTCTACCCACCCGCCCAAACGTTTTTTCTGCGCCGCATGCACCACGTGCCAACTAGATAGGTTCGTTTCAATCTTAGCAGAGATAATAATCAATTCATGTAATACTCATCTCTTGATCATTTATTTCCAGGGTTTTCGACCTGCTTGTCGTATTTACCGGGGATTACTACCGATGAACGGCGAAGTACAGCTGGAGCCGGCCGGTGATCGGAACCCAAGCGACTCCGATCCTCTGCTCGAAAGCCACCAGCTCACCGATTCGCCGGCGCCTGCGGGTACGAGCGAGATTAAAAGCGACGATATCGAGGCTGGCTCGGTCGCCTGTTGCCGCATCTGCCTCGAGTGCGACGGCGATGAAGGTGATTGCACTTGACGACTTTGTACATCATCAGTTGACTTGGATAATTTTGACAATGATGAATTTACTTTCTTGTAGTTTTATTTCTATAGGGATTAGTAGTGCTTAGGTTGGATTGGAATGTTCGCGTTCTCTCTCTTTGTCTGTGAACAATTATAGTCTCTCGGTTCCGTTGGATTCTCCCCTTTTGACTTTTTGCAAAATCTTGGGATACATTTTGGTACATGGAAACTTTTAATTCAACTCAAATAGCAATCGTATATTATATAAGCGGCATTTGGCAAATCAAACTAGGGTAAGTAAAATAAGCAAAATTAACCGTTAAATGTATTAAATCTATCCTAGGAACTCGAGGGGAAAATCCAAGGGAACTGATGGAGTACAGTTACTAGTGGAAATGCATGATTTTGGCGATCCTATATGTTTACATGCTAAATTGGGAAGCCTGAATTAAGTGGTGTATCGTTGATTTGAATTCTGTAAGGGAGGTAATATTGACTAGAGCCTCTGTGATATCTCATGTTTTAACTGCCCATTTTGGTTATTAGAAAGGTGCATTTGAGTAGGCGATGCACATGCACGTGAGTAAAATAACACGTGCTCATTGACACACTGTGATGCGAGAGGCATTGTTTTCTTTTTCATTGAACTGCATTTCCTTTTAGTGGCACAAATAGATATTAAGCTCTTCAGTTGGTGAGTTTTTGAGTGTTTGAAACCCAATATGTTCATGTATATTGGTCCAAGGCTAGTGTGGCTTTATTTACGTAGTGCTGCTACTCATCGTATCTGGTTGTGTTAGCCTAAGGTCTTTCTACGTCCTTCACAGATGAGGACTTGATATCTCCTTGCATGTGCAAAGGCACCCAGCAGTTTGTGCACCGCTCATGCCTTGATCACTGGCGATCAGTCAAGGTAAATGCCATGCCTTGCACTTCCTTTTTAATGTGGTATGTAATATAAAATCTCGAATCCTTATGACATCTTTTGCATTACTTGTTATGTTTACTAGGAGGGATTTGCTTTCTCGCACTGCACTACTTGCAAAGCTCAGTTTCATCTTCGAGTTGCAGATTCAGAGGACAATTACTGCCGCAAAATAAAATTCAGACTCTTTGTGGCCAGGGACGTTGTCCTTGTTTTCTTGGCTGTGCAAACAGTGAGTTCCTGTATTTTTGGTATTTTCTTATTATTTGTCAAGCGATATTTATACTTAATACGTATTAATATTTTTTCTTGGCACGACATGATTTCCTTGCTTGGGACCTTTTTCTAGATTTCCTTTGAACAGTACTTTATACTCGCATGATTGTAGGCTATTCCTAGTTATGTCATTTATCTAGTTGGCTGTGAAAACTTTTTAATCTCATTATTCTAACATGAATAAGTCGTATTTAATAAATTATAAACCCTGCATAAAAAACTCTTTTTTAATGGAGCTGTGGAATCTGCTAGTTGCATGATCAATTGTTAAATGGGATCTATACACTCTTTGATCCCCAGGTTATTCCTCTTGTCAAAGAATATTTAACTAAGGACTTTTTCAAACATACCACAAATAGAGGGTCGATAGGGTTAAACTATTTACCTGTTCCTCCCTGTTAATACAAAGTGAGGAGTATCAATTTTGTTTGTCTGCATGTTCGTTTTTACTTGCTGACGTCTTATCGCAATTTAGGCTGACATAAGAAAGTTTTGTGCTACGAGTCAAAGTTGTAAATCGTAACTGAATGAAATGTAAACAGGCTTAGTTTTTTTTTTTCGCTGTCAACTTATATAGGTAATTTATGTCAACTTATATAGATAGCTGTATTTGTTGCTGATCTTTTAGGGGCTGTACGTTTACAAAATTTTGTATCCGTTTTTGTAATGATGATGAAAAAGATACCTTTTTTGGTGTACTTTTATCTTTTTTTGTATTCGTTTTGGATGCTTTTTCGAAACAGTAGTGAAAAATGTGAAAACACCCGGAGGGTGTTTTCACCTTTTTTGGCTCTCTCTATTCTCTCTGTCAGAGAATGCAAATCATGTCCCCCCAATTTTTGCCCTGCCCCTGCCGCTATCTGCATCTTCTCTTTCTCTGTCTCTCTCTCTTTCTTCCTTCCTATCCTTTTGTTCACTCACCATAATCACCATGAAAGAGAATATATCTTCCTTTCTATACTCTTTCTTCACCCCATGGATCTTCCTTTTTATCCATTGTTAGGATACCCGGATCAAGAAACACCTATTTCTTAACTGGATTTTTCTTGCTTGTACTATCACCTATTTACCCTCCTATTCTCTGAAGAATCCCCACCAAATTTGCGAGAGTTCCAGTTCCAATTGCACCATTCTGGACTTGGTCATTGCTAGAATCTTGAATCATGGTGGAAGAAGAGGAAATTCCAACCCGTATTGAGGCAGTGCCAGAAACTGAACCAAAAGGACGAATGTGTGAGTGCATCTTGGTACCAATCTATTGGTTTAAAATGCTGGCAATGGAGATGCATTGGAGTTTTACCTTTGGGGTGGTGATGGTTTATGGGGTAAGTCAGGGGCTTGGAGGAGCTCTTTCTCCAGTTGGCACGGAGTACTACATGAAGGATGTGCAGAAAGTACAACCTTCTGAAGCACAAGCATAAGATCTTTGGGTTTTCTAAATGGATTAAGAACATGGCTGCACTTTTGGGCAAAGTCCTATTTCAATCCGCAACTTGATGAACTGGTGGAGAAGATGGTCTGGTGGAGAAGATGGCAGGTGTTGGAACGGTGGAGAAGATGGTCGGGTGGGCAGGATGTACATTTTGGAGCAAGGGTAAAAGCGGAAAAAAAGGCCGTAACAGTAGTGAAAACGGAAATAAAAATGTAAACATACGAAAACAACTTGAAAAAAGTAAGTACAAAAAAATTGTAAAAATAATAAAAGTACACAACCATATATTGTGATTAGATACAAAAATATTGAAAACGAAAACACAATACAAATATACAAAATGAAAACCGTAAACGTACAGCCCCTTATTATGCTGGGTCCTGTTTTTTCAAATGACAGTATTTTCCTTATAGTACTTTTACGACCTCAAATTCTAAATTAGTTGAAAATCTGGAGTCACTTAAGTGCTCTGATGAAGTATATCAATTTCTGACAGCAGGATGCATGTTAGTTTTATGTGTCCAACCACTTCTGAATTCCAATTTGGACGTAATAATGTAGGGGTGAAATTAGGAACTAATACAGATCGAGAAAAAGACATAGTAATGACAGCATCATGATCCAGTAACATCTTGGGACCAGTTTACTGCATATGATTGGTTTTCTTATCGTCAAAAAGTTTACGGAATTTGTGATTTGGCAATAATATTAGTGGGAGGTAAGGTAAGTGCAAAATGAGGAAAAACTTTTTGTTTATGAAATGTGGAAATAGATTAAGAGGAACCTTATCGCTCACTCTTCCTGCCCCCCTTGTCCCTGCTCCCATCTTCATATTTGTTTGTACCTACTTTGTTAGACTTCTTATAGGATGGAGCTTAAACAAAATCTCCTTGTATATCAGACCCAAGTTTTGTCTACATACAACTATTGGTCACGGTTCGTCTTTGTTTTGGAATCTTAAAAAACGTTCAAGGGCGAGTTCTACTGTACAGATTTTTTAATAGGACATGCAGGGGCAGAACCAGGAATTTTTTTCAGGGGGTGCAAAAATTAAACTAAAATTTAAGAATGGGCAAGCAAATTAATCAAACTATTTTTTAAATCTCTATATAATCACTGAAATTAAATTAACTAAACATATATTCTAAACCTCTATATAATCATTGAAATTAAACTAAACTTAACATATATAATCACTGAAATTAAACTAAAATTAACATATTACATATTAACATATTAATCTAAAATTAAACTATTACCTCACAGAGTCACAGTAGAAATTGAAGAGCCTCGTCGCCCGAGCCTTTCTTCGTCTTCGTACCAAAGCTTCTATTTCAATAAGGAGAAAGAGCCCTATCAAAGTCAATTGCGGTCGGCGTCAGTTTGGCAGTTCCAGATCTAGTTGGAGTTCCAACCATTGGAGTGAGTCACGGTCGTCGCCTCGTTACGGAGTTCAAGATTTGGTCGGCGTCATGGTGAGTCGGTGGCCGATGCTCACTGCTCGATGAGGTCGACAGGTCGTCTTTGTCACTCGACATGTCGTCGCGGTGAGTCGGTGGCCGTTGTCAAGCCGTCAACGGTCACGCCTGTGCTCAATCCTCTCCGAAGGTCACGGTCCTCACGGTCATGGGGAGAGAGAGAGAGGGAGAGAGAGAGATATGACTACCGACTGGTGTGGAGTCTCGGGGAACGCGGTCTCGGGAACGGGGTCTAGGTGCAATTCCCGAAATAATTTCTCTCTCTCTCTCTTCAAATGACAGCAGGAAGACGCTAGTAGTTCGATATATAAAAAAGTTTAATTAAGTGGATGAATATCAATCAAACATTGAAAAATGGAGTTTATGCTGAAGATTTATAGAACACAGCATACAGCTTTATATCGAAATCAAGGGGTTTGTCCAGCTGTTTATTTAGTTCTTGATAATTGGTTGTACAATATGCCCCCACTTAAATGGCATTGAATGTTGGGCTTTTACTTCATGATTGTCCTGGGTCACTTTTTTTTTTTTTTCAAAAGTTCTGGGGGGGCTTGAGCTTCCCCTGGTCATCACGTAGGTCCGCCCTGAGGACATGGACCAACTATCTTTCTTTGAAGCAGTTGATTATAAGAGTCCTCAAAATACAAAGGTAACGTGATTGGGAAACGGTTTGCCTTTTCCTTCCTTTCAATTTCCAATGAATTTATCTTGATGATTTTTTTTTTTGGGGGTGAGGGGGGGGGGGGGGTAGTTGTTTGATGTTTCTCGGTGAATTGAAGGCAAAGAACTTTTAAGAGGTGACCCTCATGCATTTGACTCTTCTGTGTCAGTGGCATTTCTGCAGACCTTGGAACTGTCTGCTACTTTATGGCACTTATGGTACGATTGCCAGTGTGCCTATCAAAGAAGTTGATGTATTGGATATATGCTTCCTTCTTCGTTTTCTTTCTTTTCCCGTAGTGGTAAAAAGGCATACAATTCCAATTGGTTTTTGTGTTGAAAGGCTAAGTGTCTTCTCTCTTGCAAATGAACAAGGAGGGTTCTCCCTTGCCATTGATGTATTTTCTTAAAAAGGGTTTTTGGCTTCTGATATTCTACTAGTAGATTCTTCTATTATTCCTTTAGGCATGGAGCACAACTTTATACATTGTTAGGTTTATACCTAAAAAGTTCCTTGTTTTGCAGGTGATAGGAGTAATGGGTGGATTTGCATACCTCATGGACAAAGATGGATCTTTCAGGAATTCATTTAATGACAGCTGGGATCGTATATTGTCTAGGCATCCAATACCATTTTACTATTGTATAGGTAAGCTTGAATTACTATACCTTGAAGGACCAAAGGAAACATAAGTAGTGCTTTATCAGTTAAAAGAAATTGACAAATGAGTCTCCAACATGAGTGCGTTTAAGGTTATAGCTAGGTTTTTCTTGTTTTAAGGTGAAGTGGTCGTGCGATTCCCACTCACTGCATGCCTGTGTTGCATGCTCTATTTTCTATGTTTTGAATATTCTACTCACAATCATGGGATTGTTTCTCTGTGGGCTTGAGTTGGGGCCAGGAAGAAAATTAGGATTTTAGTATTTCATGTTTTAACTGAATGGATATTGGTCTCAAGTTGGATATATTTTGTTGGACAATTGAACCAGGTTAAAAACAATTACACTTGTTGTGTCTCGTGGTTACCTTGCTAAAGTGGGATATTGTCTTGGCTTAGACTATCTCATTTTAGCAGTTTGATGACCTGATACTTCTCAATTCCTCCGAAGAATAACAACTCTTCTGATATCCTATGCGTAGTTTCATATTTCTGTTTGAATTGACAACACAACTTTTTAGCAATTCCGATGCTTGACTTTCCTTTAATATCCCTGTTTCATAGTCCCCATATTATGTGGCTCAATTACTGTACATGTACCCTTTCCAGTCTCTTTTAACTTGCTAGTATTTGATGAATTTTCTTTCGTACATTGCTTGCACATAATGTATCAGGAGTGCTGGGCTTCTTTGTGCTGCTTGGATTCTTTGGGCTTATACTACATTGCTCCTCATTTAATGGTAACGACCCGCGTATGGCTGGCTGCCAGAACTGCTGTTACGGATGGGGCATCTTGGATTGTTTCCCTGCATCAATGGAGGCATGCTTTGCCCTGGTTATTGTTTTTGTTGTTATATTTGCCATCCTTGGCATTGCTTATGGTTTCCTTGCTGCTACCATGGCCATCCAGAGGATATGGCAGAGACACTATCACATCCTTACTAAGAGAGAACTGACACAGGTGATAATCAAATATATGCTTTGATTTCCATGTACTTAGGGCTGTTCTGGTTTACTAATTTTTAGAGTGTTCTGCTACTGAACAGTACTTGGTGTAGCGTTGGCTATCGTGTATTTTAGCTATTCCCTTTGCCATCGTCTCTAAATAAATGCTCGCCTTGAAGATTAACAGTCTTGCAATGTTACAGGAGTACATAGTGGAGGATCTTCGTGGCTGTTACACCCCCCCAAAACTGGATCTTGAACATGAAGAGCGTCTGAAAATGCTCAAGCTTTTGTAGCTAGGAATTTGGTGAAAGCTACAAGGCGTCTTCAACTCTGCTGAATTTGTTCCAGTCCGAGTGTAAAATGTGTATTTACTTCGCCAAGAAACGTTTTTCTGTAGGATGAGTACGGAAGCTAATTGGTTCTCGTTATTCACCATTGATTCGAGAACTGAACATTCTCCCGGTAACAAAAATCAAAATACAATACGTGAAGTTCTATATTCTGTAGTTTCTTTAGGTTATTCTCAGACTTCTTGCTTTGGTTCAAGGGTCCAGAAAAGGCTCACGAGGTCATTATTTATCCTCAAAAAACAGCAAAACACACATAATCAAGCACATATAGATTTTAAGCTGCAAGTCCGGTAGGAATAGTCTATACTGAACGAATAGAGCAAGAACTCCGGTTCTAACTTTCGTGTAGCAGCTGTCAATTGTTGTTTACAGACATTAGCAGTGTTAAATTTTTGTAGCAAATTTCCAGTGTCGTTAACTACTAGTCATTAAGCATCTTTAGCGATCATCATTTTGCCGCGATATCAAGATGATTTAGGTTCTTATTGGAATTCGGTTTGCAAACAGATTTTTTCCATCAAGCATACCCTTTTTAGTTTATACCATTGCTTCACCTCAAATTGAGGTACATGTTATCATAGTTTTAGGTCCTTGCCCAGGTTGCGAAATTTGGGTTTTTGCAAGTCTGGCTGGTTCAAGATCCTATGAAATCGTAAGGATACAAATAGGGCTAAGGCTTCTCTTTCGTGCAACATATTTGCTATAATAGTTTTAGTAATAAAAGATTCGTACTAAAAGATTTTGTCGCTATTATTAACATTTTTAGTGACTTTTTTTTTATCATTAAATTGTGTTTAATGACATCTTATATTACCGTTTATGTATTACAGTATATAGCAGATGATCCTAATCTGGTTGCTGGTTGCATCTCTTTGGAAGAGCGGTAGACCGACGAGACGAGACGATCCTCCCTCAGCACTCTATTGTAGCTGCCGGCTGTGTGTTTCACAGTTGTTAGCTTTGTGTTTAACTCTCACACCGTTCTCAGCATTGTATTTGCCCTAAACAAAGCACTCACCATCAACGACTACTTCATTCGGATAGACTGGTTTATTCTACATGTGCAACAAAGGAATATCATTGTGATCTACACCCTATTTGTACAAAATCTCTGTTTGATCCATCTTTATTTTGTTCCCTTTCCTATTCTAGCACATTAATGTCCAGAGAATGATTCCACATATCAAGCTCTCGAAAAAAAACAAAAAGATCGATAAGTTAGGGTTAATCGGCTAAACTTTCCATTTAATGGCAGGGAATTCTATACGAAGTAGCAAAAGGGGAATCGTTAAACTTCTTCTTCGATAAATCAATTGCAAAATGCATTTGCAGAGTGCATTCTATCTGTTTTACATCTTCTGTACATAAATGTTCGATTTTATAAGATCTTCTTGGCTGTTATTTAAAATATCCAATAATATCTTGGACTTGTTCGGGCAATTATAGATCCCGAGAGGCAATTCTGATTGGTCAAAAAAATTGATTTTAATGCTTTTTTTTTTTGGTTGAGTGAGAATACAAACAATAACATACCACTTAATTGAAGTGCTAGTGCCGGGAAAGAACTTAAAGCTCCGCAAATAGAATGCTTACACGTGTACCCCAGTTCGCGCGGTTTATTCAAAGCGACGCGGAGCGCATTTCAATTTTCGTACTTTCCTGCCACTTTATATACTGGAGCCTCCGCTTCAATAGCCCGCCGGAGGTAACCAAACAAACCATCAAAACGCCGTCGTTTCCCACATTTTCCGACCAGCACACGCCTGTATTTTCCGGCGACGGCTAGAATTGCCGGCCAAATCATTACGTGTTCTGCAGCAAGATCGATTCCAGTATTCATCCCGTTCTGACGCCGGCCGGTTGGTGTCCACGTCGCCGGCGTGAGTTCGCGAATCAGGTCCTTTTTTGTATGTTGTCGTTTTTCCATTCTGACTTTGGTCATTCTGTTTTGTTTAGCATCAATGCTTCTGAATGATGTTGTCCTAATCCTGTATAAAAAAACTTTAGGCTTTAGTGTTTCTTGATTGTTCAACGTGCAATGCAATTTCAATTCGGGCAATTGGCGTGCCGTTCTCAGAATGTTTGGCATAATCTAATGCATACATGCCTATATATGTGTGTGTCTCTCTCTGTGATTTGTGCTTGTCTTTGAATCGGACATGGTAGCATGTATATGAAAGTTTAATGGAGGCTAGACTGGTTATGGGAACAGCACTGAGATTTTGCCACAGGCAATATTGTGGATCTTCCTTAATATTGATTTCATTATTGAAATATTTTTTTTTTCTAGTTCAGTTATTTGGGCTAATTAGCGAGTATCCACTTTGACCTACCAATAAATCCACAATCGCAGTGAAAGTAGAGTTTAGTCCACTACTGAAAGATTAGCAAGGTCTTTTACCTGAGTAGGGTTCGGCAAGCTGCCAATTTCATCCTTATTCAATTTCTCACTAATTCATTGCTAAAACAAAGTCAAATTCCTAGTTTCTCAGTTTACTCAATTCGGCTTTTAACAGTACTTCTATTCGTTGCATTTTGTCTTAAGATGCTGCCTGACTTTTACGCGTCCCGCATTCAGGAATGGATTATTTTAAAGCTCCGTTCAGGGGGATTATTAAAGACTTCAAAGGAAGGAAAGCTTGCTATAAGCAAGATTGGATAAATGGACTTTGCACAGGCAGCAGGTTTCTCTCTTTCTTGGTCCTTGTCCTCCAGAGTAATGAAAAAATTATTTCCATATTTGGGTTTTGGTTGACTTTATTCTCGTTTATGTCAGAATTTTGGCTCCAACAACCTATATCTTCTTTGCTTCCTCTCTTCCAGTCATCGTATTTGGAGAACAACTTAGTAGAGATATAGGTTGGTCATAGATCATTCTGCAGTGATGCTTTCATTCAGGACGTAATGGCAAATTGAGAGGTGGAGAAATGAACCAACACCAAATCTCATTTCTGTACAGATGGAAGCTTGAGCACCGTGGAAACTTTGACTTCGACTGCAATATGTGGTGTCATACACTCAATATTTGGTGGACAGCCTTTGTTGATATTAGGAGTTGCTGAGCCTACGGTGATAATGTACACTTACCTATATAATTTCTGTAAAGGAAGGCCAGATCTTGGCGGGGAGCTATTCTTGGCTTGGGCTGGATGGTAGCATGAACCAAACACTTTATATTTCTTAGTCTAAAGTGGCATCTGTAGATACATTGATCTTCAAAAACAAGTTTTGCAGGGTTTGTGTCTGGACTGCTCTCCTGCTCTTTCTTTTTGCAATATTCAATGCTTGCACTATTATCAGTAGATTTACAAGAATTGCAGGAGAACTTTTTGGGATGTTGATTACAGTTCTTTTTATGCAAGAGGCTGTCAAGGTATTTTCTTAATTGAAGAAGGGAGAAACTGTCTAACTAAATAACTTAACCCCTTGAAGTACAGGGATTGGTAAGTGAATTCAGGATCCCTAAACGTGAAGACCCAGCTGCTGAGAAGTGTAATTTCCAGTGGCTGTTTGCAAATGGGTTGCTGGCGATTATATTTGCCTTTGGCTTACAATTAACTGCCCTAAAGAGCAGAAGAGCTAGGTCATGGAAGTATGGCACAGGTATGTGAAGTGACTAAGAGGTTTAAGGGTAATGCTCACCTGAACTAGAATCTAAACATGTTTTTCTTTTGGAACTTTCCAAGGATGGTTTCGAGGTTTTGTTGCGGATTATGGGGTTCCCTTTATGGTATTAGTGTGGTCAGCATTGTCACTGAGTGTACCTAACAAAGTTCCCTCAGGAGTTCCCAGGAGGCTTTTTAGTCCTCTACCTTGGGAGACTGCATCATTGCACCACTGGACTGTGATCCAGGTATATGCAGCCATTTTGCTTGTCAAATTTTCTTTCCTTTGGGTCCGAGCTGTAGTTTACAGTCTGAAATTCATTGCCCCAAAAAAAAAAAATACAAATTTGAAGTAGTCTGAAATTCCTGGTGACAGAATTTCTTTGATCTATCAATGCAAAATTTCTTCTATCTTAAGAATCTTCCGTGATATTACAACAAACTTCTCAAATAAAATGCTTTATTTTTGCAAATTTTAACCGTTGGGATTTGAACGGGCTCCTTTGGTTCAGTGGTAGCTGACAATAATCTTTGTTGGTTACCACTTCTGAGAGGGTATCCGCTTGGCAGCTACAGTCTAGATAGGAAAGATTCCCTAACAAGAAATTTTTTTCTGAAAAGTGGTGCCATCATTAACTTGTTCTTGTATGATAATATTGGATGGTTTAATGAGTTCAGAGGGAACTTCTTGAGGCACATGGTGCTAGACCTTATATCCATCATATTAGCGTCCTTGTTTTCAGGCAATGCATGGAGCACTTGGAATGCCTTCATAGGAATTGGGGGTAGAGAGATTTGCAATGAAAACATAGTATTAGTTGTTTGCCCTCGGTACATGCTACAGGAGATATAGTATCCCTGGGATTAAAAAGCACTGGAAAGAATAATTATCCAACTGAAACCCTCATTGTCTATATTTTAATATATCATTTTTTCTCCAAACCAAAGGTGATGGTAGGCTTCTTAACAGTTTAATTAGTATGTGCCTTTTATCCAAGAATTTCAAGGTATAGACTGCTCTCAACTCAAAAGGGGTAGTTCATCTCTCTCTCACACCAAGACGGCTATGCAAACCGCTGCTTACTGTCTTATTATTGGCTTTCGTTATGTCAAAGTTGCATTTGACAATGTTTATCTAATTTATGCATTTGAGACATCGTAGACTTGAAACATTTAGCACCCAGACTTGCATCTCATACATCTGAACTGCAGGATATGGGAAAGATTCCTCCATTATACGTCTTTGCTGCCTTCATTCCAGGTGTGATGATAGCCGGTCTTTATTTCTTCAACCACAGTGTCGCTTCACAGTTGGCACAACAGAAGGAATTCAATCTCAAGAAGCCTTCTGCATACCATTATGACATCTTGTTGCTTGGAGTCTTGGTATAACTTCAGTTCATGTATCTTTTTGTCTTTTATTCGACCATCATACTCCTCTAAACTCTCCATCCTGACTTACTAGCTGCAATTCTGTTTCAAATCTCTTTGAGACCATTTTCCAGACCTTACTCTGTGGATTGACTGGACTCCCTCCTTCAAATGGCGTACTTCCACAGTCTCCCATGCACACTAAGAGCCTTGCGGTACTCGAAAAACAGGTTGGCTAATGATTTATAGAGGACATCATTTTCCAGTTCTTGTGGAAGCATACTTGTCAAGATGCTAAGAAATGTTTTTGCTGATAATTGCAGTTGATCCAAAAGAGGATGATGAAGAGCTCCAAGGAATGCATAAAGCAAGAAGCTAGCAAGTCTGAAATCTATGGCAAGATGCAAGCAGTGTTCGTAGAAATGGACACAACACCAAGTGTAAGTTCTACGCTCGTGCAGATAAATAAATCATGTACTGTTGGTGGAACTTGCTAAGACCACATTGTTCAGGGCATGCTCTCTCACCTATCATTGCCTTGCTTGCTGTAACTTACAAAAACTGCATGAAAATTTACTTCAGTGCTTAAATTGATATCAATATTAAGATAGTCTGGGCTCTCTTGCAGCCTCTAGTGGCAAAGGAACTGAAGAACTTGAAGGATGCAGTTATGAAAAGTGGAGATGGAGAGAGCAGAGATGGTCAATTAGAAATTGAAAAGCACATTGATGCTTGCTTCCCAGTCCGGGTCAATGAGCAAAGAATGAGCAACCTATTGCAGTCCTTTCTTGTTGGAGCATCATTACTTGCCATGCCTGTTATTAAGATGATACCTACATCAATTCTCTGGGGATATTTTGCCTACATGGCATTTGACAGCCTCCCTGGAAAGCAGTTCTGGGAAAGAGTAATGCTGCTTTTTGTTACTCCAGGCAGGCGATACAAGTAAGTTATTGTTGAATGTCATGCTACTACCTTATAAATGAGCAACAGTCTTAGCTTGACCACTATCTTCAATTGAAATTACCATCACCCTGTTGAGCCGTGGAAACTGTTTTGCAGGATGCTCATGCTTCTTTTGTGGAGTTGGTGCCCTTCACAATAATTGCTATGTTCACGATCTTCCAGCTTGTATATCTCATAATGTCTTTTGGAGTGACAACCCATAGCTGGAATACTATTCCCCTTGCCTTTTTTCCTGCTAATATATATTAGACAGCATGTCCTCTCCAAACTCTTCAGCCCGGAATACCTTCAGGAGTTGGATGCAGCTGAATACGAGGAAATTTCTTGTAGTGCTCAGAATCGTAGTCATAGCGTCTCACCTAAGGTACATGATCTGGCTATATCTATGTGCTTTTTTTGCCCATGTACTGGTTTATTCTACTGTTGAATACGTATGTTGATTCGGATTCTGCAATCAAATGGCAGTGATTACCATTCTTTTGCCTAGCATTTAGTACTTGCTCTACTATATGTTCAATACATGCTGCCAATTCTTTGAAAGTCATATCATTGATCGAGTTTAATGATCATCTTTTTCCTTTTGGTGTTGTGTTTCGACGACTGATATTCTTCATTTACGTCTTGTTTATGAAGCTTGAGACTAAATTTTCTTCTCTGCCTTCTCCCTCTCACTCTCTCCACATAGTGGTTTGCAATGTTAAATATTATTGCTCAAATAGGTTTAGTACGACACGTAAAACATTTTGAGGTTATTTTATCCAAGTTAAAATTTACCTTGTAAGATAAGAGGAAGATAAAGAAAACCAAGGCAAAGCTATCGCCAAAGCAGAAAAACCTTATGCCACAGCGGTCAATTCCACCTACAGCATGATGCACTAGAAAGCTACGCAGTAACCGCTTTGGCAAAACCCTATTGTAAACATAGAGATGAATCTGGACTGCATAACCAGGTAACTTAATTGACTTTGTAACAATATCGACACACGGACTAGATTACAATCATTGTTTCAATGCACTCGTTGGAACTGAACACTACTTTTGCAAGTTTGGAAAATTTAAGTCCTTGGTACTTGCATTTGTACTCTGACGTGTGACATGTTGGCGGAATATGGAATCACAGTCAGTGGATGGGAGTTGCAGAGAGGAAACATGTGATTCCGAGATCTTGGATGAGTTAACCACCAGCAGAGGAGAGTTGAAACTTAGATCTCTAAGCTTTTACGCAGATAAGCTCCCTCAGGTAAGATGGTCTCACACTTCACTTTGAACGTACTATGACATGCAGGTGCTCGTCGGCAGACATTGATGGTATAGAACATGTATGCATCTAATAATACTAGAGCTATCCATTGACGTCATTTCAGGAACAGAACATTTGGTTTATTTCTTTAGCAATTGAAGTTCATTTCATTGGTTACTATGCTACTTTCATGCAGCAGTAACTAGAATTCTGTAAGACCTTTAATGTCTTGTATTTATGGCTAAAGATAAAAGGTGTAGGCTGAGCTGTTAGGAGCGGAGGACAGCTGGCTATCAGATATATCTTATTCCGCGTAGCAGGCTTTATTAGGGGTTCGAGTGCAGAGCCCCAGACCCGAATTTTTTGAGTGTCCGTACATGAGTAGGATTACGTTTTCCTTGAGCTGGTCATAGTTATAAATACGATATGTTCTCTTGTATAATGTGACGACAGACAATTGAGAGATACACGTGAGGGAGCGTTGTAAATTTGACTTGTGCAAAGTAGATTTGAGTTCTCTCTGAATTCTTGTGTTCTTGCGTTTGCTTATCGAGTTCTACACATATTTATCAAGAGCAATTTCGTAACAGACTTAGCAACACTGGCACTTGCAAAAAAAAAAAATGACTAGTATACTTGGTTTTTCTTGAGGAGTTATAGTTGGTAACGTTAATGCAAGTTCGACTAAACAAAAGGTTGATGGCATGTGATTCGCTTTCCTTGTTCAACGGGAATGATGAACTGCAGAAAGGGGTAGCTCTTCCTTGCCCAAAAACTTACGAATGTATGCTGTATGCACCGATTAAAGAATAGTCTTTGGACGATTCTGCAAATTTCATGCTTTGCATCTACCCAAGAGGGAAAAGAAACTTATCTGATTAGTTGTAGTGTGGTGATATGGAGTCTATGTAACTTGTAAAGAAACATAAAGACACTGGTTGAAGTTGATACATAACAACTTTTTTAATCAAAGTTCATAACGGCATTTCTAAAGTTCGTATTGCTTAGCTAGGATCGTTTTCACTGCTAAATTTGGCTACTAACCTAGAGAAACATTTGAATGGGCTTCCATTTCATCTATACAATTGCCTATTTAATGCTCTGGAGAGTCGATGAGAGATGCGAGAGGGTTTTGTAGATTGGCTTCTACAGGAGCCTCGTGGACATGTTAACGTTTCTCACCCTCCTTTCAAGGAAGGTCCATCTTTTAACCGCTTCTCTTGCATGCTCTCTCCCTCACCATCTCTCTTCGTCAATGCACAACTATACCCGTTTGTTGAACTGTGAAGCTACTTTTTCTCTTCTCTTTGGCTAAACACTTTTCATGTGTTTCTGTCTGTTTGTATTGAGATGTTGAAGGGGTAAAATGCAAGACTTCTATCTGTATTTAGGAATGTTTGAGCCTCTCTAGGGTCGAGCATCATTTTGCCTCTTTTTCACATATTGGGTGCTTTCTTTTTTTTGCACTATATTCACATATAAATCTTCATGCTGATGGATAAAGTTTGTTCAATGCAGATTCATCCGAAGGACGATGTAACACGAGGAGTGAGAGACTGACATATCTGAAGATTGGTAACTATACAGAGGGTGTGGAAGAATGCTTACCCTTTGTTCTTCATGCAGGATATATAATTGGCAAAGAGGCAACAGAGAAATAGAAATGTTGTAGGAAAAATGCCTACACCTTTGGTCTTTAATTCAGCATGGATACGTAAGGCGACATAGAGAGATTCTGGTTAGGAAACACAGTCGACAGACTAAAATATACGAAACAAAGGGACTAAAACAGAAATGGCAAAGTATTTAACGTCTCATCAATTATAGTCATGATCATTGTCATTATTGTTACTGTTGTTGTTCTTATTATGGCAATGACGTTGTAATGTTGAAGCAAGTAAGGGAAACTAGCTTGCAGATGTGCTCTGAAACATTTTAATTGCCATATGGCATGTAAACTGACTCCCGTTCGCTTGTTCTTCTTCTTGCACTCGGTAGAATGAGATGGATAAATGACAGGAACAAGATGCGCAAACTTTGAGGACTTTGAGCTTCAAAATGTTCTAAGGAAATGAAACCAGATGCAGTTATAGCTCCAAAGTTACCAGGAAAAAGGACAAGGTAGCTTAAAGATCCAAAAAGGGCTTGCATATACTCGTTATATTTTGCGCGTGAAACTTTTCTTCCATAACAAACACTTTGCTTAAGCAACTCCGAGTCATGCTCAGCAGCAGCGCCTTCAAATTTATCCACGTCTCGGAGAACAAAGTAGCAGAAGTCTGAGTACTGATCCAGGATAAGGCATTATTAGCCAGATAAGTACTAATCCATCTCATTACAATTATCATCTCGCTGAGCAAACAGTAAGCGTCTTTATTATTGCAATCCGTTTAATCTTCAAATTGAAATATTTAACAGGTGTTAAGTACCAGCATCCATGACCATATTTTGTCCCAAGAGCTCGCCCCATCCATGAGTAAATATTTCATAGTAGCCTCAGAGGATAAAGTTAACGGACCATGTCAATAAGGAAATAGTTGGTGATTAGTACTTATCTCCACCAAAAAATGATGATAATTGTAATGCGAAAGAGACACACTTGACGTAAGGGGAAGCTCAGGCCCGAGGAATCTAGCAGCACTCGAATGCATGTGTGATTTATTATGGAGTCAAGTGGATATGTAGGCATTAAATATAGCACAGAAAGCTTAAATGAGAGAGCAGCAATAAGATGGAGACAGGTTCTGAAGTTGACAAAGGGTGACAGTGAGCAAATTGCCAAACTGCAGGTTGACAACATGGATGTTGGTCTAGTTTAGAAAATATGGCCTTATAATTAATGTACATTCCAACTTGATATGATATCCTATTATGAAACCATTTATAAATTAGCTTATATATGAATGATGTTAAAGGAAGCTTTGTTCTTAATCATGGATGTAAACCAAAGCTGTATTATGTTGTCAACTAACATTTTAGGAAAAACAATTGATCTTTGAAGATGAAAGACTACCATATTGTGGCAGTCGAAAATGATAGCTAGCACTTTTTAGTAGAGCACAACATGGTCAAGTGAGTTGTATAAGTACTGTCCAACGCCGACAGGTATACTGATAAAAGCGATTATTTAAATACTGCGCTAGCCAGTAAAGGGTGAAAAGGCGTGATAAATTGGAAAATGTTGAGTATATACAATACAAGAGGAACAGGGATTAGCACAATTGATTGCTTGATGGAGTTTTGAGATTTCATAGATGCAAAAGGAGAAAAAACTTGTGTTCTCCAAAACTATTTGAGCCTCTTCTGCTGTATTTGAATTTATGCGCTACATGTGGCACACTTCCATTCTTGTGGCATGGGCATATACATGATGCTCTACTGGTGTAGTGCCTGGAACTATAAGGCAGAGGTTGAGCTGCTAGTGCTAAGCTTTGTAACACAGTAGCTCGACTGTGTTCTTGGCATGGATCAAGCCTTTAAAAGATAGTGCTAGTTGAATTCCTCGGCAAGTTGGTCTCTTCTCACAAAGCCTGCATTGTTTGTTCTTGTCTCTTTTCCAAGGATAAATAATGAGTTTGTTTTTTTTTCTTTACGTAGGTTCACGAAAGAGAGACTAGACATCGACGAAGATTCTGTTAACTTTACAGAAGGTATGGAAGTATACTTCGGCCTTTACTTGAATTTGGGACCACTATTTGAGATCTTAGTGAAAGAGGAAACGGAGGATAAGCAAAGACAAAAGAACTACAATTTTTCAATGGAAGAGTAAATGCCTCATTAGTCATCAAAATCTTCGTTGTTGCTGTTGTTAAAATAAGTTTTAAATACAATCAGACGCGAATACATTTGTCAAAGTTGATAGAGAATCAAATCTGCTTGTTCATGGCTTTGTAAAAGTAATCAGCATAAGTGGTTATATGTGAAAGAATTTTTGCATTAAGCCTAATATATTTCTGAAGGAAAATAGTGGGAGGGGGAAATTACCATCCACAACAATTTTATCTAGAAATTCCACCATTTTGGGAATTTCTTCCTTCAGTGATACCATCACTAACAAAAACTAGATGGTCACCATCCCTAATTAGATCTGTGTCATCAATTTCAGCTCCATCTCTGCTTAAAATTCTAGCAGGCAAGAAGCCAAACTTTTTAGTCCCAATGTCAAGTAACTCTTGGAAGCTCTGTGGAAGTAGAACAAGCTTTCCAGCAGCATCTCCCTTCTCAGGGCAACTAACTGTCACTCTACCAGTCCTGGCAACTTTAGTCTGATTTACTGCTAAGTTCAAGCCATTATCCCCACTTTGGGCAGCTGACATAATCCCGAAAAGTGAATTATGGAAGTTACTACTTCTACGTCTTGGGCGAGATTTCCCCCACGATCCATCTGCCGCTAGGGACATTCCTTCCTGGTGCACGGGTACGATAGCTGGTTCACTTTTAAACCTCCCCAGGAAACGAACTCCATGTTTCTGCTCACGGGGTGCAGCAAAAGATTCAGCTCTTTTCATCTCTTTTCGTGATTGGAACAGAACTTGGATCTCTTCATGTCCTTGCTGATCAGCTAGGTCCCTTGCAGTCCAACCGTCTTCACCCCCTTTATCGATATCAGCTCCTTGGTCCAAAAGAAATTTAACTATTTCAGCGTTACCTTCACAGACTGCAACATGGAGAGCTGTCTTCCCATTGCTCGTGGGACATGTGACGTCCCCTCCATATTGAACAATCTCTTTAAGCAATTCCAAATTGTTCTTCTCAGCAGCAGTGCATGCAAATAAGCCCACGTCGCCTGAAGTTATGTTAGCGCCATTATCGGCCAGTATTTTGGCCACTGCTTCATGATTACCCAATATCGCCTCCCATAGTGGCACACTCCCTTCTGAATCTGTACATGTCGAAAACAAGTTTGTCGTTCAAATTAAACTAAACAAACCACCACTTACCAATAGAGAGAATATATTATGTTCACCACTTAATCCACACGAGAGAATTAGTAATAAAACACAGTTGACCTTAACTTGAAATTATCTATAATTATATGTCGGCAAGGTAGAAGCCAAGTGGATGAAAACTTAAATAAGAATGTCTCACTGAGAGATGGAAGCACCTCCTACCGTTGACAAAGGGAGAAAGTGAGGATATTGTAGAAACAGCAGATAGACAGCATGGTTGGATATTGGTCTATACATGGCATGGTTTAAATATGCATCAAACTGATATTGTGATTCATTGACAGAACTTGTATAATATATGCTCATATGTTTACATTTACAAGTCAACAGCATTGAACAACTATTAAACTAAAATCAGGGCAAACTGTGTTGCGCTGCATAAACCTATGGTTCGTAATAATTTGTCGGGAGTCAACTACCATTTAAATGTCTTAGGTAAAACAACATAGAAAACGACAGCGATTGACTTTCCATTTTGGATAACGCTATTTTTAGAAATTTTTATTCTAATGACCAGATCATCCTAGCATGATCTCTAGAAATGGCTTGATGAATGCAAGTCACTTTGGAGAGCGGAATCACAGCATCCGACAATCAAATATCAGACCATGCAAATGTCAAGAAACTCTAGTATATTAATTGGCACCATATGTCAAGTTTGTTAAAGAAAGGATTATGGTTATCAAGCAGTATAAGTCTAATTTCTGGCTGTGATTGACAGTGGGAATCCAATAATTTAGAAAATCAGATTTAATATGTGGGTTTGCACTACGATAGATCCAAAAAGGAATCCAGATAAGATAAGTATCTGAGGTCAACTGCTAAACATACTGATAAGAGAGGTAAGCTTTTGGATGAAGATTTGCTTGAAATGTACAGAAAATTATGAGATAAGTCAGCTTTGGTAATGGCTAAAATGAAGGACTAACATACCTCTACTATTGGGATCTGCCCCATAATCTAGCAGAAGAAGCACGCAGTTTTCATTTCCTTTGGATGCTGCTATGTGCTGGTTTTACATAGAAAAAGAAGATAAGTAAGAGAGATGCATCGGTGGCATAGATATGCTGAAAATGCTGAAACTTTCTTAGAAAAGTTTCACTAACCAGAGCTGTCCTTCCATTGTTGTCCGATTCATTGGCATCTAGACCCCGTCTCAACAACTGATGTAAGAGTAAGTCATCTGCTCTAAGCGCGGCAAAACACAGGCTTAGAGGTAGGTCCATCCTGCCCCGAGCCAGCATGTTCTCCGTCTCCAGCAAAACTCCCTCGATGAAAGGGTCACCGCTCAGGTTATCTCTCAAATGCTGCCCAATCATGAAAAGCCAGCTGAATGGTTAAAGTTTAATCCCAATGTAACACGCAAACCTAAGGCAGAACTTTAGAAGTGGCACAAGTGAAGAAAATGAAGCATGACATGATCTAAAGCTTAAACTTTACCAAACAACTATGTTATACTAGTAGATAAACAGACCTGGAGGAGATTGTTCATGATAATGGTCCCGTCTCCAACATTGGCCTGAATAATGTTCAGAAATGTGGTGCGGTTCAGTCGTAGCAGCTGGCTTAATCTTTTGGTCCGCACTGTGTAGAGCTGTGGCCTATAACAAAGAACCCCAATCTCACCACATAGTTGACCATTTCTGGCCTCTCCAACAACCTGCAGTCACATATCACCATTGTTATCAGTTTTAAAGCAGTAACAACATTTTAATCCTCAAGCATTTGAACCAACAATGTGCTATACAAGAAAAGCTACTGTAAGAATCTTATCATCAGACTTACCTGCTCACCTCCATTTTTTAGAACCAGCAGATCCTGGGAAGTATCATAAATGTCAGAGTCCATGATTTGTAAAAGAGACTACAAGAAAGAAATTCCCCTTCCAAGAATCAAAGTACGATTAAATGTAGAAGGGAGTTCACAGCTCACCACTGCTCCTGAAACAAGAATATAGAAATCGGTGGGTGCTTCATTCTGCAAAATGACATCCTCCTTGGGGGGAAAGTACTCGGCTTTCATCTCCGAAACCTTCAGAATTCTAAATTGAGTTAGTAAAACGCACAAGGAAAATGTCAAACTTTTATATCTTTCCCTTTTGGCGCTTTGGGGAAGGGGGCGATTTTTAGAGGATTACCAGCTGGAAGAGCAAGTCATTTGACACCCCCTGAAACAAGTAAACCTTCTCCACGAGGCCGTAGAAAAGGAAGTGTGAAATGCTCGATCGAATGGCTTTTGGGAGGGAATCAAGTGTCTCTTGCTGCTGCAGACCCTCTGAGTCTGTTCTGTACTTCAAGCACAAGTGTGCAAGCATCTGATCTTGAAGACGAACGGGCAACTGATTCCTCAGTGCAAAACTTGAAGCAGCTTGGATGGTGTCCCTCTGTTGTCAGATGCCAAAATGAATTGATCAACAAATGAGTGACCACGAAGAATCTAGAATTATCAGAACCATATCAATCTCAATTTCATAGGGAAATGCACTCACAAATTGTCTGGTTCTACTGGTACCATGGACAACCAAATTAGTCATATTTCCAATAAGATACGATGTCAATCCGAGATTGAAAAGCATGTAGAACAAGACAAATATCATCTCCCTTGTGTTCTGAGCATGCAAGTCTCCGTATCCAACAGTAGTGAGAGTAACGATAGACCAGTACATCGAAGTCACATACCGAATCCACAAGCTCCAGTCATGAAACAACCCGTCAGGATATCCAATCCAAGTCTTTTTGGGATTAGGGTAACGATCTGCGAGAAGATAATAGAAGCAAGCAGCGCAATGAACTGCAAAAAGGGTGACCTGTAACCAGCACATTGACATCAGTGATCCACATCACTTTCTCTGAGAATATCTCAAGAACTTCCAAATGAGAGCTTACACAAATGAGTTTGGCACATCGAACCCAAAAGTAGTTGAAATTTCTGTCTTTCTCCAATCTGTTTGAAGCAAGAAAGAAACAAGGATTATGCCTAAGAAAAAAGCCTTTTAGAATGATGGATTTGCAGCATTGACATTGTTTTACCTAGCAAAGAGGGCACTAACTCTGCGTAGACGCCACAGCCTAAGCATGTTGAACAAGCCATAGGTTCGAAATGGTTTAGGGGAGATTTTCATAGCAAGTTCAGAGGGGATTGTGGATATGACATCTAAGGCCAACCAGGTACTCGCATACTTCCATGCAATCTGTTTCCGGTCATCAACAAGAAGGTAGGAACTTCTATCGAGGTAAGCTACGAAGAAAGTGAGGATTATATCAACCGCAAAGAATCCGTTGACAACATTATCAGCGATGGATAGCGGTCCTCGTGGTTTATCAAGAAAGCCAAACTCGAAGGGAGACACCCAAGCTGTGTACACAACCAGAATAACCAGAAAAGTCTCCCATGCCCTGCAAAACCAAATTTGTGTTCATGGTGAGCTAAATTAGCCAAAATCCATGCTCTCTCGCTGGAAGAGTATGATTGGATCCATGAGAGATTACTCTTGCTCAACCTGCAAAGCTGCTCTACAAAGCAGTCAGCTGAAGCTGTATACTGCTTTTAGTTTAATCTGTAAAAGTTGGCTTCTTAACAGATTACAGTTGTTTGAAAGTAGAATCTGATGTGGCCTTAGTCCAAGATATACTTTGGACAAAACAAAAGAATAAGAAAAGAGAAATAAAGTGGTACTTTATGATCCTGACAAAGCAAATAAGATTCAGTGTCGTTCTTTAAGAGAAATGCCAAAAAGTGGAATAGCACAAAGGGAAGAAACAAGAGAGAGCTGAAGTCAAATTATGCAAGCTAACAATGGAGAAAGTTACAGTGGGAAAAGAGGAACCTGAAAACCACATGAAAATTGAGTAAAATAAAGAAGACGCCCAGACACACACACACACACACACACAGAGTGGTCCTGTACAGTGGTATTCATAATTCAAGTTGCTCTTTTGCACCAAAAGTATCAAGAAAGTCAAGATTATACAAAAACTGAATACTCCTTTATCGACGATCAAGAAGTCAAAATCCTTCTTTTCCTTTTATGGAGAGACGTCCACGAGGTATATTCGGAAAAGCAATTTTCCAACCAAGTCAACAAGAAGATACTAGCCTCCAATTACAGAAAAATACTGTTGAATTCCTTTTTTCCCATGCAAACCGAAATTTCCAGAACCCAAAAAAGAAAAAAGAGAAAAAAAAAACTAAAAAATCAAGACTTTTATTCCAAAAGAAATGTAGTGAAACACAGACAAAGCAAGAAAATTCAAGAACGTCTGAGAAAGTGAGAGAGAGAGATTCCTGAAACATTATTACCAGAATGACACATAAGACTATGATGATCTTGAATTCTGATATTACAATAACCCTGCCATAATGTCAACCATGTAAGGCCATACAAGATTTCAATGCCTGCACAGACATATATGTGGAAAAAACAAAGAAAAGATGTAACCAAAACTAAAGAAACAAAGAAAAGAAGAACCCAGATCAAATAAACAAAAGTAACAAAACAAAGGTTGGTTCTTACGTTACTATCAATCAGCACACGTCTCAATGCCCTTTACACCCCAGAAACTAAGAAATAAACAATGCAGTTACTGTAAACAGACACACACACACACAGAGAATATACCTATATCGCCGATCATAAGGCGAGACGGTGAATCTGCGAAGCTGGATTCTGCGGTTGCTCCTTGCACCAAGAGAGGGAAGGATCCCAGTGGAGAGACTGTAATGGCTGCCGTCCCTAGACATCTGCTCAAGCTCCTGTGCACGGCCGCACATTGAAGCGCTAAAGATCCCTCCCACCTTCTTGTTACTGCTATTACCGTACAGACCCTCCATTTTTTTCGGGTCCAAAACCTTCCTTGTTTAGCTCTGCCCGTTCTTCCCCCTAGTCTCTGTGTTAGAAAAACCAAACGGGGCTCGTTTATAAATATATAGGGGTGGTGAGAGGGGGCTTTTGGCAATTTCCTTTGTTTACAGACTTCACTTTCAAGAAAAACTCTTCTTTGACGCTCTTGCCCTTTCCTCTGTGCCTGCTCCCTTAATCATCAGTTTCGCATCACTGTTTTGTTGGCAATAACAATACAAACCATATGAACAATACTAGATCTGAATTGATGTGATGATTGCTAAAGGGAGATTTACAAGACTGAGAGGTGTCACATCATCTGGGAGTTGGTATTTTTCGAAGAATTTTGGGATCGAATCATTTCAACGCTCGGCCGAGTGGCCTAATTAAAGTTATTTCATCTGGATCTTAATTTCTCCTAAAGGACGATATTTCTTCTCAACCCGAATAAGAATATGAAGTCGGCCTCTCTAAATGGTCACCAAATTTTTGACAAAAGTCGTTTGATCAACCCTGGCTTTTGGTTGGCCGTGGATGTAGAAAACGTAAAAAATGTTAGATTAGATTACAGCATTCTCTAGAATTGATTCTAAAGGATATCATATCTGATTTATGCACAAGAAGTCTGTTTTGTAAAATGTTGATGAATGATACAAAAAAAGCTTTGAATAAAGTGCTAAATATATATATATATATATATATATATATATATATATATATATATATATATATATATATAAATGTCTTCTTTCTCTCTTTCTAGAGACAATCTACAATTTAGTAACCTAAATTTTAGTTATTATTATTTTCATACCTGAAATATCTAATCTTATTGAGGAAAAGACTTTAAACCTAAGTAATTATCTTCTTAGGTGATTTTTTTTATTGTGCCTTTATATGTTTACTTATATAACCATTTTCTTTTTTAGAATTTTGTTATGCCAATCTAACTTCAAAATGGATTCCAAATATTTTAAACTCAAATCCTATTTAAAATTCCAAAATTATCTCTTAGAATAAAATACTAAGTTGACATTTTCTCCTTTAATTTGAGAAAATCACCTTATATAAATTCTAAATTTGTAAACTAGATTTTAAAAAATTTTAAACCTACTAATCTTACTTAAGTTCCAAAAATATCTCTCACAATATGATAATAAGTTGATCACAGTCTCCCTTGAGATAATCTCATTTTATGAAACTTAAAGTTTGCAATTATTTCTATGGTGTGAGTCTCTCTCTCCCCCTGTCACAAATCACTTATCTCTTTTATTGCTTTGTTTCTTTTTTATTTTATCTAGCCGTCATATTTTGTTCTCTTGAGATATCAACGCTCATTTTGTGACTCAAATGACTTTCTCCACGTTTCTATTCCTCTATTGTGCCGATATTTTTTGTCGATATATTTAATTGCGATGTTCATAGCTCTTCAATTGAATTGTCATTTTTTTTATTCTTAGATTTTGTTGAATTGTACTGTATACAATAGCATGTGAGATTTTCCACCATTGTTTTATCACTTTCAATTAGTTTTTCCGTTAAGTTTTAGTCTTAAATGTTTATTTTCAGTGACCATTATGTGAATTCTATAACTTTTTGTTCCATTCTTTGTAAAAAAACTTTAGTATCGTACTTTTATTATTTTATTTACATAACCTATTGGCTATAGTTGCTCCCGTGTGCAACGCACGAGATCAAAACTAGTTTGTCTTGAGTGTGGCGAATTACCAAACGTACGATAATGTTTAAAGCGTACACCTAACGTCTTGTTGCACAATAAATGGAAACACCTTTAATAATTAACTCCATGAAAATTATCTCAAAAACCAATTAACGAATTCATAATTCAAAAATAGGAGCAATCTGAATATAATCAGTTTTAAGTTTGTGTAGCGTTCTAAAAATGATATAATTAGCTTACATTGTCAAACACCTTATCGTTTGCTTTTTAATCTGCTAGAGGGTCCTTCAAGATTTTCTTCCGCAACAAGACCATCGACAGATCTTAACCTTTGAAGTGTGATTTATGCAATCTACTCTTTCTGTGGTTCTGGATGGCCAAATAAGATGTGCTATACTATTCCGATGCCAAGAGCTGATTATTATATACCAACTACAAAGGTATTTCCAGCCCAAACAAGAAGAAAATAAGGAAATCAAATGGGATTACAGCCCTTGACTTATGATCTTGCGATTAATGCTTCTCTTAAAAAATGGAAGGACTAGTTTTCATCAAGAGAGAGAGAGAGAGAGAGATGACGACGACTCTCATTCATGGAAGAAATTTTGCTCCTTCACCATAACTGCTCCTTTTGAAGAAATGTCGCCAACTACGGGAACTTTGTCATCCACGGTGACTTTTACTAGTGCCAGAGAACCTGGAAGAACGCAAATTTGGTGTACGAGTTACCGTGGACACGAGAACCTGAGTCGACTTTCCATACAAGGTACAATAAATTTTACGGCGAGTAATAACATTATATCCACTATATAAAATGTCATTGTCGCCTGTATGGCACATCACACACTGTGTCTGAACCATGTGAGGTCGGTAAGGACACGTTGCCCATTTTGACATGCATGTCTTCAGTTTGTGTGCCACCCCTCCTTCATTCATTACCAAAAGGAGAAGGAAATTTGGCAAATTGTATTATTGGTCTCGGACCCCTGACTCTTGTGAGAGATACATTTGCACCTAAACTATTGCCACTTTGAATTGCAGCTTCTTTTGTACAAGAAAATCTTCGACGCTCCCAAGTCATGTGAATCGCGAGAAATATAATCAGATACATCGTGCCTCTGTATGCGCAGACTTTGAGCGCCCGTAATTAAATCTGATGGTTTCAAATCATTGGGTCGCGTAACAATTAATAAAGAACGAGTAGATTAGAGCTATTGCAGTAGAGTTATGTCGTTTGAAAAGCGAAATAATTTCTTTCTTATTTCTTAATACAGATCCAAAAATCATTCAACAATGTAAAATACCTGTATTTGCCTCCTTAATCAATGGAGTATAATTTAAATTGCAGAGTGTTTCCTTTTGGGGTAAGGAGATGATTTTAATGATTTTGGAGGCCTAAAATCCCTACGACCTTGCTTAATAATACTCCATATATATGCTATAGAAAATACCAATGATGCAAATAGATTGATTAAGGACGTCTTTCTTAAGGAGACAGAGAGTATATTCTCGATTCATGGTGAAAAGCTAGCAAGTCTCTCGTGGAGTTGGGTATGTTCACCGTTATGCGTTTGTTATAAAAATTTTGAGCGATAATTTGGACTACTATTTATTGCTTCTTAAAAGCTTGTTGCTGCAGGCGATGCGTGAAGTGGTCCAGCGATGAAGCTGCGGCGATAAAGGTTGTATGTTTTGAAGTCTTGGATCGGACTGTTGTATATCATGCATTATGGAGGGTAATTTTGGGGTGATTAGTTATACGGTTTGAATATTTCTGTGATCATGGGCGAATTTAAGGGGTAGCAAGTGCAAGCCATGCCCACCCCAAAAATTTTGGAAATTAAGTTAATTATCTTATTTTTTTCATACAATTTACCGTAAATAATACAATAGTGTTTATTTTTCAAATTAGTATTAATGTGTTTTCTTCCTCACGCCATGCATTCATTCTAATCATCGCCTAATTTAACTTACGAACTCTAGTTAGTAAAGAAAATCATTTTCAAAAAATACTCATTGCCCCCGTCCCAAAGTTAAGATTCTAAATATGTGGATTTGCGATCCCTTAATTTGTACATCAAGTCCGTTCTCTATATAGATCTCTAGGAGCGGAAAAAAAAGAAAGAAAGAAAGAAAAAAACAAGGCCCGTTTAACCAAAATTATACTCAAAGAATTTACATTTTTTTGGTGTTATTTACGGTAAGTTGTACTTTTACTATTCACAAGTGCGCGGGGGGGGGAGGAGGAACTTCGATTACTGCATGGTAAAAATAATGACGTGGTGAAATTAGCGACTGAGTTGGGAAGATAATAAACCTTGACTCCTATTGTCTGTGAATTTCCCTTCATTAGATCACACCCGTTCATGACACTACACCGTATCTATCATTATTATAGTAAAAATTTCTTGCAAGAAAGGACACACTTCTGTATTTACTCGTCCATCGACAGAATGTATGTATGTATGTATATATATATATATATATATATATATATATATATATATATATAATATAGTGACAGCGTTAGAACAAACAACTGCTGCCAATGCAAGTAAAATATATATTTATTCAGTGTGTGCTTGACCTATCCCCAATCTTCTTGATTTCCAAAAACAACTTCCTGTTCATTCTTTGATAGGGGGAAACTATTATTTCCTTTCCTTAATATGTCGATTCATCATTATCTATGGCTAAAAGACCAATACTTTTTACTAAAATAAATTATTTTAATGATAAACAAATATGTAAGGGAGAGAGAAATGTATTTCGCTTTTTATTGATTTTCAAATTGACCGTCCGGGAGGCGGATCGCAGTAAAGGGAACACGTGGGCTTCCATCTTCTTGATAGCCTGGCCCACGAAAGTCAACTCTTTTACTAATACCGGCTTGCAACTGCCAGTTGACTCGTGCTCTATTAACTCGGGCCTCCTATTGGCCCAGCAATTATCCATAAGAGTGTATTATGTCAAAATGGATATATTATATTATATATATAATCCACAAATCTAAAGAGGCCATACAAAATTTCTGTTTGGGTAAGGTTTGGTTGTGCATAAATACATATTCTTCTTGGTGTCGATTTGTCCGGATGTAGGAGATCTTTCCCTTATCATCCGATGCGGCCCATGGCTCCCGTAGTTACGATAGTGGAAAATAGGAATGTGATGCATCTTCTTGCATTATTCCGTCCCGAGTTTCACACGTTTGGGAGTAACAAACTAGGTTTCTGTCAGCTATATTGATCGGTTCTCAAAATCATCCGTTTAGATAAATCGTATGCTTAAACACTTACTATTCAAAACAGTGCTTCGAGGAGGTTGCATTTCATCTGTGAGGCAACCATGATGAGAAAAAAGCTGACCGAACATAAGAAGGAAACAAAGACAAGGTTTTGCTTGTCTATCCCATGTTTGAATCACTGCCTACATCAGGACCATCCCATTTCAGATGTCCCAAAGATTGGTGAAAGTTATTTCCTCCAATATTGTACGTAGCACCAACTTGGGCTAGATGATTACAACCAGTTTTATTGTAGATTTGATCAATATTTGGCTTCCATGTTTCTTTGTCCATTTTAAATAAATGATATGTATTATTGATAAGACTCCAACGAAGGAGCAAGCACTGCTTGTAATCCGGCTTTTCAAGTTTTTTGGGGGCCATTCCGAGGGGACAGGTAATTGTTGACCATACCAAAGGCTAGTTAGTATTCAAGAAAAAACAACTTGATCTAATTAGTGAATGTATACCGAAAGTGTCATTCATGTTCGAAGCAAGTTCAATACTGAGTGGTATTTAGTGTCATGAAAACCTTCCGGGGTACCGATATTCTAACAACTTGTTCACTGAATGTTCTTTGTATCTATCCCGAGTGTTAGCAATGTTGAAGGCTCTAAATTGGGCCAATGATCAAACGGCATGCATATCATAAGTTACGCTTATTCAAAATGTTTGTTTGATCGGATGTCAAGGGCGAAGATGATTACTGCAGCCGTTGGCTCGATCCTACAACGAGACCTACTCTCTTGTAGTAGAGACCCGCACACTCTCGTAGGCTACTTTTGCATGCAAAGCAAATGGACTGGACTCTTCATGAATTAGACATTTGTGGGTGTAACTTTGTTGGTGCAGATATTTCATAGCTTTATTGAACATTTTGACATTAAAATATGTTTTACAATTAGTCAAAAAGAAAAGACTGCAGACACATACGATAATTTGGTTTGACGGATCCTTACAGAAGAGAGGTGCGTGGTCGGGGTAGAAAGTCGGAGGTAGCGCTTATACTTGAAATACTTTCATGACCATTATTAATTTTCTTTAGAGAGGATATAGAATGGTTTTTCAGAAAGTCAAAAAGGGCTTCGTCGAAAGAGTGTCCTTCAGACAATATCGAGTGCAAGAATATTTGGTACTGGATATGGGAGGGCCGGATACAGATTAAAGAAATCGACGTGGATAGATATAGAGAAGTTGGCATGATAATGATGGTGATGCGCAATGTAAACATGGGCAACCATCGTTTGATCGACATGCCACATTGCCTTTAATCAGTGCTCTTTAGAAAGGAGAAAGGTGATGCTCAATGGGAAATCACTGGACAAATAGATGGTTGTTTGAAAACTTTTGGAAAGCGTTGGTTCCCAAAGGTTGGTGATGAGTTCCCAAAAGTATGGCTATCTAGGGAGCTCAATTTAGGTATCCAATAAGATGATGACTAGATACTTTTCATTCCTTTTCTCCCCCCTTTTCTCTAAAGCAACTCACTTTGTTAAAATGACTTTGCAAAACCCATTTTTAAACATAGAAATCTGGGTTCAACTCGGGAAGGTCACCATTCTCCTTTGCAGAAATTAGGGTTTGCAACCATTCTTATAAACAATGTAAACATGTGTCTTGGGACTTAAACTGAGGTTAGCAAGTCCAAAAGAAAAATGCTGTATGCGTTTACTTTGTAACTTTTGCAACTGAATCCACTCATATTGGTCAAAAATTAAATTGCATTCGTTGCTAAGGCTTTTCTTGCTTGATCATGCGCTTCGCTAAGTTGCTCTTTGAGCACCTGTTTAGTTTTTAAAATGAAAATCCACTGCCAAGCAGGACTTTAATATCATATGATAAAAATGTACTACATTTCCTAATTACATTTAAGCGGTCTATCTCAAGTTCAACTTGAAGAAATCATTGTGCTTGAACCGTACCATATGCTCTATGCTTAATTAGCATCGAACGTACGGTTTAGGTTATAGTTGTGTATTCATCAATGATGTTGTAATGGTACAATAAGTTGGGACTACAATGCTTTAATTAGAAAAACCCTAACCCTAGATTCACACTATACCAAAAGGACTCCCTTACATTAGTTGAAAATAATCCAGTATGTGTTCTCTCTTGGTCATGGAGAGCATTTGGCCCCATTCATATAATTATGGTTGGTAACTTATTTATCTTTCTACTTGCAATTGAGAGGTTACACTAGGAGAAGAAGTGCTAAAAATAACATGCATTGTTACACGCAATATTAAAAAGTTTTAATTTTTTAGAATAAATTGTAATTAGCTTAACAACGGTGAAATCAGTGGGACGTCACTGGTAAAAGAAACTAGCATGAAACACGGTTCGGGGCACAATTTCTACAGGTGCCTCGGTGCTCAAATGACCTTCTGCAGAAGCTCTATCCTGCGGTGTATTAATTTCTACGCACTCATCCCATTATTGAGGGGCAAGAAGAGCCATCTAAGGCACATCATCCCATTAAGGTTTTTTTAATGATTTAAGACATCGTGTGCATAAGAAATTAGAATATCACGAGCTTTTCTAACCTGTTTGTGAGTTTTGAGACTAGAGAAAAGAAAAGAACGGAAGAGAAGAAAATATAATTTTTCTTCCTTTTGTTTGTGACTTTAAGAGAGAAAAGAAAGCATTGTTCATATCTCTTATTTGTGAGTTCAGTAGAAAAGAAAAGAAAAGACACATGATTACGTACATATCCCTAAATTATATTCCTATAATTCTAACAAAGATTATGGTGTGTGATTCGAAGAAAAATATAAGTTTGACGAGGAAAAAAAAGTAATTAGCCATAAGTTGACTACAAACACCCCAAGATCCAAAATTTAATTAAAGTCGTGCTAAAAGCAAAACAATCAATCATGAGTCAACTTTAGCATTATGAAAATATTACTTATAAGAGTTTCCTTTATCTTCGTTTCTTCCCAATTTTGGGAAGAAAGATTTAGAGACAAAAGAACCCTAAACTTTCCTCCATTTTCTTTTCTTTTCTCTCTTTATAAACACTCATAAACTAGAGAAAATGGAGGAAAATAGTCACTTTCCTTTCTTTTCTCTCCTATTCTCAATTTGAATTGCAGAAATTTTGTTCTTTAAGGAGTTCTTCGGTGACCTTCATCGCTTATCATCTTCATGAGTCCGAAGAGCTATACTGCTTGTACGGTATGCTTGTACGAGTTTGGCTCCAAATAGAAGGTGTTAGACACGCTTATTAGAAGTCTCACGGGTGGAAGAACAAAAATGCTTTTATTATTACACAAAATATGTGAAAAGGCAGAGCTTATTGTGGCGAAAAGAAACTTTTCTAGGAGGCTCGATTTCAGCCCTAAACATTATTTGGTCTCCTCTTGAATGCAATCAAATGGTGGGTAATAAGGATCTGTTGCGCCTGTGTGACCTGAATAAGAAGAGAGGACGCAAACACATTCATTTAATTGGACATTATTTGGTCTCCTCTTGCATGCAATCAAATGGTGGGTGGGTGCTTTTGTTTGAAAAAGAAACATGAAACTTCTCAAGGTTGGCTCTAACCTTACCACATTTCATGGCCAATAATTTCGTACGTCAAGCCTAGAACAGACATCATTCATGACAACAAAAGGAATGCAAGAATTGAGGCAACAAAGAAACCAAAGCAGATTAAGGTGGTGAAAATTTCTTTTTCAAACCAAAAAAGCAGTGAAATTAAAACGAAGGGGAAAGTGTTAGGCAGGTGTCTTTGTTTTGGCCCACATTGAGTTTTCTTGCCCAGCAGCATCAAAACTTTGAAAAGGTTTGTCTTTCCTTGAGCTTAGAATGTCCAAAGTATCTTTACTCCTTTTTCTCATGTTGAATGTGGCCACGTACAGCTTCTTGTCTGGAACATTGTGGAGGGCACCATGCATGATGATGAACAAGTTTGTTCATGAATTCTCTAAGGGGAGGGGAGGGGGAGGTCATGTGAACACTAGAACAAGAAAAGTGTAAATTTGTTTGACTCTTTAGCCCTTCAATCATTGGAAAAGAGTTAGTTCTAAGCAATTCCAGCAGTCACATGTGGTCAAATCTGGCCATTTGACAAAGCACATGGACAATTTGATTTTCCTTGGATTTTTTACTGGCCCATTCAAGAACCTTTATAAGAAAGTTCAATTCTTGAATTTTAGTTTCCAATTTAAATAACTCACACAATTTATAAATGCCCTTTTGTTGCTAAAGGATGAAAGTGTCACTAATACATCATTACACAATCATGATCTGTGTGCAAGCTCTTACTATTACTTTTCTAATCTTTTCTGTAGAGCCCATGGTAACTGATCTAGCTATGACTCTCTCAGAATTTCTTAGAAAGTGTACAACAAGGGAAAAATCAGTCCAAAGTTTTGAATCTTTAGCCTCTCCTAACTACTTTCTAAGGACTGACTACCAACTGCCAAAGGCTGGTAGTGTTTACACTACTAATTATTTATTTATTACATGCAATAAATAAAGAAAAAAAATGTTTTTCACTATCTATCAAGTACTTGATTGGCATGGACCACAACTTATAACAAAATTGGCTAACATTCTGGTAGGTCTTTAGTTATATTAGGGTTAGCAGGAATGTTCATAACAAGCTATGGACATCCACACCTTCTCCTTCTTGTTTTTCCTTTTACCTGTTAATAGTATAAAGATTGTATTAATAATCAGAGAAAACTAGTTGCAAGAGTAGATATATCCTTTGCGGCATAACATATCCTTTTTTTTTATTATTTTTTATAATGAAGCAATTTTATTTCACTAATGTTGGGGTACATCATTTTGAATGGCAGGCATTACAAAATCAGACGCCTCTTCCATCCATACGCAAAAATCATTAATGACTCTATGGTATTGTGCTAGTCCATGGGTTACTTTGTTTCCTGTGCGCCGTACAAGGCTGAATTCACATCTATGAAAGTTATTACACATCATTTTTACTTCATCAATCACATTATCTCTCGCCGATAAATTCTCTCCTTCTTGCCAAAGTGCTGAAATCACATTTGCTGTATCGCCTTCAATAATTGCGTTCTGAAAATCACTTTCTAATCCAAAAAATACAGCTTCGGAAGCTGCCATTGCCTCTGCACATTCGGGTTCTAATAAACCCATTATTTTCTTCGGCAAACCTGCATAGAAATCGCCTTCCGTACCTCGAACCACTACCCCAATGCCAATTGCATGGTTCCCTTCGAAAACTGCTCCATCAAAGTTAATTTTATAACAACTTGTCGGAGGGGCCTGCCAAGAAACAGAAATCGTATAACACCAAAGAATTTGAACTACTATCCAGAAACTCCCTTCAAAAACTAACTAAAGATCTGAAACTGTCGCAGCCATTTAATTTGATCTAATCCACATAACGAGAAAATAAAACTATTCTAATATGCTTTTGTAGAAGAGAAGCATAAAGTAATAAGCCAAATATGTACCTATATATGGCCAATATATATTAAGGTTAAAAAGAAAGAAAAAGAAACACAACTCACAAGATTACTGTACTTACCCAAGAAAATTAGAGATGCTCTTCCTCAATAGCTTACTAGTTGTGCTACTTTTGTCTGCAAAATGAGGCCTTAATTTAGTCAACAAAATTTTATTTGTACCCTAATTATTCCCCCCCCCCCCCCCAAGTTGGAGACTAGCTAGGGATGTTGGATATGTTGGTTCTTTCTTAGCATCATGATTATAGTGCATCGCGATAATAATAAGTTTGCGGTCTAACGCTCCGTTTGGTTATCATTTCCTTTACACTTATTTTCATGGTTTGAAAAAGCACCACAAAAAAAGATGTCTTTTTGAAAAACTAAAAGACGGACAGATTGTTTGAATACTACTTTTGAAATAACAACAATTAAACTTAATTAAATATGATGCTAAAAATTATGAAAACTTGTGTCTATTATCTGAATACCATTTCCCAGACATAAGATAAACCAAACAAGTACGGTCAGTCTCAATAATATATTTGTAAAGAATTGCTGAATAATGTTGAAATTTTGATAGTGTTTAAAACAGATTTTAAAAATAGTAACAAAACTAGAAAAAGGTCAAGAACACAATTCGGAAAAAGAAAAAATGCTAATTAAACATAGCCTTTAACGTGGAAGACACACACGCACTCCTTCTACCACAAAAGAAGACATTGTATTATAACGTGTACTTTTAGCGACACGATTATGCTCACATACGTACATTAAATACAGAGATCGAAAATAATGAACTTTGCGTGCACACCCCTTTTTTTTTAAGTAGCTAATAATTTGAGCTTGAACCTAGCGGATTAGGATGATACATTTAACGAGGAAAGGAATCAACGTTACCCGCACCCTTTTTTTTTGGTAATGAAGTAGCTAAAGTTGAGCTTGAACCTATCTAGTTAGGATGATACAGCCAAGCCATGCAGTGTCAATCACGGCATACAAAATTGGGTCTAATTAGGATTGCTATTCATGAGGTTGAGGCTTTTAAGGCCATCCACATTATTACATTTCTTTCAGAATCTAAGTAGGACCACAGAGTCTGCATCTTAAACAATGGAGGAAGAGTATTTTGTATCTTAACTCTCCAGTTTTGAATGTCAAGACTCAAAGAGGTCCAACATTTTTTGACACACTTATGTGCAGAATTGACAAAGCTGTCTGATCCCCGCTCTGCAAGTCGGGTGTGGTCACAAATTTGGGCGCGGACCACCAATGAAATGCCAGTTGACACCACCAAGTGGTGACAGCAATTGTTACTAACCTTCTCAGGAAAGTAAGGTTTGCTAGTAAAATCTTAAGCTCAACGTCAATTCGAATAATTTGAATACATTATTGACGGAAAAAGATTCGAGACTTTGATACAAACCCGTGTTTTGACTGGGGACTTCATTTTCAATGCTAACTCATAATAATGTACGCAATGCATAGTTTGGTTTGTTTTATGTGCAGACGTTGTAATCTTAGATAGTGTTTGGTAGCATTTTTTTTTTCAGTATTTTTTTTCAATTTTGTAAATTGAAAAAGAAAACCTGTTTGACAAGCAGTTTCTGTTTTTTTTCCTTTCAGTTTTGAATACCAGTTTTTAAAATAAGAATGTTTTTGAAAATTCTATTTTGGAGTTTTATGTTTTCAGTTTTTGTTTTGGGACCTCCACCCCACCCCACCCCCGGGCACCGCCACCCCCGCCACCGCCACCGCCACTAACCACTATCGCCACCGCCACTAACCACTACCGCCACCGTCACCAAAGAAAAAACTCAAAATAAAAAAATGGGTAGTCAAACACCCAAAAGAAAAAAAGTAAATAAAAATTAGATAATCAAACACCCATTTGTTTTTGTAAAAAATAAAAACTAAATTGGTTTTAATTTATTTTTTAAACGAAAATCAAAACTGTAAATGATTTCAAACATACCCTTAGTCAATTGACAATTTAAAGATGAACATATTTATGGACAAAGTTTCTGTGTCAATGTAGCCTATTTATTTACCTCTTCCATGGTTTTCATCTTACCTTTTTTTTTTTGTGGGCACATTCTCATTTAGGACAAAGATATACCTCAAAGAAATAGAAACCATTGTGTTTATTGTTTTTCTCTAATGGAATTCTGGCTTTGTTACTTATTTTGCTATCTAGTTGCCTCTACCTATGCCTGACTAAAAACTTTTGTTAAATTTCGTATCACAATGTTCTTGATAGTCAACATTTAATCTTTGATCGTTTCTATTGGATCCAAGCATAATGAACCCCTGAATCTTCATTCAGAACGCGTTCATTATTCTACGTAAGTTAAGAAAGGAGGAGGGGGGGGGGGGGGGGGAGTCGATAAAGTTCATGGACCTATGACAATGATTTCTTCAATGTTTTTATCCACACTATAATATATCTTGTTCAAGCACTCATAAGGATTATGATAAGGGATGTTTAATTCATTGTATACACTATGCAATTTGATGAAATTTGAATCAAGCCAATTTAGTTTTCGGCCGACGCAGACATTGTTGGGCCAAGCTCAAATAATATAGTACAATTTGATTAGTGTGAATCCCATCTAGTCTAGTGATAAGAATGGTATGGTCACGGGTAGATATTCTGCCACATAATGTCATGTCCCAAGAGAGTACGAAGCATGAGTGCATAGGACCAAGTCTATGCACATTCACAGTTTGAGGGATTTTAGTCAGAGGAAGGGACCAATGATTTTATATTTGATTTTTGGAAGGTGGTTGTCTTATATCTTAGAGTGCCACATAATGTGCGAATATTCATTTACAGGCCAAGAAAAGTGTTTTAATTGTAATTTTATAGTTGACGGGCCAAAAACAAAGATTTAACTGATTATCATTCAATGGGGGTGAGCGGCAAGCCACCCTCGGATCCCTAATCTACATAAATACTCGTGTGTTTGTCTAGTAACATATATCCATATAGGCTAGTTCACATAGTCATCATCGTGGATTGCACAATACTTAAGAGTATCGTTAGCACTTTAAAATCATGGATTGAGGGAACGTGTTGATTACTGAATATAACGCTTTTTTGGAGAGACTTTTTGGAACTTGGAAGAGTTATAAAATGTAATAATATGTAAATGTCACTTTTTAAGGGCCAGAATTGCACTGTACTTAGAGAGTATGTTAGCGCCTTAAGGTTGACTGTAGAACAAAATGCTTTTTTGGCGACACTTTTTTGGAACTTGGAAGAGCTATAAAATGTAAAGATCACTTTTCAAGGGCCTGTCTGGGTTAATGTTTGTTGGTTCATTTGGGCCCTGTTTCACTGCTGCGAATTGTCATTTGGGTTCATCCAGATTGTTTCATCTGTCTTTCAGTTGGGAAAACCAAAGAAGGCCCTGAAGGTTCACCCAAGTTGGCCCAACTAAACTAGCACCAATGTGGCTATTCTTGACCGGACCAGATGAATGCTGGTCTCATTACACGTATGTCAATAATCAAGCAAGCCCGTTAGCATCTGAATTCGGTACCTCTTCAGGCCTTCCTCCACCAAAGATTTTGATTTCGAGGCTGAATACCAAACCGAACCAATCAATCTCGGTTTAAAAGAAAAAAAGTGAATCGTTGTTGAACGGTTCGGTTTCAACGGGTTGAATGAATCGGTTTGAACGGTTTAATCGATTTGAGCCAAACTCAACTTTGGACAAGTTTAGGTCCAATAATTAATAATTTATACATGCTAATAAGCTCCCAAAAAATAGAATTTTTTTATCATAATTAATAACACTTAGTGAGATGTAGGCCGCAAGAGAAAATGTGTGTTACATCAAGAGATTTAGGGTTTCGCCCATTTTATATGAGTGGTTAGATAACTAGGGTTAGTAAAAATAACTACAATTAGGTAAAAATATAGATATGTATATTATATATGGTTGGTTCGTTTATGCGGTTTCAAAAAAATTTGAATCGAACAGAATGTACAGTTTGGGGGAAAAAAACCACACCGATTGATTTTTAGATCGGTTTGAAAATAGACGAATTGGTTGATTCACTTTTTACGGTTTAAATCCTCACCCTACTTTCCAGAGCCCCCAATACAAGTTTTGCATACAAGTTTTAGGATTAGACATTTAGACTGTTTTGTTTACTTTTTCTTTTTGGAGATTGATGCAAAGAGTAGCTGTTAATTTTGATTCGGACCCCCAACCGTTATCGACAAGGATGTTATTTAGAGGCTTGTCTGTCGCGGAAAGCAACTGTTTTTGGTTTATTCTATAACGTGTCGCTATAAATGTATATGAAGATCTTGAGTGGGTAGGATATCTAGTAAATGAAGATCTTGAGTTTCCACTTTGCTTAAAGTGGCTAGCTTGTCGATACATGTGTTTGTTATCCCATTCTGGTTATGACACTTGGACCTCTACTATCCTGTCTGGCTATCTCGACAGGCGCAGTGGTCCAAATGTGCGTAGCCGGCTGGGACAAGTCGGTCTGTCTCGGTCAACCTGTCCCAGCCTGCTATGCACATTTGGACCGCTGCGCCTGTGCGCCGTCTCCGTGTCACGTGCCCCCAGCATGACACCCACCTCAGTGACACCAGTCGCCGCGCCCGAGCACCGACTCCGTGTCACGTGCCTCGGCACGATGCTCGACTATAAAACACCCACGCGTCCTCTCTGGTATTGTGCTCCTGACATGATGCCCGACTCCACGACAGCTATCGTTACTCCCGTGCACCACTTCCATATATTGCTCCCGACGATGCACATGTCATCGTGCTGCTTATGTAGTCACACCCCTCAGCATCCTGTCACATTACCACACCCCCGCATTGGTCCATTCTTTCACCACATTATGCGCATCTTGCCTTGGTCATGGATTTGACCCACTCCCCAGAGTGTGCAGCATCTTGAGGGGGTAGTCAACTCCTCCGGGACATTATCTCCGTAAGAGAGCTCTAAGTACTCTGGCACGAAGACTCCCTTTCCACCATGTAGAAGACTCTTTTTGGAATACTACCTCAGCTTATTAGATAGACTCATTCGGGGCACTACCTTGGTGAGCTTTGAGTGCTCCGGCACAAGGACTAACCTGCGGGAATAGCACTACTCCTCCGGGACACTATCTTCGCCAGGAAGCTCCAACTCTCTTCCACCAGGTAGGTGACTTCTTTGAGACGCTTCCTCGGGCCTTCGGGTAGGCGAATCCTCCGAAAAACCACTTCGGTGTGTTTGGCAAAAAACTCTTTCTGGACGCTACCTCAGCCTATCAGGTAGGTGACTCCTCCGAGATACTGCTTTGGCACGCTCTGAGTGCTTCAGTACGAGGACTCACCCATGGGATAGGCGACCCCTCCAGAACATTATTTCTATCAGGGTGTCTGTGTGATTAGTTTACGTGCTCCGACACTAAAGGCTTTTCATTGGCACCACCTTCAGATCACTCCGAGATGGGATTACAAGCTATCTTTGCTCAATGGATGCAAAACAGCTGTGCTTTAGCACCTGGTGCAATACGTAGAACTTTATTTATTTCTTTTTTTGAGGATTGACATATCAAATGATATTTCTGCTTTGACTTTTGCCTTTTTTTTCCCTCTAAATCACCTAGTCCGCTTGGCAGTTGGGAGTCGGCCCTTCCCCACCGTTGCCAGGTCCTTGGCATCTCTTGAAGCCCTGTGAGACTCTGCAAAGGCTTTGGACTGGTGGATAGATCAAGGGGGCTCTCTGGCCACATTGGCGGTGTGTAGGCCAGTCTTTTTAGACAGACAGAGCAACTCTATGAGGAACAGACCGGGTGAATATACGATCCGACAGTCTATAGAGCACCGGCACCTGTAGGCCCTTCAGTGATGTGTCACTCCCAGGGAGCGCCACATGTCGATTGATGACATCATCATTTTAACCCCTGTAAATACGGACTTGAGAATTCATTTTTAGGACTTCAGACTTTTATTCTCGCATTCACTTTCTCACTCTAGAATTCTAAAGAGAGAAACATAAATGACCTTAACTCTAGACCTAAACATCGGACTGTCACTGTCATTGTGTATTCATCCTGTGCCACCGCTTTCGTAACACTGGCATTCCTCAGGATCTGTTTGAAAAACTCTTGATCTCTGACCTTTCTCCATCTTTGCTCTGTCTCACATCAATATACTTAACATCTGAATCGGACTGCATTCTTTGTGGCACCTTCACATCTATTGCGAACCTATTTTATTGGCATCAACATTTACTAGCCCCCATCCCCACCCCAAAAGAACCACAATTATGCCCTTGTCAACTGCCAAAGAACTTTTCGGAACCCTCTCTCCCAAGAAATATGTAGCCGTTACCATGTACCGCATAGCTCATTCATGTCGTCATTCTGGTCCTAATATTCTACTCAAGGTTAAATCTCAAGTTTGCATTGCGCTTGATTTTTTGGATGTACGAGTTGAAAATCTTTGCAAGATTTCTCGACCAACTATGCGAAAAGATGTACACCGATTAAGTAAAGTGAAAACACAATTAAGTAATTACAAATATCTTTCACCCAATTATCAAATCGTGAGTAAAAAAGGTCTTTAAGACTATAGAGTCTTTGTCTAAATAAATGTCTCAAGTGTCATCATAATCACTTTAAAAACACGTGTGAAACTCAAATACCAAAAATAGCGCTTAGATATCATGTCTTATATTATGAATTCTCGTAGGTATAAGATGTACTTTTAGTGTTTCACAATTTTGGTCCCTAATTTGAAAGTGTAAATTTTTAGTAATATCAAAGGAAAAAAAAAAGGTCTATAAGGTTAGACCTGACAAACCAGTATACCCGCCGGGTACGAATAAAATCCGGTCGGGTTCGGATATAAACGGGTTGGGTAAATTTTATCCGATTTCTCCCGGGTAGTATTTTCCGGAACCCGTGCCCTACTCAAGCGGTTAGGGTATTACCCGCGGGTAAATAATTAAAATTCTAATTTTTTTGAATTATTTTTTGGATATTTTTTCTCTCTTCTTTTATTACCACAAGAATAAACATCATTTTATAGTTAAAATTCTTACAATTACCACTTCACCAATTTCATTTTCGTCACAATTATCTCCACTCTCTTCTCAACTCTCAGAGATTCAGATCCATCATAACAAACACATATACATCTTCCAAATCCCAAAAAATACCTAAATTAATTCCTAAGTCTAAAGTAGTAAAATTCATACAAAAAATTAAAAAAATAATACAAGCCAACCAAACTTTTTACGAAAATATCTTGTTAACAAAAATAACCTTCCTAGCTCCGGTTTGAGTTACCACTCTCAAATCTCATAGTTGATCGTAAACCAAAGCCTCAACCTTCAATAGTAAGTTGAGACTTCTCATGAAAAACTGGCGCGTGGGCTATGGCGGATCTACGGTCGGCTGTGGCAGATTTGCGAGTGGGGGTAAGAAGGACGGTAGCGGGCTGTGGCGGATTTGCAAATGGGCGTAAGAGGGACGGTAGGGCGCCGTTGATGTGGAGTAGAGTGGAATAGTGTCGTCGTCGCAGAAGACTGCGGTGAGTAAGAGAGAGATAGAGAGCGAGGTTGAGAGAGAGACAGAGCGACGTTGCAAATGAGAGAGAGATGAGAATGACTACCAAACGAAAATCCTAGTGCTTTATATAGTAAAACGTTCGGGTAACCCATAACCGACCTGAATTTAACCAAAATTTACGGATCGATTCAGGTATGAGTCTAATTTCGACGGGTCTGCAATATATGCATCTGTACCCATGTTTTTTGACCTGATATGGGTAAACCCGTGGGTCCGGGTAGTATTTTGCGAGGTCTACATAAGGCACTTATTATTGGTAGATTGATAGACCGAATCCAACGGCTCTAATCGGCTCCTAAAGCTTTCCTCAGCGGGGAGTTCTCCAAAACTAAAGCTCAAGAAACCGACGAACCAGAGAGGAAAACACAGAATCCTAATCAATGGCGGCCTCAACCTCGTCTTGGCTGAAGACCTTCCTGGATCCATCGAAGAACTTCCTCGCCGCCATGCACAAGAAGGCCCTCACTGAGCGCCTTACCCGCTACGGTCCGTCATTTGTTGACTTTTTGCGAATTTCTGCATAGATTTAGTTAACGGGAACGTTTAACATTACTCATTATTCGTGCACTATCGTCTATCTTAGACTTGTCAAGCGATGCCTTTTTAGTCTATGGTTTCTGTTTGAGTTCGATTGGATGTCCTGCTACGCTCATTTTGTGTTTTAATGTGATGGAATTCAGCGATTTGAGTTTCCCATTGATCGTTTTGGGCCGGTTTTTTAGGGCTGAGGTACGACGATCTGTACGATCCTTACGAGGATCTGGACATCAAGGAGGCGATGAGGCGACTCCCTCGTGAGATTGTTGACGCTAGGAACCAGCGCCTCAAGCGCGCCATGGATTTGTCCATGAAGCACGAATACCTCCCTGAAGATCTCCAGGTAATCCCTTCTCTTTCACACGCGCACACAGACAGACACTTTATTTTTGTGCTTATATATCATGTTTGTGTGTTCTTGATATGGTGATGAGCTGGAATTTTGGGATTAATTGTAGGGTTTGAAATTCTGGAGTTTCATTTACTGCTTTGGGAGATGGGGTAGGGTTATTTTTTAGGACAGCGAGTAAAAAACGGTTTATGGTGTGTTTGTGCAGGCAAGGCAGACTCCGTTTAGGAGCTATCTTCAGGATATGCTGGCTCTGGTAAGCGCGCTTGTGACTGTTTTTTTCTCCTTTGTTTGTCTACTTGGGACTTCTAGTGAAGCATATTTTCGAATTTGAGCCATTTGAACATGTAGGCGGTCATGTATTTTGGCACTGATTTTAGTGAAGATGCATATAGTTTACTACCCGAGTTACGTATATGTCATACAAGAAGAAACTATTCACTTGGTGGGGGAATTACAGTAGACTGCAACACATCTATCTATGCCAGCGTTGCTTGTTTTAAGACTGTCAATTTGTGAGTCATAATCAGAGGGAATTAGGATTCAACTGCCGGTCCAGCAAGTGAGTGGGCAACTGTTGAATTGCGATGATGCCCAAACCTGTATTGGTTCACGCAGCTCAGGATGCGGCTTACCTATGTGATAAGTTTTTGTTATCAAGATGCTTCTGTAGTTAATAAAATTGAATCCCAGTTTTGCTTATACTGTCTTGTATCTTAATTTGTGGTATACATCTTAACCCTTTTGAGAAATAGAAGATAGTTTCAAAAACAAATCATTTGGATTCAACCAACAAGAACCATACATTCATTGTACACCTAGAACAATATAAATGACAAATATTGTTGATGCACATTTGAGTGTCAAACTCCAAGAGTTGTCAAACTGAAAAATCACTAGCAGATCTGTCAGTGTATTGCGCATCGCAACCTCCATACGCATACTAGTTGTAGTTTTGTGTCGGCTTCCTGTCGCATCGTGAGATACGCATCATTGGCAACTATCTTTAGTATACCAAAGATTGTGCCTATATAGCCAGACTGGACAACGGGCCAGCTGTGGCTTGCCGCGGGCGGACTACCTATCATCTCTCATGACCAGTTTAGGACCATGAATGGTACGCATCACCTCCAAAGCATGAGGTCGCTGCTGCCCCTCTCTTTCGTTGTAAGCATATACCTTTATGCTGTCGGTAGGTAGGCTAATTTGAGATGCTTGTTTGTAAGAGTTTTTGTGTTTAGGGGTCCAATAAAAGGCAGCAGCTTTTGTGTTGTCCATCATGACAATTTTGAGACAAGGTTAAATTGGTGGTCTCGAGTTTGCACCGTAATGTTGTCCAGGACAAGTATCGGTTATTTGGAGATGATCTATGATGTGAGTGTCTGTATACATGTATATAGTTATATAAGTACACAGGGTTAATTACACCGAGGCCCCTGCAGTTAGGATAAAATTACAGTCACGGACACAGTTTGAAAAGGTAACAGATCGTGAGTCGTGACCAACAACTTCGAAAAGATCAGCCATGTCCATCCGTCCTTGACCAGTTAAAATGTGTACTTTTTTGCTGATGTCATTGGTACGTAATTTAAAATCCCAATGCTACCTATTATAAAATTATTAAACCCTAATCTCCAACTTAGGATTTTAACGGTTTCTTAAATCCCCGCACCACTGCACCCCTCTCTCCCCTTTTCCAACACAACATCTATGGCTTGCCCCACCTTTGGTCCACCCACCGTCGTCACCGCCTACCCTTCACTCCGCCCCCACTTCCACATTGCCCACCATCGCCCCCGCAACCCGTCGCAGCCATATCCTGCTCCATCCCTTCCCACTACCGTCTCCCCAACTACACCATTTTGCCCATATACTAAAGTTGTGATGAATTTCAGCTAATACACACACTGGTTATTACTTATTAACAAAAATTGGTTAGAATCAACATGTATTTGATAATCTGGGAGCTGTGCCATCAAATTTGGTGCGAACTTTCATTTTTGTCTTTTCTTCTATTTTTGTTCTATGTTGAGGGGCGGGTTGGGGGGGTGGGGGTGGGGGATCAATAGGTTTAGAGGAAGTTTGTAATATACAAAGCGTGAAAGAAATGATAAAAGGGTATTTCGGATCTCCAGTCTGTGCGGGTTGGGGGCGTAGACAAAGTATATGGAGTTTGACGCTAAAAAGACTAGTAGGACTAAGGTGTGGTAAACACCTTGTTGCATAAGGATGGAGTGGTGGATGCGGAGTAGCTTTGCATTTCATATTTTCTGTATTTTGAATGTGGGCAACCATGAAGGAATAGACAACATAAGATGAGCATAACTGAATTGTGTACGGATGAGCGGCCACAGAAGGTAGGATAGGTTACAAAATACAGACAGTCGCTAAAAGTTGGGGCTGACAGCAATGGAGAAAAAGATGAGAAGGGCATCGCTTGAGATTGTTTGGCAGTGTGTAACACAGGCTTCTATTTGCCAGAAAGAATAACATGGATAGAAATATTGAGTTAGAAATTCATTGCGCTTAATATTCCAGAAACCATGAATTCAGCTAGGAGAGAGTGAATAAAAGGATTTATTTAGTCTACCCCAAGTCCCCAACTAGTTTGGAAAAGAGCCTTAGTTGAGTTGAGTAGATTATTGTAGGTATACTTAATTAGCAGAACATATAACTTGTGCGATTTTTTACGTGTCTTAATTCCATCAGAATATTGGAAGATTCTTGTACCATAAAAGCAAACGTCTAGAAGTGATTAACACAAAAATTACCATCTGTCGGATCAGTCATTCAGTACATCAAACTTCCACCAATCCAGTTTGAGGTCAACTTACAAAACAGTTTTCAATAACGTGATTAATGGTTTAATACAATATATTGGATGTAGAATTAACAGCGTCAAGTCAAAAGCCATAACTTATTATCATAAAACAACCCTGCTTTTGAGTTTTATAGCATCACTTATAAACAACAGCAATCAACATTTTACAATCAGTTATTTTCCCTTCTGTTTAAACACCCAAAGCCCATATGGCTCAGTGCAGTTGGATCCCTTTTCCAGAAAATGATTACAAGCATGTCTCAGGCATGGCCAAGCCTGTCCAACGGCGTGATTGATATAAGAAAATAGCGAGGATCACTTCAACAGATCTGAGACAAATGCTTAGGATTTTGAAGTTTTTGTAGGCCATCTGAAATCTACTTTGTGGGCCCCTTACCCGGGTGACCCGACCAATATTTCCTGATTCATTAGCCATCCTTCTGGGCCACTCCACCGCAGTGAGCCCCCCAACTTAGATGGCCACAACACCACCTTGGAATTTTCTGTGCTTCTTAGCTACTATGGATTTGGAAATGTCTTGCTTAATTAATATTGAAAGTGGTTATGTATCCTTACTTTGTAGAATTGGACCCAGATTTGATTTTTTTTGTTGTTGTATGACAGTTTCTTGACACTTACTCTCCAACCACTCAAAGCTTTTGAGTAAACTTATCTTTGTGTCGTCACTTTGTTATAGGTAGTCTCTTTGGTTTTTATGTAGAGAGTTGGAACTTGAAAGTTTTTCCCAATGAGTATAATAGATTCAATTTCGCATACTCATCTACTTTGACCTAATCTTTCTGGTTACTGGTCCAATGCCTTGAGGCTCGTTTTATCCTAGAAGAAAACTTGAGGCTTTTAATGGATCCAGATTTAGTTTCTCTATTATGTGGTAATTTCTTGACACTTCCTCTTCAATTACTCGAAGGCTTGATAAAATTATCTTTTGTTGTCGTCACGTGGCTATAGGTAGTCTTTGTTTATAAGTAGAGAGTTGGAAATTGGAAATATTAGTCCAAGGAGCAATGACGCAACCTTGTATCTCAACTGCTCTGATGTATCTAGCTGGTGACTGGTCCAGTGTCTTAAGACTCATTAATCGCAGAATAAAACTTGAGGCTCTTTGTGTTTTAGTGAGTGAGGTCCTGAATCTTCCCCACCTGGTTTTGAGCGAGTCTGCGTGTGTATGATTTAAGGCAGTTAAGCTATGAGTGAGCCTCTGCGTGCATGAATTGAAGAATGTCAAGCCCTTCCCTACGCTCTATATTGTAGCTGAGTGGACCTAGTTAGTTTTATTTGAACTCGGTGGAGATCTCAAACTTTTGCCACAATGTCATCCATTGGCTTTTCAGCTCAAACTATTAAGTTGCATATATAATCTGAAATGCCTGTTATTGCAGGTAAAGAGGGAGAGGGCAGAACGTGAAGCTCTGGGAGCATTGCCCTTATATCAGCGGTCGATTCCCTAATTGTGACGTCTATTCTGCTGCGGAGAATAAGCAGTGGACAGCATTTCAAGGACTTGATGTCAAGAAAAACGCTTTTCTCCGTCAAAAGGGTTTCTTTCAAACATTGTTATGGTCCTATAGACGCCAATAAAATTTTTGTCACTCCGTGGATTAAAATGAGGATGGAACTTTATTAAATGTTTCATTACCCGCTATAATCCATGGCATCCAGGTTTCTGCGACGAGCTTTAGGCCTTAGATGGCATGCACCTTATTCAATTGTGTTCAATGCTTTGGTGTCTAATATTGCAAGCTGTACGGGCTTGTTTTATGTTGCTGAGTGATATTTTCAAGCCCCATCAAACATCTTTCACCATCAGGAGAGAGTACTACTGTTCCTTCCTAACTTTCTACATGGCTATACCCAGATTATGTGCAGTATTGAGGAAGAGTGGCATTAGCATTCTGCGATTGCCCAGCAGTTGAAGGAGCTGAAAATTCCATAACCTTGTCGCACATTAGCCTTAATATGTGAAGAACTTGGCAGCCTTGGAAGTAGAAATGGAAATGATATTATTATTCTTCTTTTTTTTTCTTCTGCTTGATAAAAAAGCAGAAAATGGAAAATATCCAAATTTATGTTAGCATATGACGTAACTATTTATAAATGATAGGTATTTTTGTAAAATGCAACAGCCTCTGAATAGGATGGATTAAGATCCCCTGTTCCTGTTGAGACTTAAGTGAAGTGTTTTACTTCGTCTCCAAATATGGGGACTAGGGCTGCAAATGAACTGAACTGTTCATGAACAACTCGTGGTTCGTTCTTTTATTAGTTCGTTCATGTAATAAGTGAATCGAACATGAATACAATTTTAGGGCTCGTTTATTTAACGAGCCGAGCTTGAACATAATGATGTTTGTTTATTAATGTTCGTGAACGAGAGGGCTCGTTTATTTAACGAGCCGAACACGAGCCGAGTCTTATAAACGAACACTTATTAAAAAATACATTATATCTTATCCTCACCAAATATCTTTGTATTGGGATGTGCGTTGGGATGTGGATACATTTGGATCACTTATCCTCACCAAACTCATTTCCTTTCCCTTCTCATCAACTCATCAGAGACAAGACAATAGTCAAAAACACCCGTGCGCCATGCCCCCTCTCTCATCAGTACATCGCCTGCCTAACCACACCCCACGCCGCCGGCCAGACCACTGCTCAGATACTCGGAACAGTGCCCCTGTCTCTCATCACACAAGAACAGTGCCGGCCAGACCACCGCCCACACTGCCGGCCAGATTACCGCCAAGTCAGGCCACAGGCCCACAAACGGTAGCTGCTCACCTGCTCCTCCACACAAGCCAAGTCGTCTGATCTCTGAAGCCTCTCTGATCGCGAGCATCTCATTCATAGAGAAGCTAATTAGAGCTTATTGCTCTAAAGTGATCAGATTAAATATCTTTTTCTGGTATGTTTTCAACTCCCTGAAGTAAAGGAAGTAAATAAGTAGGAGTTATACTCTTTCTTTAGCTGGTCATGGGCATGGATTCTAATAGAAAAAATATATATACTTTATCACATATTCACATTAATCATGTATACAACAAAACTACTGGAATTGGCTTGTTATGTTAGAGCTGGGTTGTGTCAATGACAAGTTGGGCAGACTGAAAGAATTGGCTTGTTATGTTAGAGCTTAGAAGGTTAGTAATAGATGTGAGATTCTTAAAAAGAACAAAATCAGAAAGTTGGTTAAGACTTAAGAATGCACAGTTATAAATTAACTCTTTTTGCCATTGAAGGTATTCATCAGCCAAAAAATACATTGAAAAGATGCAAATTAAGTACGAAAAAAAGGTGCAAATTTCTTCCAGCACCTGCAAAGTTTCTACAAAAAGAAAAGGGTGTTTGAAAAGCTAACATTTGTGGTGAGCAACATCATGTGGTGCAAAAGGCCTACTTGCTGCAAAAACCTAACTCAGTATGTGCAGAGTAGCTATTAGAAAAGAAGACAGCCTTATCTTCATTTTTAGCATACCACCAAGGAAAATGTCAATCTCAGAGAGATAGAAAGAGGTAGAGAGACTGGAGTTCTGAGACTATATGTGACCTTACATGTATGTAAAGTACTGCAATATAAGCAAATGGAATGTAGTCTATGTATAATATGCATATATGTAAAGAGTGACCTTACTTTGTCAAGGTTTTAAATGTAAACAGCATCCTAGTACAAAGAAAATAATGCCAGTAACCAATTTAATACATTTTGGAGGGAATTGGGCAGAGCCTTATTCGAAAAAAAGAAAGTACAGTAGAAAGTAAGAATCTTCCATTTCAAGCTCAGTTTTCTTGTAAATATGATTAGTTAAATGCACTACTATTTTGGTGAGTTTAATTCCTTACGTCAATGACCATTTTTTCTTTGTTCTGCCCAAGTTTGAGTTGTAGAGTAATTTATCTAGAATTTTTGTTATAGATATGTTTAGTAAAGAGATAGAATTATCATCAACTTCATCTATATCTGATAACTCATCACGACCGGGGCTTTCAAAGTCAAAGGGCAAGGCTATAATTATGAGTGAACCTGTTGGGGAGGCTATTGGTGAAGTAGAAGTTAACACCATGTTTAAAAGGAAGGAAAGAAAGAAAACTTCTTCGGTGTGGGACTTCTTTGTTGATGTGACACTAGCAAATGATACAAAAAAAGTTAAGTGTAAGCTTTGCAATGCTATCCTCAACAAGACAAAAGGTGGTACTGCAACTCGGCTTCTAAGACATCGAGACACCTACTGTCCTAAGCATGGAGTAGCTGCCAATCAATCTGTGATAAATGTCAAGCTTGGAAAGATGGAGTATGAAGTTAGCAAAAAGGACTTTAAGTACAATCATGCTAAGGTTAGGGAGGCTGCTGCCCAAATGATTCTTGTCCATGAGTACCCACTTAGCGTGATGGAGCATGAATTCTTTAATCGATTCATGAGGACAGCCACCCCCTACTATGAAAGTATTTCGCGAGCAACCGTAAAGAGTGATGTAATGGCCACCTATGAGAGAGAGAAAAAGAGCTTGAGGGCAACTTTCCTAAGTGTTAGCAAAGTTAGCCTTACTTCAGATTTTTGGAAGTCCGGCCAAAAGATTGGGTACATGATTCTTACAGTACATTTCATTGATTCCGATTGGAAATTGTAGAAGAAAATATTAAACTTCTGTGATGTGCCACCTCCTCACACTGGCCTAGTAATATGTGAAGCCATTACTAAGTGTTTAGATGATTGGGGAATTGGCAACAAGGTGTCAACTGTGACTTTTGATAATGCAACCAACAATGATGCAGCGATTAAGTACTTGAAAGAAGATATCTCACTGAAAAGAAGTCTTTTCTTTGCTGGGAAGATATTTCACGTGCGGTGTTGTGCGCATATCATAAATCTAATGGTGCAAGACGGGCTTAGTGAGGTCAAGCATGTGATTGAAAATGTTCGTGAGAGCGTGAAGTACATTAATGCTACGGATTCTCGAATTATCATGTTCAGTGACATTACAAAATCACTAGAATTGCCTCAAAAGAAACTCATTTTAGATGTGGCCACACGTTGGAACTCAACACATTCTATGTTGGCTGCAGCACTAGAGTTTAGGCAAGTGTTTCCGTGGTTTTCAACTCGTGATGCAAATTATTTATGGCTACCTGAAGTAGAAGATTGGAGAAGAGCCGAAGAAGTGTGCAAGTTCTTAGAGATCTTTTGAGAAATCACTGATAGCATATCGGGGACCAAGTACCCTACTGCAAATATGTTTCTTCCCGAGGTGTGGAAGATCAAGGAAGCCTTAAATGAGAAGAGCAGAGAGGAAAATAGTTACATGCGTGCTATGGCGATGAAAATGAAGGAAAAGTTTGATAAATACTGGGGTGAATGCAATCAGTGGATGGCCATTGCTGCTGTTCTGGACCCAAGGTATGTCTTTTCTCTACATTTCTCCCCCTCATCACAACATATAATGAATACTTTTCACTTTTTCAGCCTTAATATATGCATAGAAATTAGTCTTCACTTGCTGAAATGCTGGGTCGAGTGAGAGAGAGAGAGAGCTAGCCTCTTCATGCATCCTGATAGTTTGTTCTTTATTGTTTTGTATTCTTTCCATTTCCACTTGGAGTGGGTCTAAGTAAGCAGATTAAAGACCTCAGTTCTTATGGAAAGAGCTTGTTGAGGGTTGATGTTCTTAGAATTTGCAGCAATATATATGTGTTCCTTAGAGTTGAGGAATCTGATTCATTTACATACATAGGCAGCTATGGACATTACATTGATTGTTGGTTAATTTTGTCTACTTTTTGGTGAATCTAAGTAGTGTTTTACATGGTAGTGGGTCTAAGTAAGCAGATTTAAGACCTCAGCTCTTATGGAAAGAGCTTGTTGAGGGTTGATGTTCTTAGAATTTGCAGTAATATATGTGTTCCTTAGAGTTGACGAAACTGATTCATTTACATGCATAGGCAACTTCGGACATTACATTGATTGTTGGTTAATTTTGTCTACTTTTTGGTGAATCTTAGTACTGCTTTGCATGGTACTGCTTTACATGTGTTGTTGAGGGTTGATGTTCTCAGAATTTGCAGCAATACATGTGTTCCTTAGAGTTAAAGAATCTGATTCATTTACATGCATAGGCAGATACCATGGCTAGCTACTAGAGAGAATAGCATGAATGAGCTTCAAGTGAACAGTTAGCAAAAATCTAAGTACTGTTTTACAGCTAGCATGAATGAGCCCTATCATATACTCTTTTGTTGATAATTGTTGGTTAATTTTTCATGAAGGACATTACATTGATTGTTGGTTGATTTTGTCTACTTTTTGGTGAATCTAAGTACTGCTTTACATGGTTCTTTACTAGGTACAAAATGACATTCATTAAATTTTGTTTTCCTAAGATCTACAATGAGGTTGAGTGGAAAAAGAACACTGAGTTGGTGTCAAGTTCCCGACTTGAGGTGTATAAGGAATATGTCTTGAATCATGCTTTGCATTGCTCGAGTGTAACTAAGGAAATGAATGTTGTGGGAGGTTCTAGTAGTAGTACTACTACCTACAAAGCTAAAGGGAAGACAAAATATGATCTTTATGGGAGGAGCATGGAAAGTGTGATGCCTATTAAGTCTGACTTGGAAACATACCTTGAAGAAGGAGTGTACAGTTGTGAGGTGAATTATGAGTCTCAATTTGATGTTATTGGGTGGTGGAAATCAAACAATCTTAAGTATAAAATATTGTCAAAGATGGCGGTTGATATACTTTCAATTCCAATAACCACAGTTGCTTCGGAGGCTGCCTTTAGCACCGGTGGTAGGGTTATAGACCCCTATCGTGCATCATTATCGACAAAGATTGTGGAAGCTTTGATATGTGGAGGAGATTGGATACGTTCCTTATACGGAGTGAAGGAAGTATACACTGTACGTTATTTATTTATTTATACTTTTACTATAGTTAACAACGTTATTTCATTGTATCCAAGTATATTATATACAATGTTTCTTGCTAACTTTCGTCGTTTTTTTTTTATTTTGTAGCGCACAACCGAGGAAGTAAAAGAGATTGAACTGTTTCAGTAGTAGTTTATGTATTAAAGGTATTGATTCGGTCCATTGAGTAACGTCACATTTGAATATTATTTATCTTTATGAAGTTAAATAGTGTGATTATTTTTTGTTTGAAGTCATAAATCTTCTATCGATTATGCAGGACAAAATCAAGGAGGAGACTGTAAATTTTGTTGTGATTGCATGGGAGATACCTCTATCTAGATTGTTTTTGGGAGTATAGCCACATCTTTTGTACAAGCATTTTGTATGACCTTTAATTTGCTACTTTGAATATTGTAAACTTGTAATTAAGGTATTAGCATACTTCACATCCCAGTAGCATCAAGTCAATTAGTACATATATAGAAAATTGTTTAAACTCCTAATTGTTGGTTTTGTTTTTTGCAGGACTAATTAAAGGAGAAAGCTGCACTTTTTTTGTGGACTGCATGCTTAATACGCTATTTGAACTGTGCATTGGAAGTATAACTGCATATTTTGTACATGATTAGCTACGTCTTTTGTACAAGGCATTATTTTGTAAACTCTTGTCTAATGCAGTTGTTGTAATCCGTAATTGGCATTATATTTGTGACTACAGTAATGAATGTATGGAAGAACATAATCGTTAATGATTGTATAAGGTTCGTGACATGTTTCCAGGTTGTCTCTAAGCTAATTTAGTTTGTTTGTAACAATAAATTAATACGAACACAAACACGAACTCAAGCTCGAGCTTGGTTCGTGAAGCTTAAACGAACGAGCCGAGTCGAGTTCAATCTTTCGATTATTTTCACGAACTGAACACGAACACAAAGTTATATATGCTTAACGAACACGAGCTCAAACACAAGTTTAGAATAAACGAACGAGTTCGAACATGGTCATGTTCGGCTCGAACTCGGTTCATATACAGCCCTAATGAGGACCCAAATTTTACCAAAAGAAAAGGTGGGTAAGTGCTATTTCTTAGGTTAGGCCGTTGGGGCAAAAAAGAAAAAAAGTTGTTACAACTCCTAGTATAAAGACAATATTACTAATTATATTTAGTGATTGTAAATCATCACTATTCAAAGCGTTGTAATTATTTTTTTATGATTAGGATAACAACAAAAATTGATTAAGTAAATAGTTTTCTTCGGTGCTTGTAAACGATGACGTGATAAAGACTCCGATCCAGAATTATTGCTTATTACTTATTGCTTAAAGCTGCCCACTTTGCACTGTTTCCACTTGCACGACACTGTCACGACGTTACCTACAAATGTCCTTTAAAATAACCCAATTTGTGTAAGATATTACTTCATTTTCAGTACCAAAAGTTTCGGCTCAAAAAGTGCTATCTTTCAACTTCGACGACGCTAACTACAAAAGGGCTCCAAAAACAGCTGACAAGGTCCGCACGCGAGGACACCACAGCCGTTGGCATTTTGCCTCCCACAGTTTCTGACCACAACAAAACACTTCAAAAGCCTCTCTTTATTTAAAAATCATAACACGGGACTGCGATGTGGAACATCAACAGGGACTTTTCCTCGACAAATTCAAGGATACAACGTGAAGACTACTGAGAGGGTATGTAGGTAGTAATAAAAGATGTACGATGAGTTTCGTCTCTTCTTTAGCGATGTCAAGTCCGTGCAACTTTGAACTTGTGTCTCACAAATATTTGGAGAGACTTTTTTGTTGATTTTTATTATTTTCTTGTTCTTGGACCAATGTTGTTAATTTATGGCTTGAAATTCATGCTAAAACTACACAATGATATGTGATTCACCCTTAAATCATTTACTTACTAGCAATCCATTTTGAAATGCACGCCGCTTATTTTCTCGTGCAAAGGTGTTGAAATTTGTATTTAGAGAGTGTTTGAGATTGATTATGGAATGGTCAAACCTGATTTAATCTAGATTAAATCAGGTATGCGAGTGTTTGGCAAAAAAGATTAAAAGATTTAATCCATCTGTAGAAGCTAAAAACTGATTTAATCTATAATTCTCAAAAGTGATGATTATGAAATAATCACTTTTTTTATAATCAGGTTTGACCTTCTAATTTACCATTCTATCCCCATATTTTTTACAAAAAAGACCTATCATACCACTTAATTAATTATCTTAGATAGTTTCTAGAGTTTATCTCTTCTCCTATTGCTAAACTCTTCTCCTACAGCTAGATAATATTTTTTTTGCTTAAGATAAATTTTATTTGTAATTTGGAGATGTTATCGTACTATAAGCAATAACATGAACTTGTTTGTATTTTTAATTTAAAATAAAAAGTAACAACTTCTGTAGGTACTTGAAAATAGTTATTTTAATAATTTATTTGGGCATTATAGTTATTTACGAATAAAAATTATGTTAACGTTGCTTGGATATTAGAAAATGTTTATTAAGTATCCTCTATGGTCTTTTTGTCATAGTGAAACTGATTCAACTACTTTTTATTGAAACACTTTTTTTAAATTTAATCTAATTTATAATTATTTTTGCTAAATAGCAAACTGATTCTAATTAAATTAGATTTTAAAAATTGATTAAGATTTAAATTGAATCATCACTTCCAAATGGGTTCTTAAACGACATCATCTTTTCAAAAATGATGCTAAACAAGGTAACATTGCTTTCGTCTTATCTTAAAAGGAAACTTTAACCACCTTTTAGAAAACATAAAAATACATCTATGAAAAGACTAACAAAACATAGCACACCATTCATGCTAGATCTAGAGCCATTTAGGCATTACATTGCTTTGCTTTGCTTTGATTTCTCTAAAGATTTCAAATGATACGCTATTTTACTTTTACAATCGACATTACCTCTTACGCACTATATGGTTGCCCAACTAATCATTCTGTCATACATCATACCAACTCGAAAACAGGTCTGCTGACGTACGCTTCCTATAGTTTTGAGGGGTTATATATCTATTGCTAATAAAGAAGGTGTTTCTTACCAAAGGCACGCTCCACCAAAATGGAAGAACAAACTGAGTAGTGGCAAACTCTGACTACCATGTGATGGCATTCTAAACAAATGGAAGCACAAGAGACTCGTTGGGGGTTTGAATGTGTCAAGACGAACATTCAAACTAGAGGCTTTAGACAGCCACTCCATGAAAATGTTGTGAGAGTATGTTGCACACATAGCCAGTACCGCTCCTACTGAAAATCAAGCAGGCTCAAGTCACAAAGGACATATAAGAGCAATTAGTCTGGGTTAGAGGCAAAGTTTATGCGAGAGGTGAGCACCATCGAAGCTCAAGGTAGACGGCCAAACACTGCCAAGGCAAAAAGCATGCGCGAGAGCCTCCCTCAAGTATAAAGGTCTACGTACAAACTCCGCTTAGTCTTTTGAGATGGAAAACAAAGTTTGTCGACCAATTATGGAAAGTGAAATCTAGAACTCTTTAGGAAATACTGATCATTTGTAGCAAACCTACATTGCTTTACTTCTAACGGCTTCTATGAAAGTTTTACCCCCTCATCAGCCATGCAAATTATTTCTCAGCCGACGAGCATACAAATAACCGTCAGCTAAAGTAGCCACAAAGCCACGCATTGAACGATAGAAGAATTCCATCAGACGGTACATGACAGTATTTAGCTTCCTCCGATACTTCAAAACGTAATTTCAATAATACAGCGAAAATGAAAAAAACTCAAAATGGTAGACAAGGTAAATATTGACCCAAAGAGAGAATGGGCAAATGATACCAGGAAAATGAGTAAACCCCTCAGTTCCTTCTGTTACCAAAATTCATCTCATTATCATGCTCTTTTGGGCATGAACAAAGCATTCCTAACAGTTCACATGAAAACTTCCCCAATCCAGGGAAATTTCGGTTAACCATCCGGCTTTAACCGCCACGCGTCCAGTCCTATCCGTTTATACACTTAATAAAAGCCAGTAATTATGGGCGTTACACCACTTTCTTTTCTCAATCCCCTCCAATTGAGCCAACTAATGGCCACCGGTCTTCTACCCTCGCAACCAGCCGGAATCCAGGCATGTGCTGGCTCCGGTCACCGGAAGTCCGACTTGCAGCAGCCCAAAAGCGCATCGTCCAGGTGGTGGACCCCGCTCTTCGGCTGGCCCGCCGAACCGGACTATCTTGACACCTCGCTGAGAGTGGACGGCAAGTCGGAGCCGGATCTCGGCCCGGCACCGTCCAGATCTCGGCCGGCACCAGGTACTTTTACGGAGGAGAAGGCGAGGAAGCTTAGGATGCTGACGACGACTGCCGCGTCGCACCACGACGCCATGTACCACTCGGCGATCGCGTCTCGGCTCGCTTCCGATTTTTCCGACCGGCCCGATATGCGATTGCCCGGCACCGGCTAGGGTTTCTCTTTTTTAGTCTTTTGTATTTGTTCCAAAAAAGTTGAAGGGTCACATCATAATGATATGATATGTGTACTGTAAATTATAACTTAATCCTCCTGTAATATGTACCTTTTTTTGTTTATGGCCATTGTTCTCCCTAACTTAATTATTTGCTTCCAGAACAAATTTTGATGCGAAGTGAGCTATTTGCTGGTGATAATGTTGCTTGATCAGAGAAGGTTTATTCAGTAAACCTGTTTACGACATGTTGCTTACTCCTTTTATGCTTTTTTTTACGCTTTTTTGGCTAAGGCTTAGCATTTGAGATAATTTTAAAATGTTTAGCATTATTTGTATTGACCGTTGAATGAGATGTCGATTTATAGATGGAATTAGACGATAGTCATAACCCTTTCTTTCTCCTAGTTCGTCTCCTTCGTGTTCGATTGTCGTCTCTCGATCTACTTTCACAATATTTCAAAAACATACATCTTTAACACCCAAAGGCTTATGTCTTGCCTTATGGGAGGTCAGAAGTCCTCACTTTATAAAGCCTTTGACTTTCAAAACTGGTGACTAGAGTAAAGTGAAGGTGGATGCCGGTGAAACTGTGATGGGGTGGCAAAGGGTGGTGATGGCGATCTTTAGAATCCTAAGATGAATGACGGTGGCGATGGCTTTCAAAAATCAAACCCCAGACGCGGAATAAAGACTGTCTGTTCGACAAAAATACCCTCACTTGATTAAAAGAACTTTCTCCGACCCCGATCCTTCTTTCGCCAAACGTGCCAAATGTTGAGATCAAAGTTTTACCAATCATCTGATTTTATTTATTTATTCCATAATAATGGTAGAACTTCATTGAACCAATCAACTGACTGGAAAACATTACCTTGGAAATCAGTGGACCATCACAGGCCTTGAAGACCGAATATGCTGCTAAGGTTTGAACTTACACATTTTGTGTCATATTGCAAAGCAGAGAGTATTGTTGACATGTGCTGCCAATTGAGAGATATTATTCATTTTCAGACCAGATATTTTTGTCTGTTCAAAAAGTGCGTTCTTTCCATCTCCACGACGCTACCTGCAAGGCTCCAACAACAGCTGCGAAGGTGGTGGCCATGAAAGGGTTTTGAGAAGGACCGCCAGCCGGTCGCATCCCTGCGGTCTCCGTCCATGACATTCACTTCCAAAAACCTCCCTTTCTTCGGTTCAAAGGAAGGAGACTGGAAGTGGGACATCAGGAGGATCTTTCCCTCACGTGCGAGTAAAATTAGATGCCGCTGAAAAGTATTTAACGGCTCTACTAACTTTTGGTAAAGGTCTTTATTTTTTTTCCTTCTTCTTGTTAAATCAGGGTTTTTGTTTTTGGAGAAAATATTGTTAGGTTTGTAACTTTGTTTGAAAATATACAAACTATTTTTGTCCCACATTGCTTGAAAATGAGTTTTTAAAATGAATTTATAAGTGAAAAGATGTCTCTACAATGTAATTAATAGTAAGACTAGAGTGCTAGTCCTGTGATTTATCTTTGAAAAATATTTTGTATTTTCGATTTAAAATAGTTTTACTGAAAAAGTGTGACTTATTCAAATCAAATTTTAATTTATTTCTGACAGTTATTTATTTTAACGGTTACAACTATTTTTCTTAACAGTTGTGTCTGTCCAAATTTACACTCTTTCAAGTTTTTATAAATGCAAGATTTTCAGTTCTTTCAGAACACTAACTTGCAATCGAAAACTCTTTTTCTTTCTGTTAACATTAGTATTAACAAATCGTACACTGCTTCAAAGAAAGTTCGAAGGAGAATTTTAGAATATACTGTCTGTAGATTCTCAAAAGACTTTATTGTATCCTGGATGATTATTTGTCATTAACTCTATGCAAACTCGTTTTTAAATAAGGACAAATAAAGTCTTATAGAAAGCGATTACGCACCTCAAAGTCTTTATCTGTGATTCCGATTCCATCAAATCTACAACATATATTGTCTTTCTTTTGCCATTTATTCCAAAAGTATGCTGATCAGCTGCAAATTACCATGGAAAATGCGGATTTGGGTTCATATTCTTGTTTGGACGCTTTCAGTTGTCAACCTATGATGAGCTCATAGCATCTCGATCACTGGCAGACCCATGCATAAAATGGATGACGGACAAGCTTTTATTAGTGTAAGACTTTGATGCACTTCAAACCTATTTTCTGATATTACATCCATTCATTGAAATTTGAATATAACCCCTAAAAAAAAAACTCATTTTTGGAAGGTAAGGTGGAGTATTGGCGACTTAAGCATAAATTAAAGTAAATCTGCCCTCACGAGCACTATAATTCGTTGTGCACGACATTATAAAACACTCCGAACCTTTTTTTGCCAATATGACATGCATGCGTTGAATAAAAAAAATCCCATTTTTCGAAAATAAGGTGGAGCATTAATGGCCACCTTAAGCATAAATAAATGCGCCCTTGAGCGTTATAATACATTTGCAAAAAATTACGGCGTATGAAGTTGCTTAAGATGTGACCAGCATGGGCCAAAACATCATCAATGGCCAAAATCATCGAGGACTCTTGGATCGAAAATGGCCCCGATGTGACAGGAGACGCAATAGAGTTTCGTGATTACTACTCCTTTATTATATTGAATCTTCTTTTTATTTTATTTTTTAAAATTATAGGATAGATTTGTACCGTGTAAACATGAAACTAAACTCAAACAACATAATGGATTATATAAGTACCGATTAGCAAGTAAAACCAGGTTAAAAAGAACAAGTGTAGTCATAATCTTATGTACTAAAAAAGTTATCGAATAACTCTCAAAAAAACAAATAGGGAAAATTCAATACAACGAAGGGAGTATAAAATATGTCTCGGTTATAAATGGTCGAAACCAATGATCAGCAAACTATCCAAGTTTTTTTCAATCCTAACAGATGGTCTTGAACATGGTATATATACTCTTAATGTGTGTTTGGGCAGGGTATTTCGAAAATCAGTTCACTTTGAAACCCCTTCATTCTTAAATCCCCTCTTTTCGAAATCGTAGGATTAAAAGATTCACTGTTTTTTTTTTTTTTTACTTTTTGTTGAGAAGCATGTCCATGTGTGTATTTGATTTTCTTTTTATTGTTACCATAATGGAAGAGGTTGTTTCCACCCCCTTAGATATGTTATTTTACCTCATCTTTGTTGTTAAAAAGTTTAATCATCACTAATATGTATTTTTAGAAGAAAAAAAATGTGAAGAATGTATCAAGGGGTAGGAAAAGCATTTTCAAACATGAACTATGAAACACAAATTTGTCTTCCGTTTTATGGAATATAAGGATGAAAACAGAAAAACAAACTCGTCTTAACTTTTTTTGGCAGTAGTGCGTGTTTATAAAACTAACTGAAGATTCACATTTAGTAGTAAAAGAAACTATACAAACAAAGAGAAGGCAACGTATTTGTAAGGAGTCTGGGAAACAAAAATAAAAGACTGAAATTGCAATTACAACTAAAAGAAAATTTTGAAAACTCACAACCTATAATACAAGGAAGACTTAATGCGGGTATTTGGCATGAAGAATCCGATTGAAGAAGCAACGGGTCAAAAAAAATTGTGAAAGTGTGCGTTGTATAATAAGTGACTGATCATGACAAGAGAAATCATTATAAAGTGCTAGGTATCGAACCTGGCAGTATGGTCGAGGAGGACGATGATCAGGAAGAGTGTTAGGGTTAATGTTTCAGTTGTATAAATTGAACTTTTATAATGTTTATATTTGTGATTTGGTTTGTGAAATCTATAATTTGTGATTTAGTTTGTAAATTATTGATATTTTTGGAAGAGCCTATTCGGGCACACTTTAGCGCCCAATGCTTAGGTTGCGAAAAAAGTTGTAATTTTTTTGTCACTTTTGTTTTCTCATTGCACCTAACAAATTGGTCTAGACTAAGTATTTCAACCGAGAAATTTTCTTTTCAAATTTCTTCTAAAATTTTGCAAATCCCTCCTAGTACAAGGAATTTTCAATTGCCTTTTTACGTTTGCGATTGATACATTATTAAGCAAAATATTCAGTTTAACAACCAAAACAATGTTTTTAGCAGTGAGGAGGCTATTTTTTAGATTGGGCTGATCTGCAATATACCATCTCTCATGATTTCAACAAGCTTGTATCATGTTTTTAAGGTCATTAACACCGAAGATTTGGTGATAAAGCCTTTCCCAATGGTAGTATGCATAACAAAAATTCTTCAACTTGTTGACATGGACAAAGATGTTAACCTCACAGCAAGAAAATGTGAGATTAGTAACAACTTTTGCAAAGAAAACATAAAAGTTATCACTACTGATCACTAACTGTGACAAGTATAAGGTCATCATAATTGACCTGCCATAATGCAATATCTTGCAAGTTATCACTCAATTTGTCACTAATCATTTGGCAGCATCGTCACTGTGTTGGTGGGAAGAATTTTGGAAAAGCAATGGGTATAACTTGAAAAATGTTGTCATTGTTTTAACTAGCATTAGTGACAAGATTACATGTTATCACATTCGAAAAAGAAAAGTGGATTATGACAATGCTCTTTATTGTCACAAAAAAAACTAGTGCAAAATAGATTTTTTTCCGTACATTCTCCTTCAATCTTCCCACTACTACTAAGTACACACGCAATTATCAACAGAGTCCCATATAATTTCGCAACTTGTCCCCTCTCTCTCTCATTCTGCTCCACTGACCTATCGATGACCCAAACTATCTCTATCTTCGGATTCCGCTGCTTGGATTCTGCCGTTTGGATTCCTGCCACTCAAATTTTGTCGTGTTTTCTCAGGTATGTAACATACAAACATATACACACTCCCTCCCTCTTTAATTCTCTCGTTTATAGAATTGAGGGTTCCAAAAGATATGGTATTGGTGAACATCTAAACCGAGTCCCACAAATCGCATTTAAGCACTGAAGCGCAGCCTGCAACGTTGATACGTACTCGCCGCAACACGAAAGTCGCAGCGGACCTTGATTACTGTGTTCTCAATCCTCACGAGGCCTTTGTTAGGCTTTACAGGGTTTTGGATTGGGAAGTTAGAGCTTTGGATCTGGAAACTAGGGTTCTGGAGTGGAAAGAACTAGTTGAGAGGGTTAAGTACATTGGGGATGTGGAGGTAAGGCTTGCGGTCGTGGAGGTAGAAATTTGTGTTAAGTGGTAGAACTGGTGGTGGTCCACGGCCACCGTCGGTGCCGCGCAAGTATATTGAGTGTTAGAGCTCTTGTTTGGTTGCTCGTGTCTCGTTTAATTTGTGTCGTCCTTGAAACACATATGTTCTTGCTACTTCTTCTATGGAGGTCCTCGAATCCACAAACATTGGATGGTGACTAGCTCTTACGCTTATGCTCTAGCAGTTGTAGGGAATGATCCTTCTCGGGTCTTTCTCGGGTCACAACTTTCAGCAAGTATGTCAGATCATACGACCCATGGAAATCCTCTTATTAGTGGTCAATATTTGCTTAAATTTCATAACAAAGAAATACGATATGAATCTCAACTTCTTGTTTTCTTCAAAGCAATCATGTTGGTCTCTAACAGCTGGACATAGACAGAAATGTCAAAATCATCACCTTTCAAGTTGAAATTGCAGCACTTAACCTGTCAAATGCCAAAAATATTTCCATTGCGATCGAACAAGTTGAAACTCAGTTGGATGGGCTTAAGACAATCAATGTTGTACTTTAGATCCATGTAACGCCGCTCCTCTGTGTGTGTTGCACAATAAACCAGTGAGCGTCGATGGCGGCAATGGAGGAGGACTGCAAAGGGTTCACATTCGAGATTCTTGCTCCACACCTCTCTCGCTCTCAAAGACTCGGCCACATCTGCAATTTTTTCCTTTTCTGTTTCTTTTTGTGGTTAACGCCACCATACTTTTGTGTGCTACTAAGCAGATAGTTAATAGGATTAAGAAAGTGAGAGCCAAGAACTCCGGTTAATCCTTTGATAAGTCAGTTTTGGTAACGTGTCTCACAATAATGCATCTGCAAACTTAATCATCACTTTCCTTAATATTAAAAGTGGTGATTAAAAATCTTTAATAAATATTGTGTCTCGTCTTCACACCGAGATTTTCACACCCCTAACAACTTCTATAACATTATGACCACCTTAATAACCGGTGCACGTGATCTTTTTACTTGAGGAAATATTCGTAAGTGGCAAATTAAGTTGGCACAAAGCAAACTATTAAACATGGCATAATCCCATTAGGTGCTAGGTTAAAGTTCTTGGCTTCCTCCAATATTTCAAATAAGTGTTTATAAATCAAGATAGTAGACGTGGTGTACAAATTAACCAGGAAGAATCAAATGATACTCAAACTGTACTAGTAAATTAAGCAACCCCTAAGTTCCTTTATAGCCAAAATTCATCTCATTATTATGCACTTTGGACATGAACAAAACATGCAAACTTTGAACATGGAAATTTTGCCAGTATTTAATGTGACTCCGAGGAAAGATAAAAAAAACCATTAGATTTTCCCAAAGAAAAAAAAAACCATTAAATTCCAAGGATTGCCTATGATTTCTGGTTCAAGCTGAAACGGTTATTGCTAAAGCGTTGCATGCTTTGGATTGTTGTACCATCCCGTTCGTTATTTAGGCAGAATCCATCAATACTTCGAAATTGGTCTGGGCTTTTATATATATATATTTATACAATAGTTAACTACTAACTTTTGGACTCCTACTACATTTTTATCGAGAATTCGACCCTTATTAAGGGTTTTGTATTTATAATACAAATTTTTTGTAGTTATTAACATAAAAGTAAGTACTTCTTAGTATGATAACTTTCTTTATTGATTATCAACTATGTGCTAGGCTTCTTAATACGACTCTTTATACTAATTATCAAACAAGGGTGATCCTAAAACTAAACATGATTAAATGGCTTCCCATCATTGTTATTTTCTTTGACAAGTCAGGGGCATTTTTGAGAAAGTGCAAAACATAACCACGGACTTCCGCCATTTTAGCCTGCCCAGAAATTTTGCTCCATTAGATAACTTTAATGAATAAATTTTGGTTGTTACCAATGTTATATAAATATTCCTTCAACCCTTCATATAGCGATAATCAATGGTCGCTAAATATTTCTGGTGACTTTTTACTAACACTTTCAAAGTCAACTTTTAACGGTATTTTTTTTAGCGTCACTAAATAAAAGTCACTAAAAACATATAGCGATCATTAATTATCACTATATAGGAGATTAAAGAAATATTCTTTCAATACAGGTAGCAGCCAAAAAAATTTTAACTTTAATACTCCTCTCTGTATTCTAAAAAAACTCTTTAACTTTTTACAGATTTTTTGGACCTAAATGTTCACTTCATTCGTTAAGTTATTCCAACGGTTTAACTTTATTTGCTACATAGCTTTCATGTATATTATTTTATGGTTTTAATTTAAATTTTCTTATATGTTTTTCCAGCTCCTTTTTTTTCCCGCTAGAAACATACTTTAATAGCGACTATTAAGCTTTCAGTTTCGAACAAAAGGGTGGATTGACTGCATTCTATATTAAGCAGTGGAAAAAGCCTCTCCTATAAGTCAATTCTTAGAAAAACTAAAAATATATGACACAAGTTTTTAAGTGATTAAAAAAATCTAACAAAGCAAGCAGAGTACCCAAAATATAAACGCTCCAAAACCCGTGATACTTATTTGACAATATAAACGCTGCGGCGATAGAGACTCGTACTCGGAAAGCAACTTCCATCAAACCGCGAATGATTGTTGGTCTCAACCAGATACTTTGGAGACCCGCCGACCATCCGGAATATGTTAGATATCATGCATTTTCAGACCAAATTTTGTCCGTTCAAAAGGCACCAGCCGTTGGCATTTTCTTCATTCCATCTCCGTCCACAGCATAACCCTCCAAAACCCTCCCTTTCTTTGAACAAAATTTCTCTTATTAGAAGAACGTGCAGTCTTCGTGACCGTGTGCCTGACTGCCTGGGACGCTGCAAGTGGAACATCAACAGGAACTTTCCCAACTATAGGAGTAAAAATTATTGTCCTTGAGATTTTTTTTTAAGTATCCTTGTTAAAACATTTTTTTTTTGTTTTTTGGTAGTTAATTTTTTTTTCTGGGAATGTTAGTTTATCTAATATATGATCGTTTAAAAGCATGCGCCATAGTTGCAAAGTACTATGAATACTACGAATTGGATTATTATGTGTTTGAGTGCTCTTAAAGATCCTTCGGAGAATGCCCGCTTGCAGGTCTCGACTACCAACATAGCTAAGTTTAATGCGAATGACGGTTAAATTTTTTTAGCATGTACTTTTCTCGTAGAATTACGAATGCAACGAACATAGTGTGCTTTTCTTAAGGAAAAACCGCTCCTATGTGATATAGATTAGCACGAATTAAGCATGATATTGCTTCCTTTTGATATCTCTAAGATTGGAATGGTGAATTCTACTCAGTGGCAGAACTACGTATGGACGAGGGGGGGCTATAGCACCCCCTCAGATTTTGGAAAAAAATTTATATATAGACTAGCGATCTCTCTCTCTCTCTCTCTCTCTCTCTCTCTCCTCATCTCGGCTCTCACAGTCTCACTCAGTTCCCGACTTCCCGTCGTCGGCTCGTCGCCGACTCGCCGTCGACGGTTGAACTCTCACCGGAGTCACCTCTCACTCTCTCAGTCATCACGGCACCGCCCACGGCCACGGGTCACTGGTCATTGGCTCATCGCCTCATCGATAACGCCGGTCGCCGTCAAGGTCTCAAAGGGAACCCCTGCTCTCATGGACGAGTCACGGATGGCCTCACGACCCCGATTCCGAAGCGCAAAGGCCCTCCCCAGTCCGGCAGTCCCCACCCCAACTCCGGCCAGATCTAGCTTAGATCTACGAGCCTGCAGACGAACCGAGGAAGTGACGAACCTCACCGGTCGGCGGTCACGGCGCCTGAAATAGTGAAATTCAAGCAAATCTGACTCCTGAGCGGCTGAGCCTCAGTCACCGGTGGTCACGGCGAAGGACCCATCGCCAGCGATGTTGCGACAACGACGCCGTTCTGATTTCTAAGGACTGAGGTCAGTGTGCATTTTGAACAATTTCTTTTGCTATTGAGAATTGATTATTTGATTAATAATTTTAGGTTGTTAGTTGTAAATTTGATAATTTAGATTATTAATTGATGCTTTATGGCTGTTAATCGTGCATTGAGTACTTGAGATTTGAGATTGTTGATGGAGGATGGGACCCAATTGAATTTTTATCCCATTTGAGTATTGATTATTTGATTGATAATTTTAGGTTGTGTTAATTGTGCATTTAAAAATTGAGATTATTAATTGCTGATTATAGGTTGTTAATTGTGCATTGAGTATTTGAGAATTGAGATGGTTGATGGAGGATGGGACCCAATTGAATTGAGATGTCAGATATGTAATTTAGTTAAATGGTGGGTTGAAATTAGGTTAACGCGATAATAAAACATGACTGAAAAAGTAAAAGAATAAAATATTTGTAATTAACTAGGTTATTTGATTGATAATTGATGGATTGATACTTAAAATAAAAAATTCTCTAAACTTTTGCTCAACATTTTTTTCTTGTTTTGCTCATATGTAAAAGATTGGTGGAGTACTGTACCAGATCTATGTGAGGTTGATGCGAACTAGATATAATGATGCAATGATGAGAGTTCTCTACTCTTTCAGATATCTATGTGCCGGTTGGAGGAGCAAGCTTGGTGTGCATATATTCTTTTGTTGTTCCCCTAGTAGCTAGGTTGTTACTTGGTGCTGTATAGTTTTGCTTGATAGATTCTAAGGGGCTTTGGCTTTATATCTCTGTACTTCCACTTTTTTGCTGCAATAATCAATAGCCAAGTAGATTTTTAAGTATTTAGTTTAAAACAATCATTGATTTGAGTCCTTTCCAAGTGAAATATTTGGGTTGTCAAAGGGAAAATGTTGACTTTGTTTTAGAGGAAATTGGAGGAATAATTTAGAAGTTAATATACTTCCGAAATTGGGCTGCTTAATCGATTATGCCTGGGATCTATGATAAAAGCCTCCAACATATACTTTAACGTCCTGTTAAAGACTCTAAAATCAGCATCATTTACATGTGTTATATTTGTAGTTAATTTCCTTTAGACATGTTACATGATATAATCATTCACATATACTATGGCATCATAAGTTCTGAAATCTAGTCCCCGTCCCCGCTGCCTCCAACTAAGTTTTGAATATCATAATATGCCGCTGTAACGTTGTAAGATATTATCCATTGCTGCAAATGCTTGGTGAATTTGAACATATATCCTTTAATTTTTTCCTGTTAGAATGCTAATATTTTTAGCCCCCCCGGGATGAAATCCTGGTTCCACCACTGATTCTACTTGCAACGTGTATATCCGCGTCTTATGACAACATTTTGACGTACTTCGTCGCTATTAAACCATATTGTTAAGTCAAAACATTTCTTTTCTTAGTGCATTTATTTTATTTTGTTCTTTTTGTACTTTCAAAAACTAGAGTAAAACCACGAATAAAAGAAATTACTTAGAGTTAATAAGAGTAATATTTACATTGTTAAAAACACAATCAATATGCAGAAGCACGACTTTTTTGTGTGGATCCACCGGAATCTAGTTGAGCCTAGTCTACAAAATTGATGGTAGCCTCCTGTGAGCTAAATTAAATTCCACTTGCATCTCTCAAATAGAAAAGGCAATGCAAAATAACATCAGTTTCTCGACATGGAGAAGGAAATTGTCAACTATAAGCATTACGTAGTAATAACAATAACAATTATAAAGTTGTATAGGCATTTATCCCATTTATCAACCGAGAAAGCCTAGCTTGTGTTATACTAAGTAGAAGCACGCTTATTTCTTCAAATCAAAGAAAATGAATCAAAGATGTCCGCTCACTATATCTTCTCTTACATTTATTCACTTTATGAAAAGTAAAGTTTAGAAAACTCCAAGAAATATTGCTCCTTATCCTTGCACCTACATTTGTGCTATCACATACTTCTAACAACCTCTACGATATTTGGGTGCCTTAACTCAGGTGTTCATTTAATGTCCTTAGCTTCCTCCAATACTTCAATAGAAGTAATATTTTCAAAGGAAAAATGCATACCAAAATGGTAAATTAATATACGAATTTCCTACAATATATAGAGTGAAGCAAATGATGCTAACTATACCTGAAAAAATGAGGAAGCTCTTCGTTCCTTTTGTTGCCGAAGTTCATGTCATTTTCGTGCTCTCTGGGCATGAACAAGGCATGCATAATTTTGTACATGAAAAATTTCCCAATCCATATCGGCTTTTACAATAGCTTTGATAAGGAAATAAGTCGAGCCAAATAATTTAAAATCATCTAATTAAGAATAGTCATTTTTTGTAAAAGAACTTCCTTATAATTTTTACCATAAAACTCCTTAGTAGCACCAAAACTCTAATATGCTACAATGACCAGTAATGCAGCATAAAGTTTATTGTGGGCATACATGATACCTGTGCATTATGTATTAAAGATTGATCACACATACATAATATGATAAGGAGGACGATGTCGGGTTATATTGTGTAATGAAAAGAAGTTAATAAAAAGATGGGAACAAATATGTAGGGCTCGGGAATTGGAAGAAGTTAACAAAATTTAAGAGTGTAAGCAACTGATAACTTGTTATTATTCTGTGGAGGTGGTAAGAAAATGGTGAAAAAATAACTAACATGAAAATACCATTGGTACCAATTTAGTAGCTATTAATAGAGACAAGGTGCAATCTAACATATGGCAAAATTGGAAGTTCAAAAAAAAAAAAGGGTTTACCACAAGGGTGTTCTCTCTTAATAACTATATAGATGTTAGTAACTCTTTCCAACCCCCCCCCCCCCCCCCGCCCCCCCAATTTCAATGTAATAAAACTTTGATTTTATGGTGATAATATAATGATGTGGTGTAACTAATAATTAAATGAAAAATAATTAAATTTTGGCTTTCGATTTTTGAGAATTCCTCCATCTTGTTTTTTTTTTCCTTTTTGCAATAATATTAGAAATGTATAGGAATGAGAAGACTGCAAAGCAGTCTTGTTGCCTCATGCCTAAAAAAATTCCGCCATCTCCTTAAATCGTCCTGTACATCAACAACCTTGGTATCCCTATTGACAACAGTAAACTAGTAAAGGTAAGTACAATAAAAACATACAGAAAAAGCAAAAGTAATCGTCAACGCCTAAATTCTTATGTGCTTCCCTTTGTAAATCCTAGTAACTATTAACCCAAGTAGCAAAGAAGGAACTGAAGGTTTATCACTTTCCAGTCTCTCTCTAAAACTTCAATCTGTCTCTAAACTCTCGCAAATGGCTATCGGCCTTCCAGCCTTCCAATCCATCGGCATCAGATCATGTAAGTGCGAGTGCTTTCGAATTGTACCGGTACACATTAACCTTGTAAATCTTGTTCAACAGTAACTCTTCATTGTTGACCTTTTTCTTTAAGTAGGATTCAATAAACTCTTCATCGAAGGGCCGAAAACGATAATCAGGCATAAAGGAATCCAAGTTACGAGGATTGAAATTGAAATAATCACCATTGCCATCATTATTTTGAGCTTCATTTGTGTTGTTTTGTGTAAGGATTGCTATGATAATGGATTGAACCTCCGTTGGACGAATATGAGGAGGAAAAAGGAACGAACCTAGGAGAGAAGGGAGAAACCATATTTGAGACTTCTACCTGGAGTCAAAGTGACATCGGTAATTTGTTGCATGGGATAAGCATGACATTTACAGCCAAATATCAATATAGGAGTAATTTTAAGGTTTCATTCTCGGATTTAGCTATGATTGGCAGATTTACCATCTAGTACCACATTTCGATAAGCATGCGCCAGCTCAAATTATGAACCCATGATTAAAGGTGGGTCGCTCCGTTGATTATATCTTTTCTTACATTTATTCACTTTATGAAAAGTGAAGTTTAAAGACTCTAAGAAATATTGCTCCTTATCCTTATACTTACATTTGCATAATTTTTTACTTCTAACAACCTCTATGACATTTTGGGCACATTCATACACGCCCACATCATCGCTCAGTGACAACTTAAATTGTCACGCAACAAAGGTTGAAATGACAGAATAAACTTACGTTTAACATCTTTAACTTCCTCCAATATTTCAACAGATGTAATCTTTTCAACAGAAAAATACATACCAAAATGGTAAATTGGTATGCAAATTCTCTACAACACAAAAAAGCAAATGATGCTAACTACACCTGAAAAATGAGCAACCTCTTCTTCTTTTTTGTTGCCAAAGTTCATGTCATCTTCATGCTCTCTGGACATGAACAAGGCATGAGGCATGCTAAACTTTGTGTGTGAGAACTTCGCCAATCCATTGGCTAAGTTGATCCTTTTTTCTATAAAAAAGCACTCCTTACAATCTATATTACTATATTAAGAGAGAGCATCTTTATAATGAAGGTATTTTCCAGCTTCCAAATTTATCATTTATCTTCCTTTTTAAACCATTCTATCCATCTCTTAAAAAATTTATAACTGATTATTAATGTAATTAAAACGTACCTCCCATTGCTCTCCAACTTTTTACTCCCACTACCCACCTCTCTTCATGTCTACTCATAACTACGTATAACTTCTTTTATCCTTATTGTCTTTCAGAATCTCTAATATCTTTTCGCTTTCTTCCTCTTTATAATCCACCCTTTAGTACACGATACTTTCTATTGTAATTTTTTAACTTTCTGCATATACTCCATCAAACAAAATTATATTCTCCCCGCTCCACATAAATTAATCATCATTCCTCTTTGAACTGTCTTATAAAAATTACTCACTTTCTAAATTAAAAATTTTTTGTTGGTCTTTTTACATATTTACCAATTTTATACTTTTTTATTCTATTCAACTCTCCACTGGCTCATTTTTTCTCTCCTGACACACTTTCATATTTTTTTTTATTTTATTTCTCTCTCCACATTTAACACTATACTGACTCATTTTCACTCTTCTGACCCACTTTCTTCCTCTCATCTCTCTAAAGAGTAGAATTAAAAACACACATTATATGACCTCAATTCTTAATCTGCAAGCACCAAAAAAAAAAAAAATCAGCTTACATGGGGTGAAGGGAGTATTAAAGTTGCACAAGACTGCCTTTGCCTCAATTATCACTCCATAAAACTCCCAGTAGCACAAAGAATGTAAACTACTGCAATGACCAATAAATGTAGCATAAACTTTAGTCAGTAAATCTAATCTAATAGTGTTAATAATGACACGGAGAAATCTCTCGATAGATAAATACAAAATCCGTTACCATTTGACCAACCGTTGGAAATTATAAAAAAAAATGCAAACTATTAACGGTAAGGACGGTAAAGCGAAAGTAACCGCCGCGTGTACATTCTTATCCGTTTCCTCTTTATAAAACCCGGTAAACCGTTAAGCCAATAAGCAAAGAAGCAACACTTTCCATTCTCTCTCTAAAACTACAATAGAGCTCTCACAAATGGCTACCGGGCTTCTACCCTTCCAGTCCACCGGGATCCGATCGTGCGCCGACCCCGGCTACCGGAAACCCGACTCGCAGCACCGGAAGAGTGCATCCTCGAGGTGGTGGACCCCGCTCTTCGGGTGGTCCTCCGAGCCCGACTACATTGACCCCGACACCAACGGCAAGTCGGAGGCGGAGCCGGGTCTTGACCGGAAACCTTCGAGATCTCGGCTGGCCCCGGGCAGCTTCACGGAGGAGAAGGCCAGGAAGCTTAGGATGCTGACAACGGCGTCGCACCATGACGCCATGTATCATTCAGCGATCGCGTCCCGGCTGGCTTCCGATTTTTCCGACCGATCAGACGTGTGATTTTCCGGCACCGGCGAGATTAGGCTGGGTTTTCTTGCCGCTTTCCCGTCGGAGATCAAAGAAATGTTGATTACTCTTTGATTTATATTTTGGTTTTGTTCTAATCCCTAAAGAAGTGGAGGTCGTCGTCATGTGAACTATAGTCGCTAATTCTATATAGGAGACTTGGATAAACAATGTAATAGTATTAGCTAATAATTGTATATAGTATGGTTTTTATGTTTTCGTGATTTGTAAGTAAAGAAAGTTTGAGTTATTGGTGAGAGCGTCTATTTTTATGTCTCATATGTTTGTACTTTGTTAGACATTTTGTTTGACGCTTAAAATTGGATTATAAATACCTAAGTGGCTGATCTATGTAGCTTACCTTTTTCCGTTTTGGTGAATACTTAGACAGATTTAGCACACCTAATTATTGGCTTTAATCGTTATTTTTTTTCAAAATTAACTTTTTCTATGCATTTATAATCCGGGTCTTAATATAAAAAACTACAATATATATAGTAATAATAAACCCAAGAACTGAAAAGTGGTGGCCGATCGAAAGCAAGAGTTAGTTATAAGTCACTTAAGCGCGAGATATCTAAGCGAGAGCGAGAACTCGACGGCAAAAACAGAATCGAGGTCGATTAGAGGAGTGGAAACTTAAGTAAGGATTGAGCCATAATTAATCAAGAGACGGCAAGATTCCATACAAATTAAGTTAAAATTATCTTGATATTTTATGGGTGGCTTTATATATATTTGCAACGTGATCGAATATGTTTTATTCTGGCTTAGATCCTAAGAAGCCTTTCTAAGAGCATCTCAACGGAATATGCTTTCTCTATGAGATGCAGTTTTGAGCAAAGGCTTTCATCAACAATATTGACTGGTCTTTGCTTCAAAGCTACTTTCATGGGAAAAATATACGGTGCATGCTTAGTGGTTTAGAATGTATATTAGGCCTTCTAGTTATGAAATTAAATTTAAAAGTTTTGCTATCAAATAAACTAAAGGCTATTACTAAAATAAGCAATAACGTGTCAAATAGTTGGTCTAATAAGAGCACTAAAGAATTTGTTGAACAATTGTGATATATAAATTATCAGATTTAATTGTCAGGGAATATTGTTTGGTCATTTGATCGTATGTTTTGTTACAAGTAAAAGGTGTATTCAAAGCCGCTTGAAATGCACGGCAACCTACACCTTGGTTTCCTGGTGATTTGGAACACATAATCCTTGAGTATTTAGTCGAAATTTGTTACAAAGTAAAAAAGATTCAAATTTCAAAACAGAAAGACGACTCTGTGTGGGAAAAAAAAAGGCATAAAAAACTAATAGCCCTTGAGAAAAAGAAAAAACTAACATTTGGATGAACAATGTTGCGTTTCGATAGTGCCCCGAGTTCGAAGAAACCGAAACTTGGGCAAGAGAGAGTTTCAACAATGCGTTATCTCATTCTTTTCTTTATCCGTCTTTATAGTCCCAAGTATCAGTATGGTCACTAACCGAGCAAACTTTGACTCATCCTACATAGTTACTTGTTTCCCAAGCCAAAAGATTTTTTTTTTCACTGCATACAATATTTTAAATAACGTGGAATGCACCATGGTCTAACTCTTTATTTGAAGGTAGTTTGGAACACATGATTATTGAATATGTTGTCGAGATCTCGTAGAAAGCGATAAAAGACTCAAATTTGGAACAAAAAGAGCAGCACATATGGCCAACAAAAGCATGAAAAAGGTAAAAGCACTTGAAGAAAAAAGATAAAGACACTTGCAAAAACCAGACAAGAGGAAGAAAATGAAAAGTTGCATATAGGTATTTAGGCCCATGGGCCAACAGGTTGGAGGGCTGCCTGTCCCCAGCCAAGGGTTTTTTGGGCTGTCCATAAACTGCAAAAACATGCTTAAGAATTATCCATTTTCAATACATTTTTAATTACCAATGAGGCCATTAGGGGTGAGCACCAAACCGTTCAAACCGATCAAACCAAATCAATCTAATCTGAACAGTCCAAAGATCTTAACAGTTTGGTTTCACTTTTTCAAACCGACCTTGGTTCGGTTTGGTTCACCGTTCGCATTTTTTAAAACCGATTCTAAACCAAACCGAACCGAACCGATCTATGAAATGTTATTCTATTTTTTATAACATTCCGTGATAATTACACATATAGAATACTAAGCAAATCCAAATAAATAAATCTTGAAAGTTAAAAGAAATAAAAATATTGACAACATTTATAACACAAATTTCTTTTTGACCAATATCTCGTTTATATTTACTCTTGTTTTTTCATTCATCAACGGGAACTTATATATCAAATGAAACAAGTTATATGCAATTTAGAAAAATATAACTTCAATTAGTAGTGTGCAAATAAATAATGTCTTTAAGTGAACGCAAACCGATCCAAACTGAGTAAGCTGAACCCTTAAACCGACTAAACCAAACCGTCCAAACCGAAGGTGTTTTGTTTAGTTCTATTCATAATTTTTCAAATCGATGGGTAATGGTTTGGTTTGCGATTTGACCCCCAAATCGAACTGCGCTCACCCCTAGAGGCCATACCTAGTTTTTTTTGGCTCCGGACTGGTTTTACCCGCGAGTCACGGATAATCTTCGTCACGTCTAGCTGCCTGTTATATACCCATCGTCCTTCTTTTCTATTTTTGGATAGGCAAAATTCTCATGTACAATTTACATGCTTTCTTCATGCCCAAAGAGCATAACCAGGAGATGAATTTTGGCAACGAAGGGACTGAGGGTTTATTTGTTTTTCAGGAAGGCTTCCTCTACTCAATTGTTAGGCACCTTATATCTACCATGCTGATATATCTGCTCCATTCTATATGTAAAATTTGTATGCTCCATTCTATATGTAAAATTTGTACGTTACCTTTGTTGAAGTATTGGAGGAAGCTAAACAGTTTAACCTACCATTGGTTGAATTTATTGGACAATTTGATGTTAGGCTCAATGGCAACTTGAGGTTTCACACATTTTTTCTCGATGGTGAATTGGTGATTTTCAAAGGTGATGAGAGTGGTAAAGATATAATTGATTAGAAGTATACCGGTTTAAAGCATGCAAACAATGCCTAACATATCTGGCAACCTCAAAAAATTTCTCCCACATATAAAACCCTCTTTCCTAAAAGTTCAATAGCCAAATCCCTCAACCATATGTAGCGCGCTTAGCACTGGTTTACCTTTCCTCCAATAAATTCTACTTAAAACCTTGTTTGTAAATTTATTCTTCAAAGAATGGGGAGCAGTTTGGAAATTCAAGTCCAAAATTAAGTAGGACAAAAATTGGGAAGCATGTCATTAGTTTTGGAGGGAAACACATGCAATTCTCGATTACAGAATTAAACCTTCAGTTTGAAAAGAGAGAAACAAAGGGAGAGTGAAACCTAAATCTATACATGAGGAGTCCTCGCAGAAGGACGAAGATAGATAGAAAGAGAGGAACAATTCACGATCTCCAAGCACTAGTAGACAACTTCACCGCAATTGGCTCGTGATGGGGCGCAAATTTATGCTGGAAACACACCGGCGGTGGTGAGTTACAATTAGCCTAAGAATGTTGCATGGTTCATGATGCATTGCTTATTTTTGAGATTTAGTTTATTGTATCATATCGTTTTAGTATTGACACCAAATTCTAAGATTTCGCTAGATTTATCGACATACCAAACACTAAAAGCCTCTTGAACTAGGGTTTGAGTTCAGGATTTTGTGATTGGAGTTAGGGTTATCTACATGTTCTTATTAAACCGACTAAACTTCTTGTGACCTATTCTTGATCGAGTTACAATATGATGGGGAGTTTGATGAATGCCCTATAAGAGTGTGATCCAGTGTACACGTACACCTCATTTCATACAGTATCTCATGCAGCTAAAACTACATGAACTGAAAATGTATTGGGGGAAATTGCAAATCAAATACATAAACTCACAATTTATGCTTTTTCATTGAAAAGTCGAGAATGACTCCGGACAAGGCAATATTCAACCTAATTTAAAAACTCCGAACTTACTACGCCTGTGTGCAGCAAGTATTACAAACAGATTTCTGTGTTGATGGCATGTAAATTGGCAGAACATCGCAGACGTTTTGGCTAATTTGTCCCCTCAGATTTTGAAGAAATAAGTTTCCCAAAAGCACTTGACAACTTAAACGAGTGAATTATTCATCGGGGTACCTTCAAAGTAACCACAACAAAGCAATGGGATGAGACAATGCCAGTATGTTACTAACTATTCTCTCTGTTACTTGAGTGAAGCCGATCTAATCTGCAAACAGGTAAATGATGTAGAAAGGGTACAAGCGAACAGATGTCTGGACCCGTGCTAGGCAGCTTTCATTTGCTCTCGGCATCATAAAGATCTGATCTAAACATGTCTGTCAAGGAAAATAACAGAATACTTGAAAAAAAACAAATAAAAAAGATGGTGTTTCTTAATAGATATCAACTATTCCAACATGCATTAAAGTCTAGAATGCTCCATGCAGTTTAATTAGCCATAAAACCTAGGATTTGTCTTCTTTAATGCATCTGAAATCTGATAGCAACAATAAGAGCTTCTCATCTAAATGCAACAGGCCAACAAATTCACGGTGGCATTTCTTGATACCCAGAAAATGGTCCCTGTGGCAGTTGACCAGCCAAAGTAAGACGCCACATATTGACCAAGAGAGTAGTCAAAACAGAATAGTGTGCCTACGTGGCCCAAGTTCACCCTGGGGTACTTTAGCTGTGGTGACTCCTGAAAGCAAGTGCCCCAGTATGGACAGTGGCGCCATTATTTACTCCCTAGTGAGGATCCCACGGCTGCAGAATGGCTCGCCCAATGACTTCTCCCTTAAATAAGCATCATGACTCAGTAAACTCCTCGTGACCTTGACATGGAGCCCAGAACGCACTAATAGCTTCTGGTCCCCGCATTACTACACACTAACAGCCGCAAGGCAATGAGAGGTGCCATGTCCCTACCCCAGGAAAAATCCAGTTCGGCTTCCACATGCCAAACCCTGAGTTAGACTCCAGTAGCTTGGTTTGGCGTGTTCCCTACAACCAAGGGCGAGTTAGCATAGGGGGGAAAATGCAAGGATGTTGGATAGTTGAATAAGCTCAAAGGTTGGCAGAACTAGGGGGTTCCCAATGTTCCATGCACTCCTGAGACGTCAGCAGTTCGGTATGTACGATAAGAACTTGTCAAGGAAGACAAGGCTTGCTTTCAGTTACTTTGGAAACCTGAGTACAGACGTACATCTCAATTTGAACCAACCAAAGGGATACATCAATACCACCGATTGCTTATACTTTTGGATTTTAACCACGAGTCGTAATCATTACCTTCGGACATAATCCATAAGTCTCTACTCTGAGCACTTATATCCAAGACACTGAAAACGTCGTAGATAGGGCCTTGCTCAAACATCTCTCAAGTGGCATTTAGCTTTGTCCCTCTGCGCCTTGGTTTTCCTTGGAGGTGTTCTGCCCTTAGGTTACAGAGTTTATTTTTGTCATGTTGGCAGATTTGGGAGACAATTAATACCTCAAAAACTAGTATCCATCTTCCTAGGGTAAACGGCATTCAAAAGATAAAATCCGACAGCCAAACCTTGCTAAGGCTTATGTCTGAAATACCCATTAGGTAGAGGGGGCAACACACTACAGGAGGCTCCCAGCATTGTAAGTTCGAGGAGGATTGATTGATGCAGTCTTATCCCAATTTTTTGAAGAGACTGTTTGGGTGATACAAAAGCGTGTCAAAGTTCACAAACATTCACCTTTTCAGAGCAGCAATCAGTAATTAGTATTCAACATCTATGAAACCTAAGAAAGCCAGAGATCAAAACGAAAATATAGAAGGAATTTGAGAAAAAATGAGACATACACTTCTGAAATAGTAGTTCTAATATTCACGGAGAATCACAGAATTCATTTATTAAAGTTGCTGTGTCAAGATTCTACTAGAAGCATGAAAAACAATGCTTCCTACCGAAAGCTTTTGAGGTGCAAAAGACAAGGAAAGTAAAGAGCACCTTACCAAGAATCAGCATGAAGTCCTGATAGTGATACTTGGCATCTTGAACAGGAAAATATCTAATCTGGGCTTGAGGTCAAACCACTATCTGTTGTTGATGCGGATGAATATCTGAACCATTAAGAGTGAACGCTCTTTCCCTGTGTCCATTTCTTTTCTCGCTACAAGCCTAAAACACATTCCACCCGCTACAGCATTTCAAACATGGATACCCAACAAAATACTATAAACCCGTTACTTCTTCCTCATTATCCAAAATTTCCCAGATTCCAAAAAGATAGGCAACAAAACACTGGGGCAAAAGATAGCAAGATCCTGATTTTCTTTTTCCTTCTGCGGTACAATAGAATGATGCCAAGGCTAGCCATAGACCGCCAAACAGAAACTCAAAATCGTGTCTTGGGATTAAACTGCGAGGACAGTCTTGGCATTAAACTACGAGGTCTGTCTTCAGATTAACCTTTGAGCCTAACTCGATTGCGTAATAAAGCCTGAAGCCTTCAAAAGATACCAACCTATTAAGCTCTGCAAACAAAGGTAAAAACTAAGATCCCAGGGTAGACGAAGGAGAAAGGACAATATACTTGTGATGTGAATTACCAAACCACCTTTTGAACACCATTTACCACAATAATTACTGAACCACCTTTAGAGCACCATTTACTACAATACTCCTGTAAACCAAGGAGACACAAACGAACTCCAGCTCCTTTAGCTAAGACTAAGCACTTTCTTTCCTTTCTTCAAGGAAGTCTCTTTCACAAGTCTAATATAAATACAATCCCATAGTCATGGAAGCTCAAGCGAGACAACAAGGGGAGGTAAAGACTAGAAACCATCTTATGGCCACTCCATTGATATCAGTCTATCATGCATTTGACACATTCTTCCGGTTTTCGTCAACTGAAATTTAGGCATCATTGATCCATACTCCATTATAAACAACAGCACGTTCAATTGCAACCCTAGTTTCCCCACTTCACCAAGTTTAAAACTTCTTATCACAAGAATTACAGAACACAATTGATCAACAATAGAATTGATATACATTCCTTCTTATCATAATACTTCTCTTATCGCAGGTTCTGTCTATCCTGAATCCTAATTAATAGAAGTTCTGAGTTTCTAATAAGCCCTACAACCATAATTTTGTTCAATTAGTTGCAAGAGAATAAGAACTAGCTGGCTAAACCAATTAATTCAGAGCTAACAATGACAAAAATCATGTATAAAGAACGGAAATAATTACACAAAAGTATGGGTTTTGATAAGGATACACCAAGTAAGCCCCGTGAGCAAATGCACCAACCAACACACCAATGAACAAACGGTCCCTCAAAACCGGTTTATGTCGCAGGGAAAGCCGGACTGAAGCAAAACCAAATCAAACACACCCAACTAAGAAAATTGAACAAATAAACAAAGCCCGTGTAGAAAAAAATCAGCAATAAAATCCTATTCATAAAAATTTAAAATGAAGATTAGGGATTTTGAATTACTCAAAGGAAGAACGGGGGCATATATTAGAGGGACCAAGAACTTGAGCTGGCGTCCTCTGTTGTTTTCTCTTTGCCTTCTAAATGCAGCCATCCTGAAATCACAAGATTCACGGTAAAATACGGGAGGTGTGTAATCTTGGTAATGAATTTACAGCATGTGGGTATGGGGTGTGTGTGTTAACGGCGCTTACTGTTCGGAGGGATCGGAGGAGGAGGCCATTGGAGGCAAAGGGGTTAAGCAAATTGGTGAGCGAGATCAGATGGTCTGATTTTTTTATATATTTTTAATACAAGTAACTTTTGTTTATAGGTTGTATGCTGATGCTTTTTTTTATTTGATTGACAACACTTTCAGTTTTGATTTTTTATTTTTAAAAAAATTAAAATTAAAATTAGTTTAATATTTGGGCTAATTACACCCATGTCCCTGAGGTTAGGGGGTAATTACACGCGATGACACAAAGTTTCACAATGTAACATACGTGACCAAAAACGTTAAAAAAAGTAACACTTTTATCCAACCGTCAGTATTCCGTCCAAAAAGTATAATTTTCGTCATTACGTATTTTGAAAATGACAATACTACCCCTGTACAGTATATCGTCACAAAAAGTATAATTTTCTCTCTCCACAATTTAAACCCTAAATTTGAAGTCACCGCCGGCAGCCTCCCTCCGCCGCCCCATGCCGCCGGCAGCCCCCCTTCCCACCACCGCCGGCCACAAACTCAACTGATCAGACCACCATGACCCAACAACGGGCCACCACCGTAGGCACCAATCTCCTGCTCGACGCCTTACACCATTTTCGGCGAGGGCAGATGGCCAACAACGGCCACTGCTATTCTTCACCAGCGATTGCCACCAACCAAACACCAATGTACATCCCCATCGATCAACCCGCCCATGGCCGGCGACATCACAACCGCAACTGCTCTCTTCCACAGATCGGCCCACCCACCGTCGCTGTCGGAGCAGACCCATCACCAGGCATCGATCGCACCGGTGGGCACGATGGTGCAAGCCCATCGTGGTGGTGATGTCGCTGCCTTGCTGGTGGTCACGGTGGCGCGCATCTCGATGGAGGAGGCCGGTGTCGCGACGTAGCTCGGTGATGCTTGCGATCTCAGACGGCGCGGGGTACGGAGGTATGGCGACCGCGACAGGCAGATCGGTATGGCGACCGCGACAGGCAGATCGGTATGGCGACCGCGATCTTGCGGCGCCGGTGCCTCGCCGGAGGGCTTGCTACTGCGTTGACGGGGAAATGGGAAGGCAGTCGGCGTGGGGGTGTGGGTGCTGGGTGTGGGGAGAGGAAGAGGCAGACGCGTGGGGGTGGGGTGGGGGTGCGAGGGGGTGGGGGTGGGTGCTGGGTGTGGGGAGAGGAAGAGGCAGACGCGTGGGGGTGGGGGTGGGGTGGGGGCGCGGGGGGGTGGGTGCTGGGTGTGGGGAGAGGAAGAATAAACAGTAAATTAAGTGGGTAATTGATTTTAAAGTCAGGGGCAATCAAGTCTTTTTGTTAAAACCGTTAAGTATTTTTGTATTCCGTTAATCAATGGACATAAGTGTTACATTTTGAAACTTTGTGTCCTCGCGTGTAATTACCCCCAAACCTTAGGGACATGGGTGTAATTAGCCCTTAATTTTTTTTACAAAAAAAGTGGGTGTTTGATAACTCAGTTTTTATTTTATTATTTTTTTGTGTTTGATTATCCAATTTTTATTTTGAATTTTTTCTTTGGTGGTGGTTTGTGGTGGCAGCAGTGGGGCATGGCGGTGGCCGACGGTGGTGGTGGCCAGCGACAACCACCAATAATGGCCGGCGATGGTCGCTGGCAGTAGCCACGAGTGGACAGTGACGGTGGGCAGTGGCTGCCGGCGGTGGGAGGGTGGTGGTGGTCTCAAAATAAAAATCGAAACTCATTTTTGTAGTTTTCAAAAACAGCTCTGGTTTAAAAACTAGTTTTTTAAACTGAAGAAAAAAAAAGAAAAACTGTCCGCTAAACGCACTTATGTTTTCCAGTTTACAAAAATGAAAAAAAAAACTCTGTCAATTGGGGCCCTATTTGTTGGTTTTATAGTGGAGTTACTTTGATTTTGCAACCGGTAAAGAGGGCATTAAATGGTTTTAACATATGGAATAATGACGGATAAAGTTTTGAAGTTGTTATCATATATTTTGGAGAAAAATTTTGACTGCTACTCGTATCGTATGAAAATAACTACAACTCGTGGGCCTGACAATTAATTATTGTTATATGTCTTTTTAGTGGCTTTATTAAACGACGCTAAAAAATACTGTTAATATTTATTGAAAATATTAACGAAAATATCACTAGCTGTATTTAGCAATCATTAATTATCGCTATAAGAAGAGTTTTAGCTCTCTTCATACAACTTGGGTAGCAGTAAATTACTTTTTTTTTTTATATTATGGCCATATAACGAGTTTTGGTACATTTATGAGTTTCCTTCTCAATGGGGTGGCAACGATGCCACACGTAAGCCTGTGAATGATTGGATTCTTGATTCGGCTCGAATAAGATACGTGGGCTATGTGAAAATATCCTCAATTTCAAATGTGTTGATTAAGTGCTTGGCTAAGTTTTTTATAGGGGCAAAGTTGCTCTTCAACTAGGGTCCTTTTCGTGCCTTCGAAAGATTAACATATTTTGCTTATTGAAGCTTGCAGCTAGCCAACTAGTGAAGTTTACAAATGAATTGAATGGATTATCCTTACTTGTTCTATATAATTTGCGAGTTTCAGTGTGGGGAGTCTCAATCCTTTGACGCAGGGATGGTTCTTTGTAGGTCTTGGATAGGAAGAGAGGTGTTTGGGAGTGGTATACTCGAGTACGACCTTTAGTTCAATGTCTTTGAGAGTAGCGTTTATGTCATCAGGATTGCTTTACCAAGGCTCTCTTTTGCTTTAACTAGATGGGTATGTGTAATGCTTGGTGCTTGTTATTATCTTGTTTCTCCGGTCTGTGGATGAGGGGCAGGGTGGGTGAGTAATACCCTAAACTTCGTGAATTGGTTAAAACAACCATTTGGACTCTGAAAAAATAATCGGACTGTAATTTTGAGCAATGCTCGGATAGTAGTGGAGAATGGACCCTTAAAAGAATTTTGGGACAAAAACGTAATTTTTAAATTTTGGAAGCATTTTTGTAATTTTGAAAAACTTTGCTGGCATAAATGTAATTAATGTTTTTAGTGATGAAAAATAATAAAATGAGTGGTAGTGTATATTTTAGTGATATTTAATCAAATTAATCATGATTAGACTAATTTTGGGGCTTAATTGTAATTATATAAAGTTTGGGGATTATTTTGTAATTATGGAGATTTTTGGGGTTTGATTTGCAATTTTTGGAAAATTGGCATAAGGTGTCAATTATCTAGAGAAAATCATTTTGGGAGTGTCACCTCTTGCTATTTGGTATGATGACTAATGCAAAGTAGATAAGGATTCTTAAAGGAATGAGGGGAATAAAGAGAAAAAAATTCTGAAAGAAAACAAAGAACAGAACAGTAACCAAAAAAATAGAGAAACAGAGAGAAAGAACATATTCAGAAAAGAAAACAGATAAGAGAAGGAAAGCAAGGGAAGGGGCAAGAAGGAAAAGAAAGTTTTGGAGGGAAACTCTTGAAGGTAGCCTTCCTCTTTTAATTTTAGTATGTGTGTGTATTTTTGCACTATGAAGTGTGAAGTGTGAAGTGGGTGTGCCGTGTGTGAACCTAAGTTTGTTTTAGTGTGTGTAAGGTTTGGGTTGGGATTATGGGGGTGTGTTGGGTGTAATTGTGTATGTGAGGAGTTTATATGTGGATATTTTGAGTATGTGAAGGTGTTTTAGTGTGTGTTTAGGTTGTAGTGGAGTGGGTTTATCATGAATATGGGTTTGTAGGTGTGTTAACAGGATTGCCGAAGGATAGGGACGGTGAATAGTGATTAGAACTAGGTTTTAATAATTTTTTAACTCAAAAGTGTTGTTAAAGATTATTTATTCCAGCAGTTTTTTTTACAAATTTTTAGAACATGTTTAAAATTTTATTTGGATAAAGTGCAAAACTATAACCCCTAATATTTTTATGAGAACTACTCTCTGGGATTTTTTGGGAATTTTCGGGATCCGGGAAGAATGCTAAATTGGAGTACTGATTAAAGACATTTATCAAATTATTTAGCATTGCAAACCAAGCTATTTCGATCTGAAAATTTTAGAAAAATCTTATTTTACTGTTATGTTTCATATTCTAAGGCCCTGTTTGACACACACACAAAAAAAAAATTCCAGTTTTGGAAACTGAAAAAAAAATTTACGTTTGGTAACCATTTTCCTTTTTTTTTTTTCCTTCAGTTTTAAAACTCAGTTTTTAAATCAAGGCTGTTTTTAAAACCTCCAAAAACTAGTTTTTTTTTAAGACCCCCACCACCCTCCCACCGCCGGCGACTGTCGGCGGCCACCAGCCATAGCGAACCACCACAAAAAAAAACTGGGTTATCAAACACCCACTTATTTTTGTAAATAAATAAATAAACTGCTCTTTAATTTTTTTTGGAAACTTAAAGCCAAAAAAAAAGTTTTGTCAAACGAAGCCTAAAATTTTGGGCCATTCGGAGGCTGATAGGTATTTTTTACGAAACTGGCCTTTTAGCGCTCGGTCCGGACACCGGTTCGGAATTTTTTGGCAAAAATTTTCTAAAATACTTTTTAGTTCAGAAATGACATCAGGATACTTAAAATAGTGTTTTAGAATATTTTTAGGATCTTTCTGATGCTGGAAATCCCTAGGGATATTTTTTGATAATTTAGCACCCCGATGGGGGTACTTTAGTAATTTTATCCATAAGAGGTATTTCTGAGTAACTTTGACACACGGTAAGGATATTTTAGTGATTTGGCTTATAGAAAGATCATTTTGATGATTTAAGTGTAACGGGAGTATTTTGATAATATGCCACTCCAAAGGAGTATTTTGGTAATTTGACCTAAGAAAGATATTTTTGTGTAACTTGACATACAATAAAGTTATTTGGGTGATTCTACTTATGGGAAGGTCGTTTGAGTGATTAAAGTTCGAGAGGGGCATTTTGGTAATTTTACACTCAAGGGCATTTTGGTAATTTTACATACGCGGTGAGGGAGGTTTATTTTGGGAGCATGTGCAATTCCGTAATAAGTTATAATATTATGCTGTAGACTATGTTTTGATGATTTGATCCTTCCGGTTAGGATAAGCTAGCTGCGGATCCAGGTAAGAGATTCTATCTGAACCCTGGGTAAGGACTTTCGTCCGAATCCTTATTTTGATAACTCGTACTCATAAGTACTCCCTTGATATATTTATGACTAATGTCAAACTCTGAATTATGTATTGATATCAGCATGTGATTGGCAGAAAACCTTAATATTGAACCTGAATCGATTATTTGTAAATCTTGTGATGCTCGCATGTATTGCATACTGAGCAAATCTGATCATTGTTTGTATCCGTTCTTCTGAATTGTTGTGCCTAATTGGATAACCATCCACAATCGTTTTATTGTTTATTTGTGATTTTCTTCTAGAATTTTGAATGATGACTTATACGATATGGTTATTAAAAGTCGATCTGATTCTGGTGAATTGAACTTATGTTAAAGCTCATTGATATTGTTGATTTTTCTGTGTTGACCTGGGAATCTGTTCTGTTCTGAGGCGGGCATTATAAGATTGGTCTGAATCCTGCATGGAATGTAGGCTAGTACCTAAATGTACTAGTAATTATTCTGGTACATCATGCATGTGTGTTCTGTGCTTTGCCAGAATGGCATCGCGACTGCTCAGAATCAACGTTAATTTTTTATTTTGTCTATTATGTATACTGCCGTGACTGTGACGGACATGACTGGAAAGTATTTTCTGAAATAATTTGTGATCATGTTGATATCCTTTTGAGAAATCTTCAGTATATTTTAGAAAGAACTGTCTCAGATGATTTGTGTACGTTTTTAAAATCCTTTGGAAAATTATCATCGTATCTTGAAATTGATGACTATGAAAAGAATCCTTTATTAATCGTTTTGGAACCCGTCGTGATTGTATTTGGCGATTTTGGTATTTTATATATGATGAACTCTGGTCGTTTTGGAAGTCATTGAATTTTGATCTTTCAAAGTGTTTTGGAGATCATCGTTACTTGGATTCTCGAAAACCGTGTTGTAATATTTTTGTAGTCCTTGTACGACCTTACTGTGTTCTCAAAAGCTTACCCTTTATTTGGCTCCCTTCTGCAGGTGATAATAAGCTGTAGCAGGTTCGAAAATAGGTTAGAGTTTGTGTGAGGTTCCGGTAAGCCACCACTACAGTGTAGTGAGACCCCTGTGAGGGTCGGTACTGTCACCGTCTTTCATAAGGGCTTGAGTTTGTAAAGAACTTGGATTTTAACATTTTAAGTTTGAGCAACCTGCATTTGACGAAGCTATCGGATTAAATGCTTTGAAGTACGTGTTAGTGAACAAATTTGACATGTTTGATGTGATCCGGTAGATTAACAACTCGGGAGTTTGGGACGATGCAGCTCCGCATTTTAGGGGGCGTTGTAGGATACACTATAACGAGCCGTTGATTCTTGGGGTATGGGAGAAGGGGAATAGGGGTAATTAATGTCACCATCATTCAAGAGGGCCTCGAGCAAATGTTAGAGCATGGCCTTCATTTTCCCATTACGCTAGTCAAATGATTGAGAAATTGTAGTGATTAGCCTGTGAGTTATTGTCCACTGCATCCTTATCGGGGGTCATACATTATTTCACTAGCCTTGACCCCAATCTCATTCCATAGCGAGTACCTTACCCGGACGAGGTAGATTATACTTACACCGTGGGGACAATATCACTCTGCTACATCTGGTTTTAGTGTAAAGGTATCCCGTGACAGTGCTAACATTTTGCCTACAGCTTTGATGACGTGCTTTTGATCTCTTGGTTTAATTTCGAGTATGTGATGGCTTTTACTTGGCGATGTTGAAGGCAATCAAATATTAGACGGTCACGGGATTTGGGTTTAATGGTTTTATTATTAGTACAGCTCCCGTGTAGTTGTTATAAAAACATAGATTAATTGAAATCTTCAGGGGTCTCCTAATGTTACTTTATTTCCATTATATTCGTTTCTTTTTCTATCAGGGGATTGTGGAAAGTTAGCCATGTCCTCTAGTTGCAGGACTTACTCCACGTATGGGATGTCCCATACTCTTGTAACTCTTTTTCTCTATTTTTCATCAATGCATTTCTACTTACAAGCTTCAAAAGAAGGAAAAAAAAAACTTTCATTTTGCTTTTCTTTATACTCTATATTGTTTTCCTCCCATCACAGCCTCCAATTTCAACTCTTTTCTTTCCCTTATGGACGAAGCACTATTCCTCACATATTAACTCCCAACTTTTTCAAGACTAAAGGCTCTGTTTGATAAGCTTTCTATTTTTTATTTTTTCTCCAGTTTTGGAAACTGGAGAAAAAACGCGTTTGATACACAATTTTTATTTTTTCCCTTTAGTTTTGAAAATCAGTTTTTAAAACAGGGCTGTCTTTGAAAACTTCTATTTAAGAGTTTTAATTTTTCTTTTAAGACCACCACCCCTTCCCACCGGTTGCCATGCCACGTCATGTCCCACCACCGCCAACGCAAACCACCACCATAGAAAAAACTCAAAATAAAAACTGGGTAATCAAATACCCAAAAGAAAAAACTTAAAATAAAAACTAGGTAATCAAACACCTATTTGTTTTTTGTAAAAAAAAATTAAACTAAACTAAACTGATTTTTATTTTTTTGAAAACAGAAAATCAAAATTGAAAGTAATTTCAAATGCTACCTTTATTTTGCGGCACATCTTTACATAATTTTTTTCCCGTCCTGCCTTACAAAATATTACTAATATTATTGAAATAGCCCCTATGGAACCACTAAATCAATTGGAGACCCCAAAGTTTGTGATTTTTGTCTATCACCGCGCTATTTTTATCACTTAAAATTCAGCATATAAGAATCTTGGTTGTCATAACTACAATGAAATTACGTAGAAGAACTGATTTTCGTTTGCTTTCCAAATTTTGGTTTCCTATAATCTTAGGACTTTAAATTTTACTTGTAATAAATGACACATGATTATTTGCACTTTAAGCACCTTAAATTAATTCAAATCTTGTTTGGTTGTCAACCTTAAGCAACCTGTTGATTGCGAATTGCTGTATGATTAGTGCACAATCTGATAGAACGTAAAGCTTGCAAAAGAGTTGCATATCATCCTTGCCTAAGCTTTACCTTTGACGCTCCTCGGAATTTGGTGCTAATCTGATTAGTTTGAGAACTACAAAAACAGTAAAACTGAAACAAATATCGTACCAAAAATCATGAAAACTCGTCCGCACTATTTGAATGCCATTTTTCACATGTGCATCTATACTATATCTAACGAGAACATTATTTTTAGTATAATACTTCTTTTGGTATTACAGACTTACCTATCTAGACAAGTGATAATCTGAGAATTTAAAAAAAAAACAATACAGAATAAAAATATTAAACAACTGCTTTAAGAACACATTTGATTTTTATATTTTTCAACACTTATACACAATGCTTGATCATATAACAGGTTTCAATTTAACAATTATATTTTTATTCTTGCACACGGGTTGTGTAAATTTTACTAAGAGTGTAGTGAAAAATATTCTAAATATAACTTGATATCATAAAAATATCATCAGACAAACTTTATTTTTACACACGTAAATCACTAATTTGAATGCCATTTTTCAATAGTTTATTTGTGTTTTTGTGGGTGTGTGTGTGTGTTGGGGGGGGGGGGGGGGGGAGGGTGAGGTGAGGTGGCATGTGAACCCACAATTTGAATTTCAATCTTAGGGATCTTCTAGAACAAAAGTGCAAAAATATGGGCCAAATATGATCTTTGGGATCCAACGGACCACAGCCTCGCGTCAACTTAAAGCTAACTTAGTTCTCTCTCCCCCACATTATTTCTCTCTCTCCCCTCCATTTCTCTCCTAAACATTCTCTACACATCGCCGCCTCCCTCACAAACCCTCGCACACTCTCTCGCAGATCAACTCCGTCCAAACAAGCATGGTAAGTTCCAGTCCCAAATCTAGGGTTCTGTTGTCGTTCCGATATTAGGGTTTGTTGTATTTTTTTCGAAGGGCTTACGGCTGCGCCGTTTTGGTTTAAACTCTCTTGCAGGCCCTACCGAATCAACAGACCGTGGAGTATCCAAGCTTCAAGCTTGTCATTGTTGGCGACGGCGGAACTGGTAATTTTTTTATATGAACACGCTCTTTTTGTTGTTGTCATCTGTTTGATCTGGGTAATTGCTTTGAGTAAGATTTGAACTTGCTAAGTTGTTAGGTGAGTTATACTAGGATTGCCATGAGATTTGAATATTCTTATACTAGGATTGCCATGAGATTTGGTTGAACTTTTTGAGAGTTACTGATTTGTATCCCATTTGGGGAGTTTTTTTTTTAAAACCATTTTGATCGATAATTAGGATGACTGTGGTTGGTTGATCCTCATTTGGGGCTTCTCTGTAACCAAACCCTAGTTTCCCGCTTGATATAGTGACATTGTTATCTACGTGTGTGGCGTCTCTGTAACCAAAACCTAGTTTCCCTTTTAATATAGTGAGTTGTATCTCTTGTTATTTGAATTTGTATAAGATAGTAGTAGGATATGCTATAATCAGGTTAACTTTGTGACTAGTGAGAACTTCTTTGGCTTGCTATTTCGAACTGGGGACACTCTACTAGTTTTTACCCTGATGTGAAATGAAGCAGAATTGGACATTTTTTTCCGTATATGACGTTATAGGGATGTATTTGGGAGGAAGGTTTTGCTTTGCACTTAATGTTGTCTGGCTTGGAAGTTTATGTTTGAATAGGGCTGATTTGTTCTAATACTGCAGGAAAAACGACATTTGTGAAGAGGCATCTTACTGGAGAATTTGAGAAGAAATATGAGCGTAAGCTTCTCGATAACATGTTTAGATTATCTTTTTATATGTGTAACAGCGCCGCTCTGACTGTATTTAAGTGGAGGAGAAAACATGCACTTAGCGAATTCATAATGCCCACTTCTTTTGCTTTTGTGGTGATTTATGTATTTTTTTCATTTGTAACAGCCACCATTGGAGTCGAAGTTCACCCGTTGGATTTCTCCACCAATTGTGGAAAAATTCGTTTCTACTGCTGGGATACCGCAGGGCAAGAGAAGTTTGGCGGTCTTCGTGATGGTTACTAGTAAGTACTTCCACATTTTGCTATCAATTCTTGCTAGGTGTTTACTTATTTCTAAGTGTTTGGTTGTCTGGGTTGTGTTAGCCATATGCAGTTTTAGCACTCTTACAATCTTAGCATGTTAATGTCAGCTTCTAATTAGAATAACTGTCTGGTATATTTCTATTATTTGTTTACCTTGTTGGACGTCGCAACTACTGCTAGTTCTTTGGACTTGCCGGTTCCTTCTAAACTTACTATGCATGAAAATGTGTGATTATAATGCTTATTGTTTACCTTTCTATCAACTGTACTTTGTTTAATCCTTGTTATAGAATCATTAAGTATTGGGTTATAGGCCTGCTTGCCAATTGATTTTGTACTTTCACCTTTATTTTGATTCATTGACCTTCTGTCATGGGATCTGCCTTAGTTTTTGGAATTTTTTGCATGTTTTTGTTTAGGAATTTAATCGCCATTCTTGAAGCAATGCCATAACATCTGGCCTATCATTTGGTGCATGTCTGTTCAATGGAATGTATATAATTTCCTCACACAAGAAAAGGAGCCCGGCTTGGCAGCTGTTTGGCAATTCTGGAGATTTTTGGATTGCTCTATTCCGGTTTGCATATAGTGCGCTGGCAGGATATTATCCTATTGAAACTTGGGTGTGGCCGTGTGGGCTCAGTAATTTGTTGCGCAATTCATTAGTCATACACTGCTTAAGGAAATGAATTTTTTGTTTGTATGAATTCTCTATCTTCTTTGTAATTATGTTTTGGTGAGGCCAAGTAACTTTTTCATTAGAATTTTGTGATGAAATAGTCCTAAGTAATCTTTTATCGTCCAGTGAGGCCTCCATGTGTCGAAATTTCTACGTTTTATGGTTGTTCCTCTACCATTTTCATAAGTGATTTTGATAGTATTACTGAAGATGTGGTGTGTATGATACTTTAAAATCGATCGTCTTTTTGGTGGTGAAAGAAATAATGTAAAGGTGACCTCTTCTTGGTTCTTACATGTCTAACAGCTGTTGTGCCTTATACCATTGATTATATTTAGTTGGCAAGCAATTTGTTAGATATGTGAATGTGCAGTTTTAACTTTCTGATGTCTGCATGCAGCATCCACGGGCAATGCGCAATTATAATGTTTGATGTGACAGCCAGGCTGACCTACAAGAATGTTCCTACATGGCATCGAGATCTCTGCAGGTTAATACAGCTATCTTTAACTTCAACTCACGTTTGAGCTTTCTGTAAGGTCTTGGTGGCTTGTACTTTGTGGCATTTATAGGGTGTGTGAGAACATTCCGATTGTTCTTTGCGGGAACAAGGTTGATGTGAAGAACAGGCAGGTTAAGGCAAAGCAGGTCACATTCCACAGGAAGAAAAATTTGCAGTACTACGAGATTTCTGCAAAGAGCAACTACAATTTCGAGAAACCCTTCTTGTACCTTGCCAGGAAGCTTGCTGGGTAATTAAGTTTTTTGTATTTTCTTGGGTTTTTTTAAAAACTCTCTACTCTGTGCCAGAGCCTGATCATTACTTTGATGCTGTCAGGGATGCCAATCTTCATTTCGTGGAGGCAATTGCACTTGCTCCACCCGAAGTGCACATCGATATTGCCGCACAGCAATTGTAAGTACTTGTTGCTACTTATTGTTTCTTTAAAGAACTGCAACCTACTATTTAGAAGGACTGGAGTGTGTACGTGGACGACTTGAAAACTGGAGTATGAAAATAAGGCTTTGAAATTGCCCTTTCGAACATTTAAGTTACAACAAATACCATTTAATACAATCTCAGCACTTGTTCATTGTGTGCAATTAGATCGTCTTTTATGGACAAAGTGTCTCTGAGACAAATGAATTAGTTCCTGTGTTGCAACATGATGAACTTACGTCAAATCTGCTTTGCAGGCATGAGCAGGAGCTTGTAGCAGCAGCTAGTCAACCCCTCCCAGACGACGACGACGATGCATTTGAGTAGATGACTTGAACGACTGGAGGCGACATGCTTTTTATTAGCCCTTCTGATGCTCCTTTAGTTTTTATGCATTGGTTTGTCCAATTTTAAACATTACATGGTAGGGTTTGAGTGTCGGAATTAGGTTCCCTTGAGGACCCGTGATCATATAGTAAGCTATTGGTGCATGTGCTTGTTTGGTGAGATCTTTGAGGCTGCCAAATGGATGTTATGTTGAGTGAGTTGTATTGAAAGCTTATCATGGCTTCATAACCCTAACCCATTTGTGTTATCGTTTGTGTTTTTGGGTTTTTTGTCAATCTGCAAAAGCTGCGTGTGCGGTACCCTTGACGATATTATGTTTGTTTTTGCTTTGAGGATCGTTTGTGAGGTAGCTACCCAAACACAAAATAAAAACTGAAAGATCGTTTGAGGTTTGATATAGAAGATGGGAGAGGACAAGTGCTAGTTTTTCTTTGAAGCAGCTAGGGTTGCTGTTCCCTGAAGTTCCATTGCAACTCTTGTCCGTCCTTCGGTCTTCACTCTCTTCGCATTGTTTTCTCACTTGAAAAAACTCAACGAAGATCAGCGCTGTGTTCCTCCTTTGAGAGTTCGCTAAATGAGTACAATTGTAGGCTTGCGATAACCTTCAAACGGAAGGTTAGTGTTAACCATGGGGTGAGCACTGTTTCTTCTGTTTGGAGGTTGAGTAAGGATTCGAAGAGACCGCAAGTGGTATTGCTCCCCCCCAAAAAAAAAAGGGAAAAATGTAGATGAACAGTTTGGTGTAAGCTCTCTGAGAGAACTTTCGACGCTTCGACGGTGGTACAGATCGTGTCTTCCACCTTCGGCGTGGGCTTCGTTGCCTGATCTGAAGTTCTTCTGTAGTTATATATGGGTACTCGTCCTGGTGTTTGCTTGTTGTGACCCTTGGGTTGTCATGGTTGTTTAGGTTTCTTGGTTTGCGTTTCGGGTTAGCTGTTTTAGGTTTGAATTCAGTTTTTTTCTTCCTATGGCTTCGGATAATTTGGAATCATGGTGCTTGCACTCGCCTAATAGCCTCGCGCGGTATGGGCGAATTGTCCGATTGTATCTGGCGGTTGCTCTGGAGTAACACCCTTTTAGGCCGAATCCATGATTCGCCAATTTTCGGCAGATCTGCTTCAATGTATCGTGGATCAGTTCTGGCATCTACACGGATTAGTGGTGGTAGAGTCTATTGGGCAACTATTTGCCTTTCATTTTTCAGACCACTCGTAAAATGCACTGAGTGCTTGTGTGTGAACCTGTCTGTGTACCTGAGGATTTTCCCCTTATGTAGGCCGTTCCCAGACTCCTCTCTCCTTTAGGATTCTTTTCTCGCTGATCCTTCACGTATTAGAGCGCTACTAGGACTTATCCTTTTAGCAGTTGAGTCCTAAACGGGTTCTATCACCTCTCTCAGACTCTGTCCCGATACAGATTCCTTAGTTCATCCATGCCACGTGTCATAAGTTGGTTAGGTGGATATTTTAGCTATATCAAACCTCTTGTCTCTGGTGTCTTCGTTCGCACTGAGCTAGGGAATTCCCACTGGATCCAAGCCCGTTTTGAGAAGGTGTTTCGGGTTTGCTATTGCTGTGGGTGTCTTGGGAATACACTGGATTCGTGCGAATTGCTGTGGAGCAGATTCAAATACAAGAAATTCTCTGATAAAACAAAAAAAAAAAGATAGCTCAATTTCAAAATTTATAGCCCACCTCTTATCTTATCCACTTTGCGAGTTGTGCGTGATCGAATGGAAATTGTGTGCCTGCGTAGTAGTGCTTTGGATCGTATTGTTATCTTAGCGCATAGAGATGAACCCTGTTTCACCGCGGCATTGCGAGCCTTCGCCAATATTGGATGGAACTGCACCTCCATATTGAACATCATCGATTTGGCTACCGGGCAAGACCTGGTCTATGGTACCGACAGGGGTTCCAGCGTCGACTCCTCGGAAGATTTCATGATCCTCGCGGACGGCGTCTGGGTGAACTTAGCAATGAACTCGGTTCCATCATCTCCTCCGTTAGGAATTTTGGGACTACGTCCCCTATTTCAGGAGACTGCGAGCTGCCGGAACTCGTGGCTGCCGGCGTGACAGGGGTGGTTGGTGGTGCAAGCAGATAAGACAACGACGTGGCAATTCCTGATTCGGTGCATGACAGGCGCCGACTGGAGAATGACACGTAGGCGGGATGTGGTGACTCAGCTCCACGTGTGCCTTCACGGGATATCGTTGGCCAGCCGATCTCTCCGCGCCTTGTTAGGGTCCCTCCAGGCACTTCATGGATCAACTCTCAGATTTAGAATAAGGCCAGCACTCTTAACTTATATGGCCTTCTGGGCCGTCGCTTTGTGCCGTTATGGACCACAGTAAAGCTGCCTGCCACAAGGTCATGAACCTCATGGTTAATCTAGATGCATGGGATTGGCCCAAGGGCCGTAGGAGGCCCATACTTTTCCTCAGGTCCCTGGTTTTGCCTTTAATCAGTACGGCACTCTCCTGCCCCGCTACACAGGTACTCATGATGCCGAGGCAGGGTCGTCAAGACCTTGGCCACCTGACTCGCCGGGATCATCATCTCCCTCCTTTGCCATGAGGGCGCCTGAGTTTTCGTCAGAATCGTCTGATAGTGACGATGGAGCTACTGAAACTGTTTTCCTCGTCCGATATGATGAGCAACCTTCCTTTATGCTGCCAATCGAGTGGCCGTTCGAGCAGGTGGGTCGTCTTCAGTTGGCTTCCACCTCATCTTCTTCGTCTTCATCGGACTCATCTCGTAAACGCAAGAAGACTGCAGTATGTGATAAGAGCCGCAAGAAGAGTCGACGTCCAGCCCCCAGTTCAGGGGAAACGACCCACAAGAGCGTGACTGAGAATGTTCCCGTAGTGCGTCACTCCGGTAGCTTCTCTGAGAATGGCCCGATGAAAAGATCGTGCGATATGCTTGACTCTGGGCCAGAGCGTGACTCCAAACGTTTGTGTGGCCGTGTGACTCCCAGTTTTGTCATGGAAAATCTCGACAGGCGTATGATTCCTCTGAACCCGACGCTCGTCATTTCCACTTATTTAGATTCCTCTGCCGGGTCGAATGTCAGCTCGTTAAAATCCCAGGCCTCACATAAACGAAGCAGATCCAGGTCCTGTGGAGTCTCACGCCTCTCACACAGAATCCAAGCGGGCTCGACACCTGGACTGTCAACCCCTGAATCTCGCACCAGGTTTGTCTTCCCCTGATCTATTGTTCCAACAGTTGTACCTCTTCCCTTATTGTATGGCACTATATATGGGCATCATATTATATCTGATGTTTCTACGAATTTGGGTTGTCAATATGTGAAGTGTGATGGTATGGATTGTGGGGGCGTTCTGGTGTCGCTTTGTAAGTCTACTCAGGCTTTTGGGATTGGGCATCACTAGTTCCACGGGTCTCAATGAAACTTCTCTGCTGCAACTGTGGTGGCATGGGTCAACCTGCCACAGTTCAGACAGCCTTTAGCTTGATCCGTCAGCATCGTCCGGATGCTGTTTTCTTTATGGAAACCAAAATGTTAGTTTCTAAGGTGGGTGGTTTGTTTCGGAAGTCAGGATTTTCAAAGTTTGTAGGGGTGGATCCGATAGGTCTGAGTGGAGGTTTATGGTTAGGCTGGCTTGCTTCTTCCTGTCCCTTTACTGTCCTTAGCCTACTTCCAAACTTTATTTTGGCGTCCTGGAAAGGCTTGGATGATCACCTCGTCTTCTATGGTTTCCTGTATGGATACCCTTGTGTTCAGCGCCGGCCAAATGTCCGGACCTATGTGTCCTCTGTTTTGCTCTCTCTAGAGGGCCCTTTCTGTATCTGTGGTGATTTCAATCAGGTTCTGACTCCGTGCGAAAAGTCAGGCCCCAAGTCGTTCTCAATCCCTGGTGCTCAGTCATTTCGCGACCTTTTGGAATCATTCAGCCTCTCGGACATTCGTTGGGATGGGCCGATCTTTACTTGGGTCCGTGGCTCTCAAGAGCACGGGTTCCTGTATGAAAAATTAGACCGTGTTATGGCTTCTCCCTCTTGGATTGTTCTTTTCCTACTGCAATTGCTCGGAATCTGGCGATTCAAAGATCTGATCACGTGCCGATTTTATGTGACACTAATCCTCCAAGTTGTAAGTTCCGCTTACCTCATTGCTTCGAGGCAATGTGGTTTTCCTCCCCGATAGCCTTCCCTGTCATCAGGGAGGCCCGGGATAGGCCCACAGCTGGCTCCCCTCTTTTCCAAATCATGTGTAAATTCAAGCTGATGTTGCGTGATCTACACCACTGGAGTACAACTTGTTTTAGTAATCTCCCCGCTCAGATTGCTGAAGTCCGTCGTCAGCTGTTATTCTTTCAGCAAGAACCTCAGATTCGGCAGGGCGGCAGCTCTCAGGATTTTTTTTTCTGCGCAACCGATTAGATTTTCTGCTGAAATGCGAAGAAATCTTTTGGGCACAGCAAGCCAAGATTGATTGGCTTGAGAAAGGCGACTGCAATACCAAACTGTTCCACACCTCTACGGTGATTCTTCGCCGTTCAAACCAAATCATCTCCCTCAAAGATGAGGCGGGCACTCTTACTTCCAACGAGGTTGAAATCCGTAATCTACTCGTTTTGTATTTCTCGCGACTGTTCTAGTCTCCGGATCAAACCCAACCGTCGCTACTTCAAATTCAAGCTTCCTTGCATGGCTTTAGATTTCAAGGCCTTTCTGCTGTTCATTTGTCCCTACTCTCTCCTCCCTTCACCCCCGCGAAAATCAAACAGGTAGTCTTTCAACTAGGTGAGCTAAAAGCGTAGAGCCCAGACGGTATCCCTGCTTTAGTCTATCAGCGGTGCTGGCCTCTGGTTGGTCTGTTAGTCATTCGAGCTGTCCTGTCATTTCTTAATTCGGGGTACATGTTCATAGCTATATCTCTCTGATCCCGAAAAAGGCTTCGCCGAAATTCGCTTGAGATTTTCGGCCAATTAGCTTGTGCAATGTTATTTACAAAATCATCTCCAAAGTACTTGTCACATGAATGACAGCCATCATGCTTGATCTTATAGCGCCATATCAGAATGCTTTCATATCTGGATGCTGCCTGGCGGATAATGTCCTGATTGCTTAGGAGCTCACTGAGTGTGTGCGCCAGTGAAAGACTAGCAATGTGATCCTCTTAGCCCTTAAATTAGACATGAGTAAATTGGCTTGAATTCAATGTGTGAATTCAGTGAGCTCAACCTAAATAACCATGAGCGGCTACTATATTGTACTATATAGTACAATATAGTAGTTGGGTCTTCCTCAAGGAAGTGCTCCTGAGCTTCGGCTTCCCTCCATTTTGGGTGCACTTGCTTATGCAATGTGTGAATTCAGTTTTTATTCCCTTCTCATCAACGGAGCCCTAACCCCGCCTTTTAGACCTAACCATGGTATTAGACAAGGCGACACTTTATCTCCTTTTCTATTTATCCTCTGCTGAGAAATCTTGTCTATGAGCTTACTGAAAGCAGCTGCGTAGGGCCGCATTCATGGTATTAAGGCAGGGCAGGGTTCCCCTGCAGTGACGCATCTTATGTATGCAGATGATACCTTCATGTTCCTTCGGGTACACAGGGCAGCGATCCAGGATATTGCTGCGGCCAAGCAGGTATTGATTAACTACCGTTCGATGTTTGGCCAGGTGATTAACTGGGTTAAATCTAGCCTCGTCATCAGCCCAAATGCCCCCCAGAAATTTGGCGGCAGATTGAACATGAGTTTGAGTTTCGAGGAAAATTAGAGTTTGGGAAATATCTGGGAATTAATTTGGACATTGGTGCTCAAAAGAAAGAAATCTTCCGAGGGCTAGTGCATCTAGTCGAGTTCAAGATCGTTGCTCACATTGGCTAGGTCTTTTGCTCAATAAAGCAGGCCGTGCCACTCTTATTCGTTCTGTGATTTCGTCCCTTCTAGTTCACTACATGTCAGTTTATAAATTCCCTGTCTCTTTGTGTCAGTAGTTAGATCAAATCCTCGCTCGATTTTGGTGGTCAGGAGATGCTTTGTGCAAATCAATTCATTGGATCGACCGGCCTACCCCGTGCTTGCCAAAAGAATCTGGAGGCTGGGGCTTTCGGAATTTTCAAGTTTTCAATCAGGCTCTCCTGGTTAAGCAAGCCTGGAAGATTTTGCAGAATCCGAATAGCCTATTAATGGCAAGTACTTCACCAGGCAGACCTTCCTCAGGGCTCGACAACCTGGACGTGGTTCTTGGATTTGGCAAAGTTTATTGGTGGGGAAAAGAGCCCTCAAGCAGGGGCTTCAGTGGCAAATTGGCAACGAGAACTCAATCTCTGTCTGGATGGATTGGTGGCCGCCTCAGCACTTGTCAAATCATCTTCAGTTATATCGAACTGAACATAACGAGCATTGGTTGGTGTCTGACTTATTCCTCCCTAACTCCACCTGCTGGAACCTACTAAGGTTGATACAGACCTTCCCTTCTCCTTTGATCTCTTCCATCCTACACCTTGAGATCTTGCCACCTAACAATTCTGAAGCCAGCTTTTGGCCTTAAGGCCAGGGACAGCCGTTTCTCCACTAGCAAAGCCTATAAACATCTTGCATGCCTTTTAGCACCTCCACCCGGACTGGACCCCTTGGCGCACATGGTTTTGCGCAAGCTTTGGAAATTGCCTATCCCAGAAAAGCTTAAAATGTTTCTATGGCAATTTCTTCATCAACGACTCCCAATGTCTGCATCCTTACTAACAAAGCACTGTTAAGTCTTAGGGTTATGCCCAGTTTGTTCATCCAGTCTTGAAAGCCAGAATCATCTTTTCCTCCAGTGCAGTGCCATCCAAAGTATCTGGGCTGGTAACTTGGGTCTAGTCAGAGAAGCTGGTGTATCTTCTACCAAAGACTAGCTCGTGCATCTTTTCTCTAATGCAACTCCAGACTCTATTTCGGGGTTGGATCATCTTGTTAGTGCCACTGTCCTCCTCTGGCTCATTTGTGTGGCTGTAATGCGCTGGTTTTTCGGCTAGAAATCGGCAGACATTTTTGCGAGATGTAGGCAGTATTTACTTCTATGCTGGAAACCAACTCGGGCACTCGGGGGCATGCCCAGAATCGGATTAATGGCAAGGGAAATATATATATATATATATATATATATATATATATATATATATATATATATATATATATATATATATATATATATATGGGAGCTGATCCGTTGATAGCGCTAGCAAAATGGGAGATCTTGCTAGCGCGATCTGACAGTCCATCCCGAAGGGATGGACGGCCCAAATCGCGTATTTTTGCGGCGCTGTCAGCAGTCCGCTACACAGTGTAGCGGACCATACTTTTTACCATTTTGCCCCTCCACCCCCTTCGCTACACTGTCTAGCGGAGCACATAATTGGGCCCACGTTGATAGCCAAAATGTCGTCCGCTAGACAGTGTAGCGGACGACTGACACAGTCAACACGACTGTTACTTTGTCATTATCTTACCGTCCGCTAGACAGTGTAGCGGACCGTTTTTCCCTTTCTTTACTCCGAAACCCTTATTCATTCCTTCTAAACTGCTATTCATTCCTTCTTCTCACAATTCTTCTAGCGGTGTTGGCAAGTAGATCGGCGCAATTTCTTCTCAAGAAATCCTTTATTCGACGAATCAATCACGTAACTTCACAAACCAATCCTTTATTTGTTCATAATCTAGAGTTGTTATCGCGGCTTATGCATGATTTTGAATGTGTGCGAAACGCTGCATTGTGCTAGCGTTTGTCAATGTATCTATACATATATATAGATTATATATGTGTATTGCGTATTATTTGTTCATGTGATTTCACTTGTAAAATCCCATTCCCGTGTCTGTTTGTATCTATGTACATTGCATATACACAGCATGTGAACTTATGTGAGTATTATCTGATCACATGCTAGCGTTGACTGTGCTAGCGTTGTATGTTTGAGAATGTTTACGCTTCCAACCTTGCCGTTTTGCATAATTTCAGTTGCTAAAAATGGATTTCAACCCTGGACCAGAAGATCCGTCCGTATTATACGACCAAGCAAACCATATCAGTACGCTCATATGGGATGGTGGAGTAAGATACTTATTTTATCAACTTTGTTATTCTTGGGAACGTTGTATATCGTTTAATTTGCTTAAATTGTATTTATTAATTCGTAGGAAAGAGCACTTCTCAACACGGTAGAAGTATCCGATAATTTTAAAGAATGGAAATTGAACAGAACCCAGAAAAGATTACTGCGTGGGATTGGGTTTGGGATTTTCACGCGTGGGCAGATCTTTCAACAACTTGACCGGCACTTAATAGGTGCCCTTGTTGAAAGGTGGAGAAGTGAAACGAATACGTTTCACTTCCCTCTCGGAGAGCTGACAATTACCCTAGAAGATGTAGGGTTCATCTTAGGGTTACCGGTGACGGGGCGGCCGGTAATAGCTCCTCCGTCGGAAGCAACGAATAAGAGGACCGCTAGGGACTTCTTTACTTCGATACCCCAGGATCAATTTAGCACTGGGGGTATCAAGTTGAAATGGTTGGTAGATACCTACAAGGTTCTGCCGGATAACTACACGGATCAGATGCTTGTGCTGTACACACAAGCTTTCCTCTTGTGGGTGATGGGGGCAATTCTGTTCCCAACAACGTCGAAGAATACCGTCAGCGTCAAATATTTACCGTTGTTGGGTAACCTGCTGGAGGTTGGGGATTATGCCTGGGGAGCCGCAACTCTTGCGTACCTCTACCGAGCATTGCACAAGGCAACGAGGCCCGACTCCAAAGCGATATGTGCATGTCTCTCGCTATTGCAGGTATATCATACAATTCTTGATTACTCGCTCGTTTCTTTTTTTTTGGGTTGAATTGACAATAAAATTTGACGATACTTTATTTAATTTGTCTTTGCTCTCAGGTGTGGTCTTATGAACACCTTGCTACCGGCGCACCCACGCGTAGGGACGGAACCGATAATGTGTGGCCTCGGTTGTGCGCCTGGGAGTACAGTCGGAAGGACAGCCACTACCAGAGGAGAGACGATCCCCATCACAACATTACGTACTATCGGGGGGAGCTCGACTCGTTATCTCCTGGCCAGATGCGATGGGCACCGTACAAACATTTGGCGCGACGGGTGGGAGAGTCGTTCGTCTTCACGCTCTCTGGGTTACAACGCACACCCCTGATCCACTTCGAGGTCGCAGAGTGGCAGCTGCCAGATCGCGCTATGCGCCATTTTGAGTGCCTGCAGGGGTTGCCAGCAGGCGCGCCGGATATGAGGCTTAACAGGAACCCACCGGGTGTCCCTCGGTTTGGCAAGGCAAATGCGCACGACTTGTGCGCACGAGAACTTGAGGTTTGGGATTCCTGGCAGGACACGCTGGCGGCCATTGTGTCGGAGCCTGACCCCGTGATCAGTATCGAACAGTACAATGGGTGGTACTACCGCATCACCCGGAGGAGAGTAGCTCCAGTAAGGTTTGAACGCGGGGAGAAGTACCACCCTAGGGGTCAGATCGATGAGCACATGGCATACAATCTGGTAAGTTGGCCAATAAGTGCTTTAATTGAACTTGATGATTCTAACTGTGTATGAAGTTACTTATTTATTATCTCTCTGGATGTAGGTTAATGCCTCGTTCGCCTTCTTCCAGAAGTTGCGCGAGCGGAAGGATTTGGTGGATGCAATGGGCGAGGAGCTTCGCCAACAGGCTGATGCGTTGGCGTATGGCTGCGGGAATTTTTTACACCAAGCATCGGGCCAGCCTTCCGGCGTCAGCCCGGGAATGGGTTATCCGGGGTGGCAGCCCCCATATGTGAGCGAGGGATACACCGATCCCTCGGGACAGACTTCGGGAGTGAGCCAGGGATATGGTGGTCCATCTGTGCCGGGAATGGGTGGTGATTGGGGACAGCCAAGCACCATGGGCCAGGCTCAAGCGCCGTGGGAAGACTACAGTGTGCCCTCCTTCTCTTTGCTATTGGACTCGGAACCCCAACCCTTCTCTCAGAGTCAAGTCACGCAAGACTGGGGTTTCGGACACATCAGTCTGTCGGAGACACTGCCTATTGTCCCATGGGCAGGACCATCTACTGCCGAAGGAGGGCAATATCCCCCGGTCGACCCCCCGGAAGGAGTGCAATATCCCCCCGTCGACCCCCGAGGGCAATATCGCAAAGGGCATCCAGTGAAGCCCCTAAAGCCGCATAAATGCCAAATAATCACAGAGCGTTATTTTAGCGGCTTCCCCCGGGACAAAGCGTTGTATAGTGTGAATCATCCGGAGGGCATGGATTACACTTGCGAGTGGGGAGAAATGGCCTCCCTGGCTCCGGGTAGTTGGTTAGACAACGGTGTCATCTCCACATACGTGGAGATTCTGAAGGAAAGGGGTCGGGAGCGGCTGAACGAGTACCCGGCCGTTTTTTTGGTTGATGCCTTTTTTCATAGCCTCCTAGTGTCTGAATGGCATGAGTGGGTCGAGCAAAGGCGGAAGAAAAAGTTGGGCCAGTGGAGACCGTCCGCTAACCTACGAGCGTATCTTGCTAGGGATAGTCCAGTGAGCGCAAGTGTTGCCGACGTGTTTCTAATCCCATTTTTAGGGGAAAGCCACTGGTACTTGGTTTGCTACGAACCGGTGAAGAAAGTCGTATCGGTGATCGACAGTCTCCACGACGATACCGCCTTTATGCCTGTGCTGCAGATGTACAAAGCCCAGTTGGATTCAATGGTAATATTACGATTGTTGTTTAACAGTTATTGTAACTTGGCATAAATGTTTAACTCGTGTCTTACGCCGTTTTATGTTTCTTGCAGAATATATTTTGTGCAATGGTCAATGGTGTTCGTGGTAACCCTGTACCGGCGCGGCCAAAGCTCGATTGGCGACTGAAGAAGAGGAGGCCCAAGCAACGTAACACTTCGGACTGCGGCGTTTTCCTTTGCATGTACATGGATTACATTTGCCGGTCCGAGAGCCTCAAGGCGGCGGTGTGGAGCCAAGCAGAAGTAGACACCTTTAGATATAGAATGGCTTGGCAAATTATGAAAGGCCGGCCTAGAGCGGTTACGTGTATTGTAAATCCGGCAAATGCCGAGAATCCCTCCCAACATGATTCCCCCCGTTGACATTGTACCATTACACTTTATTTTTTTTTAATAAACTATGAATATTTAGAAAGCTCTCATTGATTTGTGTTGAAGATTATTGATTGATTGTTTTGTCTGATTTCCGTTGAAGATGATTTGAGTTTGGTTTTTTTGGCTCTCACTGAGAATGATTGAAAAGCAAAATCTGTCCGTTAGACAATGTCGCGGACAGTGGGGGAAGTGAATTTTCTAGGTGTGGGGGAAGTGAATTTTCTAAGTGTTAGGTGAATTTTCTAAGTGTGGGTAAAATTTTCCAAGAGTTGATATAAGGCATTCTGCTGGCCCGTCCGCTAGACAATGTCGCGGACGGTGGGGGTGGGGAAAATTTTGGAAGGCATTCTGCTGGCCCGTCCGCTAGACAATATCGCGGACGGTGGGGGTGGGGAAAATTTTGGAAGGCATTCTGCTGGCCCGTCCGCTAGACAATATCGCGGACGGTGGGGGTGGGGAAAATTTTGGAAGGCATTCTGCTGGCCTATCCGCTAGACAATATCGCGGACGGTGGGGGTGGGGAAAATTTTGGAAGGCATTCTGCTGGCCCGTCCGCTAGACAATATCGCGGACGGTGGGGGTGGGGAAAATTTTGGAAGGCATTCTGCTGGCCCGTCCGTTAGACAATATTGCGGACGGTGGGGGAAGTGAATTTTCTAAGTGTTGGGTTAAGACAATCTGCTGGTATGTCCGCTAGACAATGTCGCGGACGATGGGGGAGGGGAAAATTTTCGAAGGTATTTTGTTGGCCCGTCCGCTAGACACAATGTAGCGTTATGCAGTTTTAATAAATTGGCGTCCGAAGACAATGTATCTCAAACGGCACAATTAAGCGAGAAAAAATTTGGAAACATAATGAACATGTATACAATACATTTGGTTATTATTAATAAATTAGGGTTCACATTGGGGGAAATAAATTTTTTCACAAGCGCTCCGATCAAAGATTACAACTTGAAAATCCCACCACCCAAGGTGTTCAAACACTACAAAGTCCCCGAGTTCGAGGCCATGCTGGCGCACGAAGACGTTCCAACCCTCTGCGAATTGCTTTTTTTGGGGTCGGCCGGGCTTCAGCTTGATTTCAACCTGCCAGGCCCCCTTGCGGCTATATAATCTTAAACTGTCATGAATTGTTGTAAATTGATTGGTAAAGGCTTCCGGTATGTCCTAACAAACACAATACAAAAAATAGGTTAGTTTTTAACCAAAAGATCAAAATTTTAACACACGAAAATACAGAGAAAGAGGGATGGGCTACAAGTTCATTCTCAAATCCCGGCATCATGACTTTGAAAAAGTGTTTGCCTGCTAAGTGCAAGTTGCCAATAAAATCGTAGGTGGTCTCCGATCCAGAAGCCATCGAGGTCGGCGATGAGGGGAGGACGGTGGTGTCGCCGGAGATGTGGGTCGCCGTAGATGGGGTAGCGGCTTGGGTTAGATGTTCGAGAGAGAGAGAGAGAGAATATAGCGGACTGATAAAAGCTGTTGCCCGTTTTGATTAATATATACAATAGGATAGAGGTCCGCTACATTGTATAGCAGACATAAATGAAAACCAAAAGTTTTTCTGCGATGACGTCCGCTACATTGTATAGCGGACATAAATGAAAACCAAAAGTTTTTCTGCGATGACGTCCGCTACATTGTATAGCGGTGTAGTGGACATAAATGAAAACCAAAAGTTTTTCTGCGATGACGTCCGCTGCATTGTATAGCGGACATAAATGAAGACCAAAAGTTTTTCTGCGATGACGTCCGCTACATTGTATAGCGGACATAAATGATGACAAAAAAATTAGGACTATGCATATCCGTCCGCTACATCAGAAATCGCTACATCAGAAAAAATAATTCCGGTATTTGGTTGAAAAATTATTACAAATGTCAAACTTATATAAAAATTATTACAAATGTCAAACTTATACAAAAAATTAAAGGTCCACTGCAGCTTGTCCGTCCTCATCTTCGGCGTCATCTTCTGCCCCATCTTGCAAACCCCCGGGACTTATCCCCAGTGCCTTGTAATGGTTCCGCTTGTCGTGGTCGGTCATTTTGTTGCACAATGCACACCTTCGCAGCTTTTTAGGTTGAGTTGCCGTTTCAATTGAGCTTTTCATCCGCGTAGATCTCTTGCGGCCTTTCGTTTGCGATATAATTGGATCCAACGGCCGGATATCATTGTCGCCTTCCTCCCCCGGCTCGTCATCTTCGGATTCCGTCGTAGGCTCGGTGTCAACCGCATTGGTGACTGAAGCTGCTTCCAACTGGTCGACGATGGGCTCTTGCTGCTGAGCTACCTCGAGGAGATGTTTATAACCGACCATTGTAGCAGCAGCCTTTACGGACAAACGGGTGAACATCGTCACCAGATGATTATACCGCAACGTCTCTGATTCTTCAAAGTCAGTATACGGGTGCTCCGGAAAGGAAATGGTACCGTGCAACCTGTTTGCACCTTTCGTCCACCGTGGCAAGACGTATTTATCGGGGATTGTCCTGATATTCTTCTGGGTGAAAAACCGCAGAATGTGTCTACACAGGATGCCATGGAACTCAAACTTCTTGCAAACACATGTCACCGAGTCCGTCAATGTGTCGTGGCTCACCGTATAAATTCTGCGCAGCTTCTCAGGGACGAGGTCATTCACGAGCGAATAAACCTTGTACTCACGCGTAGACATTTCTGCCACCTTGTTTATACTGTATCGTCCCGATTTTTGCAGCTCTACTTGGTATAGCAAGAAGATCTCCTTCGTATAGACTTTGGCACCGTTCAGCTCCAGCGGGGTCTCTAGCAACCTTCTCCTTTGTTTGTACGTTGTTGCAAAGTCGGCAGCCCTTTCTTTTACGAACAACGAAGCTACCGCTTTTTGTGCGGATGCAACGAAAGTCTTCAAATTGGTAGCTGTACCCACATAACTATCGAACGTGGCATTCATAGATTCACTCCTGCCCGTCGTTTTCATGCCCGCTGAAAAATACCTCCTCGTGTAAACGCCAATCCATTGCTCTTTGCGCTCGTACAAGTGCTGGAGCCACTCGTTGTCTTGCAATGAGTAATCCCGAACAAGCTTTTCCCACCTCTCCTCGAATTCCTCAATCGTTAATGACTTGGTAATGCACTTGTCAAAATCCTGTTTAAAGTCTGGATACTTTGCGTACACGTGATGCAGACGTTCAGGGTATTTGTTGCTTATGTGCCAAGTGCACAAGTTGTGCCGGGTGTCTGGGAAGACGGTCGCAATAGCCTTCTTCATTGCCAAATCTTGATCGGTGATGATCACTTTGGGTGCTTTGAAGTTCATTGCTTCCAGCCACGTCCTAAACAACCATACAAAAGAACCCTCGCTCTCGTCCCTTAACAAGGCGAACCCGAACAGGATGGAGTGATAATGATGATTGACGCCGGTGAAAGGAGCGAACGGCATCGAGTACTTGTTGGTACGGTATGTGGTGTCGAAAGTCACGACATCCCCAAAATGCTTATAAGCTAGCCTCGAACGACCGTCGACCCAAAAAATTGTACTAACTCGATGCTCTTCGTCAAGTTTATAGTCGAAGGTAAACTGCGGGTCCTCCATCTGCATCCGTTTCAATAGGCTCATTGTCGATTGCGCATCATTGAGGTCATACGCGGCTCGTCTATGGGTTCGGACCGCGTTACGAACGTCTGTCGTGTTAAAGTTTAAATTTTGAATTCCCCCAGCCTGTTCAGCAAGAACATTAACAATCTCAGTAGGTCCAATTCGCGCATTGCTCATTGTGTGAATTAGGCTCCTCGCGACCTTACCCATCTTCTTGTGTTGATGCATCTGACTCACCTTAGAAGGAGTTACTAACGGGTGATTGTGTGCCAGTTCCAGGCTGGTAATAAGCCAATGATCATGATTGGCTTTGTAGCTTACGAACATCTTGACCTGGCAATTTGTGCGCTCAAAGCAGTCCCGTCTTCTACGCGAATATCCTATTTCGTCATCACTGTCATCATTGCCTACGCGTGTCTCATTTTGCTGTGGATTTCTGCCCCTATGACACTCGTATAAGCGAGAGCATATCTTTTTTGTTACGTTGCTTGTTCTTGTAGTCTTTATTCTAATGCCAAAACCAACCCTCAATGAATACGCTCGAAAACATTCTTCAGCTTCTTCCAATGTTTGAAACGTTCGTCCTAGATACGGATCACTAGCATCTACGGGGACGTTGGAGCTCGACACGAAATCAGACATTGTGAAACAAGACCTGTGTAGAAATAGACTACGCTTAACAATCAAATGGCATTTCTAACTGAAAATATTACCTAAAAATTACAGTGGACGAATAGACCAATTTAGGATGACAAACATACCGTATGCATAACCCCTGAAAGTGTCTCCAAATTAACAATTATTAATTTACTGAACATAACAAATCAAAATTACTAAGATAAATAGACGAATTCATCATGCCAAAAAATCGAATTAAACTATAATTTTATTTAGAGTTTACAAATTACACCTTTTTTATGAACATCATGTCTAGAACATCACAAATTGAAGAATAGAGTGACAAATTTCTAGAACATAAAAAAAAATCTATACGTTTTTGTCCGAACAAAATAAAATTATATTTTACCATTCAATCCATAAAGAAAACTTCACCATTCACAAACTTACCTTACTTGAGTGAAGCTAAGTTTTACTCGAAGCTTGAAGGGAGCTGAAAATTGTAGCGAGTCCGAAGGAGGAGAAGAAAATTGTAGCCGAAGGAGCTTAAGGAATTCCGACAACCCGTCGTGTGTAGAAATAAAGGTACAAACGCGTGGTAATGTGTCAGCTGTGTCAGTGGTCCGCTACACTGTCTAGCGGACGACATTTTGGCTGTCAACGTGAGCCCAATTATGTGCTCCGCTAGACAGTGTAGCGGAGGGGGTGGAGGGGCAAAATGGTAAAAAGTATGGTCCGCTACACTGTGTAGCGGACTGCTGACAGCGCCGCAAAAATACGCGATCTGGGCCGTCCATCCCTTCGGGATGGACGGTCAGATCGCGCTAGCAAGATCTCCCATTTTGCTAGCGCTATCAACGGATCAGCTCCATATATGGGATGGACGACCTAGATCGCGCTAGTAAGATCTCTCATTTTGCTAGCGCTATCAACGGATCAGCTCTATATATATATATATATATATATATATATATATATATATATATATATATATATATATATATATATATATATATATATATATATATATATATATATATATATAGTAAGAAAGAACTTATGCCCTTAGCATAGCCAGAGGATACTGGCCTTTCCACTTTTGGAGGGATAGCTCTTGGGCCCCGTTTGTTCTTTTTTCAAAGCTTGAGGAACTTCTGATGGTGGCTGTCCACCATCAGAGCCACTCCTTGTTTCCAACAGCATTTATTGAAGCTGGTTACCAACGTACATATGCGCCATCAGACACCTCTCGTGCAATTTGAACATTTATATTACCCGATAATTCCACTCCTATTTTCAAGTTGCTGTCGTTGCTCCTTCCTGCCAAACGTGATATTCTCGGCCATCTCCTTCCTACGTTCTAGGCACTCCGTTAATCAACCTCTTCACGCGTCCCCTCCGGTCTTGTGCTTCGGGGTTGGGATAGTTCTATTTAACTCTGCCTGGGAACCTGTGGGGGCCTGTTCCGATGTTGTTTTCTCAGTTAATGATAGAATGGCTTCTGTTGATATTATAGTGCTCGCTATTAACTTACTTCCACCCAATCTTTACCATCATATGATTTTTCTATTGTCTCACTCTCATTTGGTGCTACAGATGCAAAGCTTTGAGATGCAAAGCACTTTTGGGCATCTTTTGTGTTGTATATCTACCAGCCGTTACGAGGTGCATTCCATGCATGTGGCCAGGGGCACTGATCGGGTTTTGTAGCTTCCCTCAGCACTGGCGCATTTTGCCATCATCTCAGGTCAAGGTTTGAAGCAGGAGTGGCTTGCTCGGCCTTTTCTTCTTTCTTCTCTGATCGGCGTCATGTGTTGTGATCGTGCCTTTTGGTGTTTTGGTTTTGGTTGTCATGCTGGTCTCTCATCTTGTATTTTGTGCTTCCTTTGGTACTTATTGTACAGTTGTAATTATTGTACATATTTTTGTGTTGGTATATATTTTTTACTTCTCTCAAAGAAAAAAAAAACAGTTCGGTATAAGTGGTTTTCAGGAATCCAATGAATCGGTTTGTACATGTAGTCGTTTATTGACCGAGTATATATATTACAGAATTTGGGCCTGACCAATTGAAGTTAGGATATAATTTACATACATATCAGTGGTTCTAAAGGGTAAACCTTTCTCTCGAGAGCGAAAATAGAGAAAAACACTTGGGGGCTGTACGCTTACGGGATTTTTTTTTTTTTTTCTGTATTTTGTTTTTCAGAGTTTAGTATTCAGTTCTAAAATCGTATTGTGTACTTTTACTTTTTTCCGTATCTATTTTTTCAGTTTTTCTGTACGTTTATCATTTTTATTTTCGTTTTTACTAGCTTTTTCTGAACCAATTTTGTATGTTTAAAATTTTCTACACTATTTGTACACTAATCTTTCCATTTTACCCCTACACTATTTGTACACTACGGGAAACAAAACCCCAATACTCTTGACAGCCAATTCCTCCTCTCAAACCCCTTCCCACTAAACTCCTTCACCGCATTCGCCACATCCTCCACTCTGCTACGGCTAATCACGCTCTCACTCGGGCGCATCCCTCATTTGTCCATCACAGTACCCTTCGAACCCACAATCACATCGTTGCACAGCAGCCACTTTGACCCTTGCAGAAACGAAACAATCGAGGATGGCTTAAACAACGAGATCGCCATGGTCCCCGTCAACGGAGCCTCGAAGACTGATGCTAGCAGTGAAGTCAGCCCCACAGCGAGGCCGGAATTACAATCGTCGCCGAGGATTTCAGAGGCGAAGGTTGCGTAGGCGGAACCCTTATTACCATCTTTGGCCCGCGATTCAGAATCAATACCTTCATCAAACCCACTTTCGCTTGATAACTCCCCTGGTTCCCGATCAACAGCACTAATCGGGAACACCGACCGCCTGAAATCCCCACTGCTACTGCCACTACTCCCTGAGTCATTCCTACTTGAAGCAGACCGATAACCACCAACGATGACCTAAACTGTTTGGCAGCCAGAGGTGGGTTTTTTTTTTCCAGTGCAAGTTCTCCTTCGACGCCTTCAGATCTGGGATTGGCTTCTTGAGAATGAACGGAAGAGGGGTTGTTCATGGAAATCTGGATGAGATAAATGAGAGAGAGCTAAGAAAGGAGAAAAAGCTGGGAGAGACTATGAATTGAAGAAACAGCTGGGGCGTCAGAAGGGCATGCCCAAGAAATTGTGATTAGTGGACTGGCTGACTTCTCTGGCAAAGAGAATACAATTCAATACTGTTTGAAAATTTTATCCAAAACTGAATGAAAAAATGTAAACATACACAAAAAAACGTACAGCCCCTTGTTTTCTGCTACAGTTCGAATTTTCTCCGTTTCGGTCACCCTTGCCGGTTTTTCAGTGGGTGATGATAAGTTAGTCTAGTTGATGTATTGTTAAGGGTCGTGAGGGATCTTGACGGCGAAGGTGAGCTGGACGGCGTTGTTGCCGGATTGCTATTGATCTGATTGTTTCTCCTTGTTTTTTCTGGTGCTGGTCATGGGTTGGGATTTGATAAGAAAATAATATGTTGGAATCTCTGGGGATCTCTTTGATTGGTTAGTGGTGAGGTTAGGGGTTAGTTATTGTCGTTTGGGGGGTTTACCTGTTGCCGGTGGAGTTTGTGAGTATTGTGCGGCCATGGTTTGGAGAAGGCGAGGTGAGTTTAGGTCAAGGTTTTTCATCTAGGGCTTATATTTCCCCCTCCTCCTAGATGACCCCCCTTCTCCCTTAATCTAGAAAGGTTGGTGGTTTTGGTGGTTGCGTGCTGTCGGGTCTCGGTGGGGCTTCGATGGTTGTGTTTGAAGGAGATTGTAGTTGGTGGTGACCGAAAATATTTCTTGCCGCCTGCCGGTGAGATGAATGGCTTCAGTGGGGTTTTTTTAGTTGGGTCCAGGTGGTTGGTTGGTAGGGATGGCAATGGGGCGGGTCGGATGCGGATCTCCTAAAATCCGAACCCGCCCCGCTCGTCATGGAACTTCGCCCCGCCCCGCCCTTGCTGAATCGAAAAACATGTACCCCTGAAACACGAGCCTTCGCCAGAGAAGAAGGCAGCAGCGCCAGCGTAGGCTTCGGCAGAGCCTTCGGTGGAGCCGTCGCAAGCTCGACGGCAGCGGCGCCGGCGTAGCCATCGGCAGAGAAGAAGGCAGCGGTGTCTACGTAGCCTTCGGCAGAGCCTTCGGTGGAGTCGTCGCAAGCTGCGACGGCATCATCACAGGCGACGGCGACAACGACGGCTTGGTGTCTGATGGCTCGTTGTTGCGAGTCGCCGACGGTGCCTTAGATCAGTAAATGGTCAGTCGCCGATTGTGCGAAGGAGAGGTTGGGAGAGAAGAAGGAGGCGCGACGGCGGCGCGACACCTTTGTCGTCGGTAGAGAGTGAGAGTGTGAGTTGTCGGCAGAGGGAGATTGATTGGGAATTAGGGTTGGGAATGGGGATGATAAGGAGTAAGGACATATTATATAGGTGTGAGATGGACGGCTAGGATTAAAGATGAGTAGGGTTAAATACCGGGGTGGAAGAGGGTCGCGGGGCGGTTTGGACTAAATACCATACCCGCCCCTAACCCGTTGCGAATTTTTTTGAAAAAAATCATACCCGTCCCGTGGTCTGGTCAAAGTCAAAAAGACCCGCTCCTATAGGAGCGGGGTGGGGCGGGGATCCGCCGGTTGCGGGTGTTATTGCCATCCCTATTGGTCGGGGGATGAGGAACTTATTCCGGCATTTTTGCTTTGGGGAATCTATTGTCTTTGAGGGATTTTCCATTTTCGGCAGAAAGGGATGGCTGGAAAAGGTGGTTTCCGGTGTCGGAGTGGTGCACGAGGATCGACGATCGATTACAGTGGCGGGACACGTGTTCGGAACAGGGATTTCGGCTGCCCGTTTGATGAAGTCTTGTGATTGGTTAATTTTGCTTAGTATTTCTCTTGCTTTTAGGTTTAGTAATCCTGTGTTGGTTTTTAGTTAGTATTATCTTGTATTTATTTGTTTGTTTAGCTATTTAGTTTGTCTTTATCTTAATTTTCTTTTATTGCTGATTTGGAAATGTAATCCATGTAATTTGTCTTTTACTTTTCGGATATTCTATGTACATTCGATCTTAAAACAAATCATGATATATATTTTTAACTTCTATAAAAAAAAAAATATATCAGTGGTTCTTTACCCAAAAAAAAAAAGAAAAGGGAAGAAGCATATATCTGTGGTTAAATTTTAAACAGATAGAGTAAATAGGATTGAATTTAAGGTACAATATGGTTCGTTTTAGAACGGCTTTAAAAAATCAACCCAATTCGACTGAATCGGCCGAAAACACCAGAATTAATCATCTATCTATTCAAATGGATTCGTGATCGGCCTGATTGGTTTCACCCATTGAATTGAGAGAGAGGTGTGAAATAACCTCAAATACGGTCACATTTATATTCAGAAAGCATCTATTGCTCAAGGCCGCCCTCTCCTACTGGTGAATGGGCTTTCTCAACATAACCCAATTGGGAAATTTGCCCCAACTTTTGGTCCATCCGATTTTCCTTTTACTTTGGAATATAATTTTTACTCATTTGGATATTAAATAACAATTACACTAGTTGACAAGTCAAATGAAGTTTGAATGTTCAACATTAGTAGAGTTTATAAAGAAGACAATTTTCTGTAACGGGAGGAGTCTATTTGATCGATAACACTTGTAGCCGCAAGGTCCAGCATTTACTGGAATAAATACTGGTAAAGCACCAAAGCTTTATGAATGATACCCAAAAACCTAAAAAGGCAGCCTCAGCAAATTGCTAGATGTGGAATATTCACTTCCTGCTTTCGAATTGTTATGAAGAGTAATAATTGTACTTGGTGTGGTTTTGAGTTAAGTGGCATAAAGTCTGAGGTTCATTTATATATGGGGCTTTAGTTGATTACGCGTTGACAAGTACATAAAATTATTTGAGACGGACTTAGTGACATTCTCATGCAGAAACCGTCGGCTGTATGTAAACGAGGCCTCTATGCCCTTTTCCCAATAGGTCCCATGTGTTTGGGAGATGTTAGGTTCGGTGCAAAGCTTAGGGTATCAAGCTATGGTATTACGCACTAGGCCCGTTGTGGAGGCAGTTAATTAATATAGATTGATCCGAAATCTGATTCAATCCAATCTAGCACTTATGGTTACATGAGAAATGTATTGCATAGATTCTTTTTAATGAATAGATCGTGGTCTAACGTCTATATTCCCATGCGCACCCCTCCACATTATACACTCACACATTAAGACCGTGACATTCAGCTGGTCTAACAATATCCTTATGAGTCAAAAAAAAAAATACACAATCATAATGGAGCAACCAATTTTTTGGTCCCAGATATGGCCCTCGGGCCACAAAAGATCCCATACGATAGAAGGGGGAGCTCTTAAAGATCATTTGAAAAAAAGACTTAGTCTCAGTTGACACTCACTCTGATCCAAGAATACTTTTTACTTTTTAAAGAAAAAAGGAGAAAGACGCTAATGAAACAATATAAAAAAAATTCTTTTCTCTAAGCGTACATAATAAAATAGAGTGAAAGGGTCCGCCTGCAAACCGAGATAGTGAAATGAAGCTGAGTCCTCTTCTCGATGTCTGTTTCAACGCCTATATCTCCATGCGCACTCCTGCACTAGGCGCCCATGCTATGAGACTGCGACATTTGACTTTCCAAAAGCTCGTTCCGGATCAAATTAATTAAAAAAACAAGCCAAATTACTACTTGTATAAAAATAATGATAACAAAGAAATTAAGCCGATGTGGAGGGGGCAACATTAAAGATCTTATGCAAAGAAGATTTAGACTCGATTGATACTAAAGCTCGTCCGAGAATTCCCTCACAGTTCAAAGGAAAAAAGAGAGAATGATAATGGAGCAACCAATATTTTGTGGTCACAAACATGCCCCTCAGGCCACAACAGATTCTAGACGATATAAGGGAGGCACTCTTCAACATCATTAACAAAGAACATTTAGTCTCGTCGACATTAACGGTAGTCCGAAAATATCTCTTACCGTTTAAAGAAAAAGAGAAAATGTTAACGGAGCAACCGACACTTCTTGGTCGCAACAATAGCCCTCGGGCCACACCAGATTCCGGACAAAATGAATGAGCTGGTAACATTTTTGAGACAATGTAACACTGGCGACGCGGAGGCCCAGGTCCAAACTCCCACACGAAATCCTCTCTACATGAACCAAAGGCTCCATGCTTCCTATCCAAAGGGCAGGTTGGCAAAAAAAATTAAGTTACAACCAATCCTTGGGTTAAGGGTCCCCCCTCTCTGGACTCTGGGTTTTGCTGAAATCCTGGGCCATATGCCCAGTTTGGTTGCGAGCAACTTGTGCTGGTGGTTGTTGTGATAATTACCAAACAAAGATCTTGATTTCCCGAGACCCATAGTTCCTGGAGGGTGCAGACAAACACATGCAGCAGGCCTCAAGACCCTCAGCCATTCCTTCTGGCCTCTCTGGCTCTTGAACTCATTTGCTTCTGGATAAGAGGTCCAGGTCCACCCGCTTTGGAAAATCACATCTTAAGCCTTAGCGACTGGCATATCTTCTTGTCACACCTTGCTCTAGATTTGTTTTTCAAGCTTTGTTTGAGCATGACAAGTTTGGTAACCTTCACTAAAAGAATACGGGATGACAAAATCCTTCTCCTGATTTGCCCGCGTCCCTCGTTTAATCTGCTTTGCGTCGTTCCAATATTTTCGCTACAATCAATCGAAACGTATTATGGGAGCTCCTAACTGCTAAAGTTCATGAACTTGAGCACGCACGAATCAAACACAGTCTCATTGATCCACTTGCTCGTACTTCTGGACGCGCAAAAATTACTCGAGCACCATCCTACTAGGTAATCGATCAGCAGTTATCTGGTCATAGAACAGTGCCAATGGAGTCGTCTCTATCTGTCTGTCCGGAAACACTCAAATAGCCTCAATTTGTTGTCTCAGTGGTCTGAGTACACTGTGCTTGCCCACTAAGACATCAATATCATTCCAACCAAGACTAGGGTTCATGAGAGCTCTGGTCTAAACTTTTTCTAGCATGTCTTGTACAAGGTGGGGTGGTCTCAAAAGGACATTACTAAAACCTTCAGGGGTCTCGTTACCCTATCTAAAGGACCCATTTGGGGCTTTGGTCTTTTTGGGTTAAAAGGCAAACATATGGTGACCTTCACTGTCGGTGGGTGGTCGGAGTTGGCTGGAACTAACTCACTCCAGGATTGATCCACAAGCCCTTCAGGCCCATTTCATATCTTTTCATAAGTCGCCTTCTAATTGCTATTATCTTGAATGGACTTCCCCTGTGGCTTGACCCTACTGTATTACTTCTTTCTGGTGAATTGGCTATTCAGAACTGAATCCATTCAATGGTGATGAATATGTGTGCTCCTTTCATAAGTATTTAAGACTGAATACATATGTATCATGAAAATGGATGAGTATTCATGGGATGACAGATACCATCAAAGTGTAGCACCTTCAAGGGTCACATGTGACATCATAATTTGATTTACCTTTTCAATGAAACTAGGGAGCAATGAATATATACATCCTTGTGAAGAAACTTTCACCATATAGACTAGTATGTGTAAGAATAAAGTCAAGAGGGAGCTTGTTTAACTCCCTTGGATGAGGGTCATGTCTGATCCAATCAACATGGGAAAAGTGAAGAGCTTTGGACCAAAGGGCAAGAGAAAAAAATCATGTATATCATATATGTTGTTAGTTTGAATTCAAAGAGGCACACAAAGCCCCAGTGTGATTTGTGGGGTGCTTGGAATGAAAGGCAAACATTCTAGGTCATTAGTCGGCAAAATGAGTTAATCACTCAATCAAATGTGTACGGCTCACATTGCAAAACCTCTCTCCAAAAGGCCCAGTGTATAATTACACATTGGGTTTGGCATGTAAACCAAAAATAAAAATAAATAATATGCGAGACAAGGTTTGTTCTCTTGAAGACGGTTCACGTGCCTTTTTATAGTCGTCGGTGCAGCGAGATACTGACAAGCTCCTCCAAGATACAACTTCTAACTAAATGGTGTTGCTTCACTAGAATTTCTACGCTAAAAAATGAAACGGAAGTTGCATTCGACAATCTACCAAAGTGTCTAGTAGTCGAGGCACGAAATGACAGAAAATTTTGAAGAGAAGGCTGAATTTGTGTAAGCACTACAAATAACTCATAACTTGTAGGTGTAGGTTCACACACACACGCGTAGATGTGTGTATCACATTGATATGAAGGTTAGGAGGCACTTGCTTACCAATAAATGCATACTAATTAGATGATAATGGAAGTAGGGAAGACATGGAATAATAAATTGCAAGTTCCTGGTCACGTGGGGCATCATGTGATGAAGCGGAATTTAAAGAAAGGAACATACGAGTCCTCATGGTAGGGTAAGGGGTGCAGAGTGAGAGGAAAACATGACCTCCTTTGCTTTCCTGTTAAAAAGCCTTTGTAACAGGACATGTTCTGCAATAGTACCATGTGCTTACGTTCCAACGGGGAGGGGCATAAATTTGGGGATAGGAAGCAGCTGTCTTTGTCTATGCCATATGCAATGGCATTGCATTGATTGTTGCAAGCATAAATCAAGTAGGGAAACATGAATTTAATTCGTCCGACGACGCCAGGACTTCGAGTTCCTTTCCCCTTCCCATTCTCCCTCGTATTCTGCTATGACGTGTAGTTGTGTATGCACTTGTATCGTGTAAAATACTACTGCTACCTAGCACGTTTTCCGTCTAGTTGTTCAGCAAGAACATTGTTTAGTACAAAATATACACGCTTCAGTACGTACGTAATAATCCGTTTTAGTAAAGTAGGTAATTATCGTCTGCAATTCTATTGTCTGAGATACTACTATTACGTTGTACACTTCTCCCCCAGTTACTCAGCAAGAACATTATTCAATGCAAAATAACACGTTTCAGTACGTACGTGCTTCTTGTTACTAAAAGTGTTAAATTATTTTTTGTGACTAGAAAAGTATATTTAGTTATAATTTGCTCCATATGTTTCATAAATAGCATCGGGAAGAGTGTTCAATGTTCTATGGGTTACATTCTTAAGCTCATAAACACTCTTTGCAGACATGACTACTGTACATCATTTCTAAATGTAGTTCTATTTGTGATCCCATTTGGTACTCCAGGATATAGCATATAGGTACTAAGTGCTGCCAATAGCATTGCGCTACTCTGTGGTCTTCCTTAATAATGATGGAAAAAAAATAAAAAATAAATAAAGTGGACAAACTTAAGTTGGAGTGTTCATTGTATCTATAACATAGTTATCAGGCTCGGATGTCACCTTAGCGATAGTGGGTTACTGGTCCAACCGTTGGGTCAATTAATTTTGTCAATACAATATTAAAAGACAAAGGTTTTTATGATTAGAGACATGATGGATAGTTATATGAATATTTGTCAATTTCAGTATTACTTGCCAATTAAAGAGATTATATATTTTTGAAAGGATCGAATTGTCAAGCTGAAGGAATGAATTGAAGACTTTCATGAGTAAGACACATTACTGTCTGCACGACATTAAAATATGGTTCAATTAGCAAATTATTTACATAACTCGTTCTGGGTGCACCAGCGTGGTGGTAAAATTATTAATCTCTTTACTTCTGGTTGAAGTCTTACAGAAGATGATTTTTTTTTAAAAGTTTGAAGCTATTGTTGGTCACAGAAAGCCATCAACCCGTCGGACTACACAGCTTTGCATGAAACCCACCCAGCCAAGGAATCGGGTCACCGATTCACTGGGTCAACCCGGCGGGTCGGACTAAATAGCTTGTAGCTTTTGTGAATGCAAACACATCATGTACTTCTCAACGTAGAAGCCATTTGAGATTGATTCTTAAAAATAAATTTTGATTAAATCAGAATCAGTTTCTAAAATCAGCTTTAATCTATTTCAAACATAATAGATTAAAAATTATTGAAGGTGTTTGGATGAAAATTGATTAAAGTAGGTTTAGTGAGACAAAATTACCATACGGTGTATTCAATTTGAAGTGGAGCATTTAATGTCTGTTTATATGTAAGGATATTTTAGTATTTCTTTTGGTCAAATCTGATTCTCCAAAACTGATTAAATGTTAATCCAAGAAAGTGAGAATTATGGATTTAATCAGTTTTAAAAACATTGAAGCATATTTAATCAATTTACATTTTTTTTTGCCAAACACTTTAAAGCTGATTTAATCTGAATTTAATCAGGTTTGACCATTCTAGAATCAATCTTAAACACCCTCTTCGACTTTTTTTTTAAAATGGGTGGTTAGCTTTAGTGAATGTCAAAAATGTTGGAAGTTTCGAAAAGAGTATCAAGACCAAAATTTGAAGTTCCAGAAGAGTATTTAAGACCTAAGGAGTTCACTTTGAATTTGGTCATGATTTTTATCCTGTGGATGTTCTTATCGCGGTGCGCGTCTAGCTGATTTGGGATGTGATTTGCTACTTTTGGGGACAAATTCCTAGCAGCATGTTTTCTTGCTGATTGCTATATAGTTATAGTGATGACATCGAAGTTGCTTACGCACAAAATAGTTTTTGTTGTTGTCTAGTTTTATATGGTCATGTTATATTCTTTCAAGATTTAGCATGACTCTTCCGGTATATCAACCGTAGTGCTATTTGGGTAGGTGGGAAATTGAGGTTGCCAGATACGGGTAGGTAAGACTAATCGTTAATGCAGGCATTATTATGTCCGAGCTATTACAAGTTACGTTCTACATCTTCTGTACAACTAGATTACATATGTAGGTAGTAAACCGATTCAAAGTGAAATTTCTTTTTCTGTGCCTTGAAAAAATATAAAACATCTGTCTTGGTACTTGAAAAATACGGGGTATAAAAAAAAACTAAGAGGGTGAAGAATAAGAATGAGAGAAAATCTGAGCTTAGAACTTGGGGCAGCATGGCCGTTGGGAAGAGACAAAGCTGGACAAGGATGGTTTTAAAGGGACAAAACATACGGCATGGAATGGTGCAATTAGTGCTTAGTAACTACAATTATATATACTATTACTATGCGTCAATAAAGTATTTGGGGGGATATTTGCATAGAAAATCTTGGGAAGGGGGAAAAAGATAGTTTAATGATTATAGGTGGCGGTGAATGCAAATAAAGAATTAGGGGTTCAACTGCAAAAAGTGGAAAACACTACCCCTCGATTCACGAGGGTTGGAAATTTAAAAGTACGGATTGGCCTGTGACTCTGATTCTCTTTACTGCCAGAGTTTGTTATCTCTGTACTCTAAAAACAAAACCTTGCCTTGATTTCTCTTTTATTTTTATTTTCTTAAAACTTTTTAAGGGGCATGTGATTCTCCTCCCTTGTTTTTCCATTCTTACCCTTTGTCACTTTTCTGCCACCAAGGGTTGGGTGAACCCTGATCATGGCTTCTCAACCTTGGTCCCCCATCAATTCTTGCCTTTTGTTTGCTTAAATTTGGACCTGCACTTGTTGAGAGTGCTACCCTTGCACTTGGTTTTCACGAGACTGCTACTCTCTTTCCGTCGTCTGTGCGTGAGCACGGGTCGTCGGTGCGTTCTGTTAATTTGCACCTAAAACATGTATAAAATGATAACGTTAATGTGTTCTGTGCGTTGGTGTTTTATCGTGTGTTGGTATTGTATTGTTTGTGGATGTGTGCTCCGTTGCATTGCACCTAATGAGGTATCACAAGATACATTTAGTGTGTGATGTATGTGTATGGGCCACACACACATACAACCGCATACTAGATGTGTGCACCAAATCGGGGGTGGGTGGCATGGGGAGGAAAAAGAGTGTATGTCTAATGTTGACATAAAGTGCATTAAGCGGATTTAATATTTAAGTAATGTCTCTTAAACAAAGAAATTTACTATCTAGCTGAATAAAGATTAAGATCATCAATATAACGACGAGTAGTTGACGTACTCTTCTTTCCTAAGAAGGGGTTGAACCAAGTTACTTCTAACCAATCTCAGGGTTCGGCTGCTATCATATTCAACTTTTCCGAGACAGGGTTGGCCTCAAATGAACCAATAAGTTATTTATGGCCAATCTCAGGGTTCGACTGCTATCATATTCAACTTTTTCGAGACAGGGTTGACCTCAAATGAACCAATAAGTTATTTATGACCAATCTCAAGCTTTGGCTGCTTCCTTTTCAAATTTCTTCTTGTTGGGCATAGATTGAGCAGAAAAATTAACTAATGCAAGAAAAAGAGGGGGGGGGGGGGGGGGGCAATGTGGTCATGATAAGGGGAAGAAAACAAAGAAAGGCTGGCCCTGGCTATCTCTGAGTTGATATAACGAAGGCACCTTGGGACAAAAGTGCAAGCAAGAGGCAAAAATGATTGGCCGACACGTGGCACACCACGATTTGACATGGCTCTACACACACAGAGACCCGTCACACCGTTGATTGCGTGGACGAAAACTCAGCCGAGGCTATTTTATGAGCTTGATGTATTCCCTCCGTCACGACATACAAATTCATAACAACAATCAGAGCAAATGGTGAGGCAGATATGACTAGATGCCATGGCTTTTGCATATTCCCCTATCAACTTTTGCCATAAAAATGGTAGACTCGATAACCCTTTTGCCTTTTCTACTTCTTTCCCAGTTTTACCCAAACCCTAGTATTTTCTCAAAATTCTAGTTGTTGGCACTTTTGTAACACTTTGCGTTGTATCCTGCATAGAACTGGTTATCGATGGAGTATGAAATGCTACTTAGAAGGGTCGGTAAGACTGCTCAATTTTGTTCATCAAGTCTCAGGATAGTTGTTTTGCTGCGACAGAACTGGTTATCCACGGCGTATGAAATGCTACTTAAAAGGTCGGTAAGACTGCTCAATTTTGTTCATCAAGTCTCAGGATAGTTGTTTTGCTGGGAGGACCATACTCTAGGAATTGAGTAGAGCCCCGCGTGCCACTCTCGGGATATGAATCTTCACGAGCATTAGTTGTTCCGGGTGGCAGGACGCTCAATATGGTCCTGATTTTCTAATCGTACCCCAGATTGGGTCAGAGACAGAATATGTGTAAATATGTAGTGATGAAAAACCTCTAAAAAAATTGCACTTTTGTACTACGGCTCTCTCACACTGTTCATTTCAGCGCCCCATCCTCTATTTTGGTACATAATGATGACTAGCATAGGACAACACCGTTGTAAGATGATGGTTGCCCCGAGCTTTTTCTTAGCTAGCTTTTTGCAAAACTCTACCGAGCTTGTCAAGAACATGAAGTCCAAAGTTATCAACTTTACCAGGACACAAGAAAACCTCTTATGAATCGGTACAAATATGGCCAAAGTAAAAGCTGCTTTAACAATAGTAATAAATGCGTCAAGATAATGCCTTTCTTGCTAAAAAATTCGTGACACTTTTTTATGACTTTTACGTCACTTTTCATGCATTTTCGTGAACAAGATTGGAGAGAAGCCCACGATGAACGAAATAAGAATGTCAATTAACCTTTACTAGCTTATATGCCTGTGCAAATGCACAGGATAGTACACAATTTGGTTCTATTGAAAATTATATACTTTAGCATGATGAAATAGAACAGAAGTTCCAAAATAAAATAAAATAAATAAACAACACCCAAGTCTATGAGTTCGTCAAATAAAAAATTATCACGGTGCTTAAATTGACAATCTCATTGACCATAACTTTTTTAAAAATAAAGAACATTTTTAGCGTGAATTTCAGAATTACTAATCTATCATCTAAAAGCGCTTTTGACCGAAAAAAATGTATCATAAGTTTTGCCAAGATATTGATTGCTAGTAATTCATGTCCTCCTTCGTTTCCTTGTTTATCAAAATCGTCGCCTTGTATCTTTAAAAGTACTTTATTATATGTGTTTCTTTGTATGATTTATATTGTGTAATTTTACCAGTGTTCATCATTATTAAGGTTATTCATACATGATTAGTAAAAGTTGTCATTAAAAAATTGTTCAAACGTTTGCCATTTGGGTTTGGACCAAAGGACACTTCTTGACTATTGTACATGGATACAAAAACATGGTAAAGAGAAAAGTCCTTATAGTGAAAATTTTAAGAGTTCCAAATTAGAGGATAGGATTTACATGGCTTTCAAGCTAAGTTAAGAAATTGTATCTAGAATAACCATTGTTTAATTAGGTTCTTTGATTCTATTTCGATCATGATTAATTTCCAGCTGCTACATTACCATCACCTTAATTTTACTATTTCCTTTAAAATACCAGTCATCATCGCTGACATTGCCTCTCGAGTCGCCACCACTACCACCATATTAGAGTTATTATGGCCACCAACGCTGTCACCATATTATTGCTAAAAAGCTACCACACTATTTACCACAACCACAATTACCATCATTACTGCTAGAATGATTGGTCATTGGTTGATGCACCATTACTGCCATATTTATTGTCACCATCACCCACCGGTCGCTACCGTATCCGCCTTCATTGTCTTGCTAGCATCATTACCATAACTACAACTATGGAATGTCCACGTCACCACCACCACATTGTTACGACCTATAGTATATATATTGCAAAATTAAAGTAAAAGTTATCTTAGACCTCATATACCTTTCCATTTTTCTTCCAATCATCTCCAATTCCTTCTTGTAATTTAATTTTGAAAAAAATGGGTTCCATACTGACAATAACATGTTAGACTTAATGCATACAACTAAAAACTTAGGGTAAAGCTTACAAAAATGTGATAGTCCCTCTAATTTCATTTTCATGTTAGTGTACTTTGTGAAATTAACTATATCTTTTTTTTCCAATGTGAAGTAGTATTACTTTTGTTGCTCTTCCTATTTGGGAGGTATGCAGTTTAACAATTTGCAAAATACAGTTTACTTTACTTTTGAATCCAAGAAAATTATAGTTCCATGCTAATTCAATTTTCTATCTAAATTTTAATGTCCACAAACAAACTAATTTTGACCAAGATTGTGAGGAAATTGGAAGTGTATTCTTCTAAGCTCACATTTCTCTCATTGACTCAAATTCCCTTTAACAGAAATGTTAGGGCCAATTTCCTTTTTATTTATATATTTGATATGCCAACATGATAGCATTTATGCAAGATACATCTAAGGATAACTATTTCAAGCTTTTCTTTTTTTACTTTTTGACCCATATCTGCTGCTAAAAAAACAATGCAGTGATGAAAGGAAAGATTTCAACATATATTTGATATGCCAACATGATACATCTAAGGATAACTATTTCAAGCTTTTCTTTTTTGACTTTTTGACCCATATCTGTTGCTAAAAAAAACGATGCACTGATGAAAGGAATGATTTAAACATAAACATTGAAATATCCCAAGTACCTAACCATATGGATAAAACAAAATTTTCAAATTGTTGTTATTAGTATGTTATATTTCATGTAAGTCGAGTGCATGTATTGACAACAACATAGAGACAGAGGGTGAAAAAGAGTGTGTGTGTGTGAAGAGGAGAGAAGAAAGAAGTGAGAAGGAGGAAGATAGGTACGGTGTACAATGTGACTTAAATGCGAGAGTAATAAGATAATAAGATGTCTAAACTCAAGGTATAATAAATGGATCAGAAGTCCGAATTGATTGAACCAATATTAATAAGTTCAGATTAAAAGTCTACATTCAAAGTAAACTGAGACTTCACCAGAAAGCTGAGAATTTCAGAGAATGACTACTCAAGGTATAATAAATGGACCAGAAGTCCAGATTGATTGAACCAATATTAATAAGTTCAGATTAAAAATCTACATTCAAAGTAAGCTGAGACTTCACCAGAAAGCTGAGAATTTCAGAGAATGACTACCAGGGGCAGAACTACACTTGTACCGGGGGGGGGGGGGGGGGGTAATGCACCCCTTGAGATTTTGAAAAAAAATAAATTATATATATAATTTGTTTTCACTCGTGACACACTTTCTCTTTCTCTCTCTCTCTCTCTCCTCTCACTCTCTTAGTTCCCGTCAACCTCTCATCGTCTAAGACTCTCAGTGTCTCACGGCCATGGCCCACGGCAGTCGGTGCCTCACCAGTCACTTCATAGTCACCAGTCACGGACGGCGGTCGAAGCCCCGAAGGCCCTCACCAACTCGACAACTTCAGCCAGATCTAGCCTAGATCTACGAGCCGGCGGACGAAGAGTGACGAACCTCACCAGTCATGGACGACGCCTGACTCCTGAGCCTCAGTCACCGGTCACGGACGGCGGTTACCCTCACGGTTTCACCAACTTTCGATCTCCCGTCTCCGGCCAGAGGCCCGGATCTAGCCTAGTCTAAGGTTCGAACTTCAAATTGAAAATTTTAGTCTAAGATTTTGTTTCTTCTCGTTGGATTGGAAATCAACAGAATACTAAAGGCTTTAACTTGTAAGCTCTAATGTTTGTATTTTGTAACTGCAACTTTCAGAACATCAAGGTGACAAACTGACAAAGTGACGACCTCACCTCAACCGATGACGACGATCTTCTTCGGTCTTCACTCCACCGGCGGCGAAGAACCCACCGCCGACGACTTTGCGACAACGACACCGTTCTGATTTCGAAGGACTGAGGTCGGTGTGCATTTTGAACAATTTTTTTCCCATTGAGAATTGATTATTTGATTGATAATTTTAGGTTGTTAGTTGTACATTTGAGAAATGAATTATTAATTGATGCTTTATGGTTGTTAATCGTGCATTGAGATTGAGATTGTTGATGGAGGATGAGACCTAATTAGATTTTAGTATGTTTTCTATGTGTTATCGAAAAGTGCGCTTTATTTTTATGTGCTATTTTATTTATAAAAAAAATTTACTGACTTCGATATATTTTTAGCACCCCCTGAGATGAAATCCTGGTTCCGCCACTGATGATTACTCAAGGTATAATAAATGGATCAGAAGTCCAGATTGATTGAACCAATATTAATAAGTTCAGATTAAAAGTCTACATTCAAAGTAAGTTGAGACTTCACCAGAAAGTTGAGAATTTCAAAGAATGACTCGTCTTTTATATATTTATATGGATATGAATCATTTTTAAAAAGCCAAGAGAAAATCTTGTGTGATTTGCATATCTAATGATTGATGCAAAAGCCACATGGTTGACCATATCTAGTTGTTTTACTTTGGTTTACCACCCGAGATGCTTGACTTAGGTAATTAACATCATGTCGATAATGACATATCAAGATTACCACTCATTAAGTTGATTTGTCACTGTAGAAGTTGATATGTCTTGCAAGAAAAGAGTGGCTTTTTTGCATGATTATCCTTGGAATTTTCTTGCCAAGTACATGTTTATCAATGATAAAAGGGAAAGAGCACAAAGGTAGTCAAGACAAATGATTTTGAAGATTTACCACTAAAGAGGCATGAGCATGAGCATGAGCATGAACTTCTCATATGAAGTTTGAATTGTTGTGACCAAATCATTTTTGATGACACACGGAAGCCTTTGCAACTGGGGTTCATCAACTATGATGGTTCTCTCTCATTGACCATCTAGAATATAGTGACACTGCATCATTAACGGTGTTCAATGAAGATTTTGCATGATTACAACTCATTAAGTGTGATTTGCCATTTAGGGGTTCTGATTAGGGCTATACACATAGCATAAACATGATTTGAGCTTTCAAAATCTATGAGAGCTGATGATTGGAGTGTCACCAATGGCACACCAGCCATAACTAAAGTTACAACAGTGTGCTGCTAAGAAGTTGATCGAAAATCACAACCGACAATGATGACTTGCAAGACAAAAAAAGAGGGTATCTGGTGGTGAAACTTTTCAATGTTTAAGTTAGAGTATAGTTACATGATAAAACTCTAAAAAAGTAATGAAATGATTTTAGAGTTCTTCTATGATCCTAATTCGTCCAATAAGGTAACTACTAATCTCGTAGTTGACCAAATTTGATCGGTAATGACAGATGTCATATAATGATTGAAACTCTGTTTTCAACGATATCATATACTGTTTGATCAGTTAAATTCAGCTTATAGAGTCTCATGACTTCGTACTCTAAAATTCCATCTACGTAAGAATCGAAAATGTTGAGAGAAGGGAAGGCCTATTCCGCCGCGTAGCAAGTGACAAAGCGACCTCGAGAAAACAAATATGCAAGTTACCACAAGTACTAAGGAACATCCTTGTTTGAAGGATGAATGTGAGGTAGGAGGAAAACTAATCACCAGAGTGGGGTGGTGGGTGGGATTTGCTAGAAGATCCATATGTGCTTATCCCCTGTTTCTCTCCCTGTTGCTTGTCTTACCAACTAAAATCTTATTATGACTCCCCATCATTCTATTATCTATCAACTAAAATTTCTTCATAATTATTGGTGATTAAATTGCTCCAATTATTGCCCCTTATTTCTTAGCATATGGGTCCAAATTTATTATTGAATATCAATTATAGATTTCCAAAGGGTGACCTGGTGACTAGATCAGCTCCCTCTTGCATGTAATTCCAACCTTGAAGCCCAATTATTACGTCATATTTAGGGACATAAGTGTGGCATATGCAGAATCAGGATTAAGCCTTTTGTAGGTGGCTTTTATGGGTCACTGGTAATGATTGGATGGTTTTTGTTTCTACTGAGTTATGCAATCATATAACTCCAACCCCCAAACATTGAAATACTTTGCTTCATGAAGTCTCTACAGTCACCTATACTTTGACTTTTATGTTTTGTGAAAAGGGTACTTCAAAGACAAGAAAAAAACCTCTAAAATCTTGTGTTTGCTGAGGAAGCAGTTAGCAAAAACAAATTAGGTAAAATGATTGAAGGTTTGTTTCATTAACAACTCAAAAGTAACCCTAGGGACTTCAAGTCCTTTAATCATTTACCTAGAGTACAAGGCCTTGATTATCTTCTATTTTGCCTAGGAAAACAGCTAAGGTTAGGCTAAACCGTTGCGAAATAATGTTTGAGGACAATATGTCTTCATTATTGTACCCCAAGTAGTTGAGAATGCGTGGATAAGCCATAAAATCGAATATCTTGATTTTTCAGTCATTGCCCGTTATGGGTGTCGTCACGCATGTATAGACGGCCACCTCCACTCGCATTTTAACAGTTGTTTACGAGGTCCAAATGTAGTGGCTACACTAGATCACAAAAAATCAGTCAGATTTATTAGTTACGGACACCTCCGTTTACGACGAAAAAGAAAAACTACGGGTATTAAAAGAAAAGTCTTATGATGATTTCACCCAAATTTTCATGTTTTTTAGCTTAAAACTTGACAACATCGCATGCTAAGGGCTACTACTCTCTTGGTGGGGTTTTGGGGTGGGGGGGTGTTGGTTGGAGTAGCACCCTCCTCATCATTTTCCACATCAATATACGCACCCTCCTCATCATTTCCAACACCAATATACGAAGCAAACGGATCAAAATTTAATGGACATTTGTCCAAAGAAGAAATCTCAAAAAAAAAAAAAACCCACAATTAATGAAATTGCTACACCATTTTTAACAAACTGACAAAATCTCTGACCTTTCTCCTCCAAAAGAGCAACTGTTTGGCAGCTTTTCTGTTATCACCTGACATTTAAAAAAAAGAGAGAAAAATCATGGAAAAAATGGATAATAATTGCAAGTAAAGGTACTATTGATCATCAGGTGCAAGCTTTTCTGGGTTGGATTGTTTTGGTCGTTTTCGAAAATTCCACACCTTGTTTGAGTGATTGCACTAGCTCCTTTGTCCTTGTCCTTTCAGATGGCAGCTAAATTTTGGGATTTTGATTTCATTTCACTTATTTTTATTCTGGAATCTGCTCTATCAAACTAAAGTTGACGGCAGTGAATAGGCATTCAAGGACGTATTCATATCCTCCTTGAAGTTTTCAATAAAATGGAAACCTGCAGTGGTAACAGTACGTACTATCCAAATCAAGAGAAGTAGAGGGAGGGGTAGAGTTTTACTTGCTCTCCCTCGGGAGAAGTATTGCGTCGAGAGAAAAGTTGTGGGATCCCTTGTGGGGCCCACCAACAGGTCCGTCGAGGGCCCACCAACCAAGTCTTGTGTGGGCTCCATCTCAAGTCTCACGACGAGTCCCGTCAATTTTCTCGCTGCCTATCATATGCTCACACGCTCTAAATAATACGAAACGTTTGATTGTTCGTCGAAAAGAACTAATATCGTTACGTGTGGCATCGACCGAAGCAATTTTTATCTACATCTTTTGTTAGTGTTTACTTGGTACGAGACCATCATTGATTTCGTGCGTACCCAATTGAGAAATCATTCGACTCATCTGCAATAACGTCAATCCACCGACTCGATCTAAGAAAATTATTGGTTATAAGCACTGTAACATCATATTACCGTACTTTGATTTATAGCGCCACTGAGCCTATCCACTGTACTTTGATTTATAGCACCACCAAACCTATCCACCTTATGCATAAAACTTTTCATTGAAATAAGAAGCAAACAAAACAAGAATATGTCACATATTTTAGTCTGAGCCTATGACACTTTGGCAACAGCTTGATCTTCCAAGTGGCTGCCAAAATTGAGGAACCAAGAAGGAGCCAAATTAATCAACTTTCCTGACAAATGAAGAGAACTGATCTGTACGTGATTATCGGGCTTTTACTGATAGAATATTGGCGTTAAAAATTGGGTGTTTATTCCTGTAAAATCATTAGGGATCCATTGATCCCAAATTCAACTCCTTTAATTTAGGCCTATTTGATAGGGCACATGGCTCCACCCTGTTATTATGTGTTTAGGGCAGTAAGCCTATCAATAGCTAGCCATTGCCTTCTGCTGTTCTTGCTAAGCTAACTTTTCTAGCTTCATATACATGCAAACTAGCTAGCATAAAAAATTCAAACCAATAAGAAAATCTAGCGCTACGAGAAGGTGTCAATATAATATTTTGTTCGGGATGAGCTGACATCCGATCGCCGTTCAATTTAAAGAATCTTTGTGTTTCGGAATTTCTTTGATCATTTTTCTGGTGATAACTGATGACATAAACAACTGTATGTATGAAGCAAGACTACAAAATTACATGTTTCTTCAATCTTGTCAAGAGGTAAAGCTGCCTGACCAGATGAGCTGAAGTGAAACATCCTACCCACTCAAAGCCTGAAATGTAAATGTTGAGTTTGTTGTGTTGAAAATGTAGGACCCATGAAGGGCACATAGCCCAAACATGTCTTGGGACTATTAAGACAGGATTAGGGGAAGCTGCCCTTGGCTGGGTACCTCATTGTTGGGTCAACCAAGGCATATTTCCCCACCAAAAAGCACAGATGGAAACCTTTAAATAGACAGCCTTGTTCCCATGTGCATAAATTTAAGAGCAACATTCCAAAATAACAACCCCCTTTGTGCCCCTTTCCCTCCTCTCTCCCCCCCCCCCCCCCCCCCCCCCCCCCCCCAAAAAAAAATCATCTTTTTGGAAACAAGGAAGAAGGTCTGCAACATATCACTGGTCTCTCTTTCAACCTCCTTGACTTCGTTATTTCCTTGTTTTCAATCTTTTTTTCCCATTGAACTTGAAACTTCTAACCTAATAAAGTTAGAAGAAATACGTGCGCCTTGTGCCTAAGTTGACCAGCGCGTAATTATTATGATCAACGCGCATGTCAAAGGGCTGTATATTTTTTACTTTCAATATCTAAATACACATTTTACTCGACGCTGGGGCTATTAAATTTGTTGGGATCTGCTTATAGAATTAGTAGTTTTGGATCAAACCAGAACAAAGTCTTCCGTGTTTCAGCATATTCACATTGGCTTGGGCTCATGTTTGCTGGATAAATTAGAACCTATTATTTTGTTTGCTGGATAAATTAGACCCTATTATTTTGCTATTTAATGATATCTAACTTCCTTGAAAATCATCATCGTAGTTGTCACTGGAAATAGAAAAATGTATTCACAATTACTTTAAAGGAAAAAAAAACAGCTAACATGTTTTGAATTACTTATGGACATGAGGGAAATAAAGAAAGAACCAACAGCTTGGCTGAATATTGAATGAAATTCCTCTATTGACTTAACTATGTCAAATGTGTCATTCTAAGTTTCTTATTCTGATGATGACCACGAGGTTGATTTCATATATATATTTCACGTCATTCCGAGTATTTTCTAAATGTTTATTTTATATGTATTTCTTATTTTACCCGACGCGTCGCTGTCTAGGTTTATAGTATTTTGCTTGTGCAAGCAATCTCATATTTCTTAATATGACATCAAGAGACTTTGTCAAACATTCATTCACAAGTTCTGATTTTCTCAGATATTGTCGTTATCAAGATATACGATAGAGAAGCGTGTCGTATTATACAATTAGGAAATGTAGTATGCTACATTCAAAAAAGGTACAAAAACTCAAGCATATATGGGCGGTTAAGAGAAATAAAAAAAAAGTTCTTCAAGTTCTAGTTAGATTGAATTGTTCATGATATGTTACCGATCGTTGGTTTACGATGACTAATAGACCTTAAACTATTTCAATCTTTATTTAAAAGAAAAACTAGAAAGTTGGAATCTTATTTTTCTTCTGGCCTCTGCATTGAAGGTGACGAACTCACGAACTCAGGAGCTCACGAAATTTCTTTTCATGACTGTAGGTAAAAACTCTACCAATCATATCATTAATAAGCAAGCAGTACAAGACATAGTACAATAAAAAAAATATAACAGATTACCGCTTTTCCCGTAACATAACCACAGACAAAGACCGCCACGAGCTCACGAAATTGATATCCAACAAAATGGTGCTTTTATTGTGCTTGCATCTTGTAAAATGACCGTTAAAAATCTTAGGGTTTGTTTGAAATCACTTACAGTTTTGGTTTTCAGTTTTCAAAGAAACAAAAATCATAACAAAAATCAGTTTAGTTTTTTTTTTCAAAAATAAATGGGTGTTTGATTACACAGTTTTTTATTTTAAGTTTCTTCTTCGGTGGAGGTGGCAGTGGCGATAGGGTGGCGAGGGCCGTGGCGGCTGTGGCGGCCGGGGTGGCGGCCTCAAAACAAAACTCAAAACTCCAAGATGGGAGTTTTTAAAAACAGTCCTATTTTAGAAACTGATTTTTAAAATAAAGAGAAAAAAAAACAAAAACTATGTGTCAAACATTTTTTTTCTATAGTTTACAAAATTGAAGAAAAACACTGGAAAATTAAGAGTCTGTTTGGAATCAATTCTTTTAGGATTTGAATTTCAAGTTCAAAAATTGAATTTAAAATTCAATTCACTTTTTTCTGTTTGGAACAGAAGGGAATTCAAATTACAGAATTCCTAATTTTTGTTTGGAGAACAAAAGAAATGAAAATGGTAATAAATTTTTAGATAATTATATCCTTGACTTAGAATGAAAAATGAATTACGGTAAGTGATTTCAAGTGTGCTAGTATCAATATGTGGTGGTGGGGGTGGTGGCGGTAACGTTGGTGATGGTGACAGTAGTGATGATGGTGGCAGCGGGGATAGTGGTGGTGGCAGTGGTAGTGGTGGTGGTGGTGGTGGCAATAGTAATGTTGATGGTGGTAGTAAAAGTGGTGGTGGTGGCAGCACTGATGGAAGTAGTAGTGGCAGTTGTAATAGTAATGTCGATGGTGGTAGTAAAAGTGGTGGTGGTGGCAGCACTGATGGAAGTAGTAGTGGCAGTTGTAATAGTGGTGCTAGCGACAGTGGTGGCGGTGGCGGTGGCAGTGGCGACGGTAGTGGGGGCAGCGTCGTGGTGGCGGTAGTGGTGGTGGTGGTGATGGCAGTAGTGATGTCAGTGGTGATAATAAAAGTGGTGACGGTAGCAGCGAAGGTGGTGGTAGCAGTGGTGGCGGCAGCGGTGATAGTGCTGGCGATAGTAGTAATGGTGGCAGTCTTGGTAGCGGCAGTGTTGGTGGTGGTGGCGGTAGTGGTGATGACAGTAGTGGTAGAGACAATAGTGGTGGTGACAGTAGTGATAGAGACAACAATGGTGGTGCAATGGCCGTGGCGTCCACGTTGGCGGCAATGATAGTAATGGTGGCGACACTGGTAGTGGTGGGAGTAGTAATGGCAAATGTAGTGGTGGTGGCGACAGTAGTGGTCAAGGCAGTTGTAGTGGTGGCAGTGTGGCGGCGGCGACAGTGATGGCAGTGGGGCGACGGAAGTAGTGGTGGCAGTGGTATGGCAGTAGCGGAAGTGAAGATGGTGGTGTAGGTTAATTGTTGGAGAGATCCAGAAAATGATGAGATATGTAAATAATTACTTTTAATTCAAGTAAATCCAAATTTCATGAAATCCGACTATTTTTCATTGGATTTCACACTACAGAAATAAATCTAGTCAATTCTCATGAAATCTAATTCCAGTTCCTTTTTTTTAATGTTTCAAACAACAAAATTTAAGTATTTGAAATAAAATATCATCAATTCTATGGTTTCGAATTCACTCTAAATGATTTCAAACGCTACCTTATTCTTCAGACATGGACCAAACAGAGCAAAATGAGCCACTGAGCCATGGATACTGTATGGAGCTTGCTCAACTCGCACTCACTTTATGCTTGTTTTGGACAAACATATATATATATATATGTTCACAACCTATCCGGACCACACCCCAGGGCCCGCTAAGGGACCCATGTTGCGTGACACATCACCCATTTGTCAGTCAAATTCTCAACACCATCAGCCAGTCAAAGCGCTTCGTGCCCCGAACGTTCGGACGGTGATCGAACTCAAATGCAGATCTCCCCCGAGGGGTCTGACACCCCCTAAGAAGGGGATCGGCCACCCCCTAAGAAGGGGGTCGGCCACCCTCTTTGCAAGGGGGTCGGCCACCTTCTTTAAAGGGGGGTCGACCACCCTCTTTGGAAGGGGGTCGGCCACCATCTTTGCAAGGGGTTCGGCTACCCCTGTCTTTGGGGTTCGGCGACCCCTCTTGGAAGGGGGGTCGGCCACCCCTGTCTTTGGGGGAGGGAGCCTGCTTACCGCTGCTGACATCTCACTCAACGCGTTCTGCAATGCTCACCCACCACCATTGGTCGCGCGATGCCCGTTGTCGCCCACGCATCGTCGTCACAACAACCGTCACTCACGGACACGCATCGTCATCTAGGCATCATCCCGCAACACTCGTCGCCATTCTCGAATGCCATTCTCATGATATGTGCCCCGACACTAGGTATTGTCTCGTGACTATAGTCATCGCACCCATGCGCCGCAATCTTGTTACGTGCCAGCGGGATGTGCTCACAACCCTAAAGCCATCGCCGGCACAATCACTGGGGGGCTCTAGCACTCGTGACGGGATGGGCTCACAACCCTAAAGCCATCGCCAGCACAATCACCGGGGGCTCCGGCCCTCGCAGCGGGATGGGCTCACAACCCTAAGGCCATCGCCTGTACAATCACCCGACGGGCTCCGACCCTTGCAGCAGGATGGGCTCACAACCCTAAAGCCATCGCCGGCATAACCTTAAAGCCATCAACATCACACTCGGGGAGGGGGGCTCCGACATGAAGAATTTTCTGCAACGGACCCTAAGCACTGAGCAGCGACCATGCCCATCATGTTACTGTTGATCGTCGACACCACCAGGGCAATGACCCCCGGGCCACTCCGGGACAGGAACAGGTCCTTTGAGGGTATCGAGCCTAGTCTGCCTTGCAGTTGGCTACAGGGGAAACCCTCACCGTTGTCAGGTTCTCTGCCCGTCTCTTGACGCACCTTGTGGGATTCAGAAAGGCTTGGACTGGTGGTTAGGGCAACGGGCTATTCTGACCATGCTACCGCGGTATGATCAGTCTCCTCATACAGGTAGAGGATGCTGCAAGGGTAGGGTAGCACGAACTTGGGGACCGACAGTCCAACGGAGAATCAACACTCTGGACCCCATGGTGACGTGTGGCTCCCAGGGGACAACACGTGTCAGCTGATGACACATTCACATTTTTGCCTATCAATAGTGGACTTTGGAGCTTATTTAAGGATCTTTTCTCTCATTTGGCATTTTCACTTTCTCTCTCTAAAAAGCCATTCTCTCTGGAATTCTAGTGAGAGAAACACATTTGGACTTCTGACATCGAACCCTTGATGCTGCACCCTCGACTCAGACTGTCGACCGCCAGCCCTGTTCGTCGTTGCCTTGCCTGTGTGGCACTGCCAGCCCTCACGACCTGTCTGAGGAGTCTTGCTTTCAGCCTTTACTCCATCTTTGTTGCCTCTCACTTTGCCTACCTGGAAGTTGACTCAGACTGCATCCTTTATGGCACTTCCGCGTGGCAACGAACACCATTCGTTTGGAAACATTTGGCGACTCCACTGGGGAGGTGAGCATCGTGTTACAGTCTGCTACACTTAGTACAACGAAGAGTTACAAGGTCTACCAGCTAGGGCCTTATCCATACTGTGCAAGAAGGGGACCACTCGAGTGAACAAGAGGGGACTAGTACCATCCGTCCTCAAGACCATCCCGCACCTGACGTGCAAGTTACAGTCAATGCGGCCATCCAGCAGTTCACTCCTACTATAGCCAACATACAAGACTCGAAGCCACTCTTATGACCGCCATAATGGAAATGCAAAAATCCATATAGGCAATGGCCTCACAGCAAGTTGTTCCACTTATCCAGCATATAGGACCTGGGCCCCTGACGTCGCCCAGGCCCCAGTGTCACGACCACCGCCACCTCGACCTTCCAAACCCCTAGAGGTAGGACTCACAACATCTTCCCTGCCTGTAGCTGATACGCTGCATCCCGCGATGCCATCACACAGACTGCAACCGGACCTTGGACCAGTGTTGCAACAAGTCCTCCCTGCTATTGCACCTCAACATGTACCAGCCAGAAGTTCTTCTGAAACTCGTGAATCCATTGAGATGGAGCCTAACCCCTACCCAACGGAGCAACATCAAACAACTGACCAAGTGATGGATATGTCTCGCCCGCCTACCCATGCCGCCGCTCACTTGCCCATGGCAACACCTGCCCTGTATCATCCTTCTGCTACTCATACTCATCAAGTTGCACTGTCAGGGGGCTCGCGGGGCTCGCGGAGCCCCCAGCCAGCCATCATCCACTAGTCGGCCAGGAGGAACCACCCTCTCATTATGTCTCCAAAGTCGACTTCGACGCACTCCTCCGCCGGCTATCACAACAGTCTGTACCAGACTCATCAGCGCGACTGAGGGGCCACGCGCCGTATGCCAACGAGATAGCCACCATACCATACACTCTCAAATACAAGCAACCTACTTTTGTGCTCTTTAACTGGAGTGAAGGCAACGCCCGTGATCACTTGACAAGATTCGTCGACTCATTGGAGCAGTATGGCCCGGGCAATAGTTTGAAGCTGAGGGAGTTTCACAAGTCCCTTACAGGCTTGGCATACACTTGGTATCATCAGATCCCTGCGGGGAAGGTCCATTCTTAGAATTAAATGACCCAACTATTCTTGGACAAATTCCACTACGAAGCTGAACGCGTCACCATAGTGGACATTGCTGACGTACGCCAGAATCGCAGCGAGGACTTAACCAAATATGTGCACCGTTTTCACCTTAAATGCCTTGAGTGTACAGATTTTAGTAAAGATAGGACGTTGGTTCCCATATGCATCAAAAACATGAACGACATCTACCGGGTACACATCGAGAACTTACAGTTGATGTCATGAGGGCACCTCAAGGAAACGGCCCGACGTACTTACGAGATGGTCAGCCCCGTTAAACCGTGGAAGCCTCGCCCTCAGAATGCACTGCTGGCCTTGACAAACATATCCAGTACTCAGCGCAATAGCAACAACACCAACAACAACAACATCAACAACTACGCTGGCTTCAAGCGTCAGTTCCCAGATGGGGACCAATGCTTTGACAAAAGAAGACAACATGAGACTCCCCCTGCCTTTCCATGTGATTTGAATAAGGTGAAAGAGCTCTTGAAAGAATAGGTTGTCAATGACAACAACTTCAAATTAACACATGTGCGGATCCCCATCACAGACGAAGAAAGAACCAGACCCAACTACTGTCCTTTTCATCAAGCCCTTGGCCATCCTCTCAAAAACTATAATGCACTGCGAGCTATCTTTGCAAGGAAGGTCGTGTCAGGCGACCTATAGTTATGAAAGAACAACGATGTGCGTAAGGACCCTTACCCGAACCATGGCAACAACAATCGAGAGCATCAGGTGCTCATGGCCGCTACTGACCACATTGAGTCTCTCGTCCCCGAGGCTCCTACGGATGTATTTCCTATGGTCACGCCTTGTGTACCCTCTGCTCCTCAGCCAGTGTCCTCAGCTGGTCAAATGACGAAGATTAAAGGTTTTTTTTTAATTTTTATGAAATAGGGTTTTCTCTCGCAGCACGGACTTATCTCTCAAACTGTCTGATCGAGGTCACCACAGGTCTCAGTCCTGAATGTTTCGCCGTCCAAGCTGAACTTAGACATATCCCTTTTACCGCATTCATTTTCTCAGACGAGGACTTACCACTAATCGAACACCACAACCGACCATTGTATCTCAAATGCACTGTTAACGGCACAGGCTTCTGTCGTGCCTTAGTCGACTGCGGCGCCTCAATCAACATCATGCCTCTCATCACCTTGCAACGGGCCGGCATTCCCCTAAGAAAGATCATCCGTGACCCCATCAAGATTACTGGCTTCGGGCAGGGCCCTCAGTCCACCCTTGGCCATATCACTGTTGACCTCATGGTCAGAATTTTCCATCGCAACACTACTTTTCAGGTGATAGACATCGAGTCTTCCTTCCACCTCCTGCTTGGACGACCTTGGATTCATGTTAACAAAGTTGTCCCCTCAACGTACCACCAATGTGTGAAACTAGTGGCCAATTTTGCGGGACATGAGGTAGCAATGACGATCACCGCAACCAGGGCCCCTTTCCAATGTGCCGAGTCTTACTTCATCGAGGCCTCCTTCTTCACTGAGCTTGCCGCGGATAGTGAGAATGCCACTCACATCCATTCTACCGAATTGCCAGATTGGGATGAGCTGTGTGGGAACAAGCTTACCAAGTCCAAGTCTAAATCCAAGAAAAGCAACAAAAACAAAGCATCAGCCTCGGCACCGCCACCTACTGTCATGACCAATTCCCCGCCTTCATCCCCCAAGTCCAAAAAGCACAAGTTTGAACCCACCTTCCAACGCATCGTCAAAGACGGAAAAGTGATCTACCAGTTGTGACGGTGTATGGGGGTTCTAGGTAGTTCATCATCTGACCCCCTCGATCCCGACCCGCCTACGGAGACTGAATGGTGCTGTATGGTCGAGCATTGCCCGCCAAACCCTGAGCTTACCCCGGGTGCTGCCCCACCCTGCTATGAAGACCGCCCTTGACCGCAGGCCGAAGATCTAAAAAAATTAACCTGGCTGACCCGGGCGAGGAACCTCGACTGACATACATTGGTACAAAACTCCCCGGGCCGAAGAGAGGAATTAGTTACCCTCCTCTGTGAATATCGTGACGTATTGGCATGGAGTTACAATGAGATGCTTGGGTTGGATCCTGCCTTGATGACACACCATCTCAACATTGCTAACAAGTTCAGCTCTGTTCGACAACATCCGCGATCTTTCTGCCCCGAGCTCAAATTGAAGATCAAGCAAGAGACAGAGCGACTTGTGCAAGCCGGCTTTATCGAGCCAATTACTCATCCCATATGGCTGACTAATGTTGTCCCTGTCCAAAAGAAGAGCGGCCAAGTCTGCATTTGTATTGACTTTTGTGACTTGAACAAAACGTGCCCCAAAGATGAGTTTTCACTACCCAATATCAACATGCTTACGAAGGCTGCCGCTGAACACGAGACCCTGGCCTTCATGGATGGTTTTGCCGGCTACAGCCAAATTCGAATGAATCCAGACGACTGTGCCAAGACAGCCTTTCGGACTCCAATGGGTAACTTTTGTTGGAAAGTCATGCCCTTCGGTCTCAAGAATGCGGGTGCTACCTATCAGCTGGCCGTGACTGCCATCTTCCATGACATGATACACCGCACAGTGGAGGACTACATTAACAATCTCATTATCAAGTCCAAAAAGGAAAGTGATCACCTCACTGACCTCAGAGTAGTCTTTGATCGTTGTCGCCAGTACAATATGGGGATGAACCCGCTGAAATGTGCCTTTGGAGTCTTCTCCGGAAAATTCCTTGGCTTCTTGGTCAGTTGATAGGGCATCGACATTGACCCTTCTAAAACTGCTTCTATCCAAGAAATACCCCCACCCAAAAGCACCAGACAGTTGAAGAGCTTCCTCGACAAGGTTTCTTATCTCTGCCGATTCATCCTTGCCTTGGCCGAACTTATCACGCCCTTCCAACACTTGACGCGCAAGAGCGCACCGTGGAGTTGGGGTGCACCCCAACAACAAGCATTCGAACAGATCAAAGCGGTCCTCATGTCACCACAGACCATGGTCGTGCCCTAATGGGGTATTCCACTCTTGCTTTACTTAACCTCCACCCCCAGGTCCATAGGGGCCTTGCTTGCCCAAGAAGTGGACAAGGTGGAGCGTCCAGTTTATTACCTTAGTCGGTCAATCAGGGGACTCGAAGCCAATTATTTCAAGTCGAGAAGCACTACTTTGCCTTGGTCTATGCCTCACAGAAATTCAAACACTACTTCCTGTTGCACCAAATCATGCTTGTCACTAAGGCTGATCCACTACGATACATGCTCACACGCCCTGCCCTGTTTGGACGACTTACCCGTTGGTTATTGCTGTTGGCCGAGTTAGGCCTGTCCATCAAGAATCCTACAGCTATAGGAGCCAAGCACTTGCAGACCTCCTCTTCTTCACCCGCCAACAGTATGAACCAACCTCAGATCTTCACCCGCCAACAGTATGAACCAACCTCCAGATCAATCCTTCCTGGGGAGGACACGGCCCTGATCTCCAACATAGATGAATTATGGACACTTAAGTCCTGACGGTTCATGCCAACTAGCAAAGGATCGCCTGATGGAATGCTCCACCATTCGGTGATTGGAGGCAGGTCGAGGCGCCATCTCTTGGTAGATGATGTTCCTTATGCAGGCATCCACAGGGTTGTTACCACATCCTTATCCTTCAAGCGGGATTGTTCAGAATGCCTATCTGTGACAGATAGCACAGAAGCTCTTGTCATCAACGTCGAGGGTGACTAGCTACAGCCTTTCCTACAATATTTAACTCATGGGCTCCTACCACCGGACCGTAGCTCTGTATGATCTGTCAAGCTCAAATTGGTCAGATATTTTGTGACAGAAGGCGAGTTATTTCGTAAAGGATTTTCAGGGCGCACCCTACGATGCTTACAGGGTGCCTTGGCCATGGAAGTAATTAATGAAGTGCACAATGGTGCCTGTGGGGAGCAGCAGGGATCGCAAAAGCTGTACGCGAAACTGCTAAGGTTGGGGTACTATTGGCCGACCATGGAGTCTGACTTTATCTCTCATGTCCAACATTGCCAACCCTGCCAGAGACATGCTGACAGAATGCACACGCCAACGTCTGACCTTCGTATGATCATGGCCCCTTGGCTATTTCACTCTTGGGCTCTTGACCTTATCGGCCCTATACACCCGCCGTCGAAAGGCCACATATGGATCATGGTCGCAACGGAGCGTTTCACAAAGTGGGTCGAAGCCATACCTCTGCGAAGATCCACGGGGGGTGCCATTGTCAACTTCTTGCGCGATCACATCATCTGTCGCTTTGGCATCCCCCGATGCATCATCTCAGACAACGGCACACCATTCATCAACCGGGATGTTCGGACTCTCATGGAAGCGGACGACATCAATCACACCACATCAACCCCTTACTATCCGCAAGGCAAAGGTCAAGCTGAAGCCTCCAACAAAACCCTGTTGCGTGTTTTGTCACGCATGGTTCATGACGCAAGCGACTCTTGGTCTGAAAAGCTAAGCCATGCCCTTTGGGCTTACATAACTTCCAGACACACAGCCTCGAAGGCCACACCCTTCTCCCTTGTCTATGAGGTTGAGTGTGTGGCCTCGGCCAGACTATCCCTCAGCATTGGTCTCGGGGAGGAGGAAACCAGAATGATGGCCCTTGAGGGCCTTGATGAAAAAAGAGCCAACGCCATGCGCCGAATGAAGAAATACCACGAGCAACTTGTTAAAGCCTACGGGAAGACCGTCAAACCTCACTCCTTCGTAAAGGGCGACCTTGTCCTCCAAGCCACCAAGCATGTACGGGCCAACCTGTCAGCTCCTAAGTTCACACCCAACTGGGGGGGATCACTTGAAGTGCATACAGCCAGAAGCAACGGCTCCTACCTCCTGCTCAACCCAGATGATGGACAGCTCACGGCCCTGTCAACGGTCACTACCTAAATAAGTACTATGCATGACCAGTTGTAGCTTGTTCCCCCGACCTCCCGCCCGCAGTTTAGAACACTTACACACCATTTTTTTTGTATATGCACACATGTACTGACTTGTAACTCTTGTTGCTTATTACAAGTTCCTTTTTATGTAATGGCATTTTGATCCGAGCACAATATATCAATATACAGTCTGTTTGCTACATACGTTTATCCTTAGCCTACCTTTTTACTCACTTCTGGTCACTAAGTTGTTTGCCCTCGACGGGAAGGGGGGAACACCAATAGACAACCATCAGACACAAGACATTCGACAATCGCAACAGACAACAAGAACACTATGCATCCACAACAAGCGCCAATAAGACAGCACACAACACTGCTCATAACATCAACAAGAAATATATATACATATGAAGTTTTTCGGCCATTATCGTGCGCTGTTTATACATCAATCCATCGTAGGCCTTACAGAAAGCTAGACAACAACGCTGCCACTCGATGAGAGCTAAACTCCTACAGTGTGACACTGAACCTGTAGCGCACCATCCCGCCTCGAACTTGGCCTGCCGCCTTAGACGCTCAGCCTCTCATACCTCTACATTAGCTCGCCGCCTCTGCAGGTCACTCAGCTGTCTCTGTAGATCAGTTAGCTGCCTCTCTATCTCTGCCACCTCCCTATCGATCACGACCAGCTCTCCGTTAATCTCTGACCACTTCACCTCCAACCCTGTGCGCCGCCTTTCGAGCAGCACCTCCTCCATCCGCACCAAGGCCATCATCTCGCCCACAGCACCGCCCTCGCTTCTCGACCTCAAGAAGTTGGCCAGCCAATCCAACTGCAAACCCATAGAGGTGAACGATGCAAACTCTGTCAGCGATCACTCAATGAACTCTGTCGACCAGCCCGCCGCAAGAACACTCGCAAAGGGCAGTAACCACTCTACAAACCCTGCATACACCTACCTTTGCAACACTGGGTTCCCCACAGTCACTCCTTCAAACGTATGCGGGTACGCTGCCTTCACCAGCTCCAACCGGCGCACTATCTCAGCAAGCAACTGGAGGCTCTCCCACGATATGACATCGGCATGCCCACTCGACGATCCCCTACTCACTTCCCCAACCGCTACACCACTCCCCACCACCACAGGCCTCTCCCGCACTCCTCCTGCTGCCTGTGCACCGATAGTCATCGAGTGCATCGCCATCAATGTCGCCCCCGCCTCGACAGCCGACCCTAACGACGCGTCCTGCTGACGCTCCACAATAGGCTGCACGGGAATCTCCACCTCATGAACAGGGGCTGCCACCGCAGGCTCCAACTCTACCAGGTCCTCCCGCTCACCCACCACAAACCTCCATCTTTATGCCTGTCCACCAATAGCCACTGACATAAAAAATCAGCGACTCGTCGATCGACCCACCATACACTTCCTCCACTCTCTCCTCAGCACCCGGTAGTGGACTCACCCCTGCCGCTCATGCCAGCCCCCGACGTATCAACCGCCTCCTGCTCACCCCTGCTTGCAGGCTCATCCTCCTCAACTGCCACCGTCTCTCTGCCTTGGTAGCCGTACCTGCATCACTAACTCCCTCCACCGTCTGTTCCTCATACTCTTGTCAAAGGAACCATCAATACGTCAACATTTTTCTATTATTAAATTAATAAACAAGACTTAATCAAAAAATAGTAACATCAAGTCTTACCTCAACCGCTAGCTCCTCCAATACCTCTCTCGGCCACTTCGACCCTGCCAGACGTGAGCCCGAAGTGCCTGCACTTGCCTGATAAGCACTCTCCATCATACTAACTCGAAGCGCCGACAGCGGCCCCCTTGCCGGCCCTTGGCACCCGCTGGCCGGCACCGCCGGCTCCTCTCCGCGGTCCTCCCCCGGGGCCTCATCCTCAGACCCTTCGCCCTCCTCGTCAGGCTTCTCATCTGGATCTTTCTCAGAGCCCACAGTAGCACTCCCCGACACTAGCGCCAGCATGCCAGCCTACCTCGCAGCTGTCGCTGATATCAAGCTCAATGCCCGGTCAAATACGAAAACGTCCACCAGGAGACGTGTACCTGATGGCTGTGCCAACCACCCCGCCCAACTCGCCCGCAGTCGTTCCCACCATTGTGAGTACTCCACTGTCACTGCCCTCACTACCATTTTCCCCGACCGTCTCCACTCTGTCACTGGTGCCAGCCATGTACGAACTCTATCATACCGCATGTACCTAAACGCGGTTGTCACACTCCATGGGCCGCGGTATCCACACATCGGCTTCAAGTCATAGCCGACGCCAGCGACAATCGGTCTGAGCAATACCGGGCCACATAATACAAGTTCGCCGCGGGCTTCCCACCATCATCAGTCATCACTGGAAGCCAACTGGGAAAATAGGCCACCAAGAGCACAACATCCGCGGTGCCAAGACCCCCTCCTGGTCAAGTCCCTCGTCATCTCCTGTCCATGCAACCAGGGGGTACTCCATACGACGCATGCATATCTCTGTACAGCTGCACCAAGCACTCCTCACGTAAATCTATCAGCTGTGACAGCGGACAATCCGGCCTCTTGATGCCCGCCCATGCAAATGCCCGTGATCCGCTACACCACAACGCTTCCTCCCATGACTTGCCAACATGCGTCACCGTCCTCATCGTCGGTATTGGATGCTCGCACGGGTATTCTGTCGGCCGATAATGCGAAAATCACTCGTACAAGTACCTCTACAGAAATATCCAGTCCACGTACATCGCCACTTGGTACCGCCCATGCGACCGCTTCACGTCATTCACGAACAAATCCAGCCGCGAATACATGGTGCCCAGATACATAAGAGCCAGCCTGACGCGCTTCCCCTGCGCCATCCGAATTGTCAGGGGAATCACCCTCGGAGAAATGCCATCCTCCGGCGTCCCCTCAAACACAAATCTGCAAGCAAACAAAAACTCATTATACGTGGCATCAAATAAAGTCACATATGCACACATATGATCTATGGAAAGTACAATACTCACCTCGATAAGAACATTGTCAAGAAGGCCACCATCTCATACCGCTCGTCCTTGTGATACGGCCCCATCATAAAATGAGCAGCAGCGCCCAATTTCTACCTCGACCTCGCCTGCACCGTACCATATAACAGTCGAAGCCACCCACCGTATGTCCCCTTCCGGTGCTGACTCGTCTCCGATAAAATATCAAGCAACTGCGTCTATAACAAATGCTCCTCACCACTGAGCCGCGTCACACGCGTGTCCAACTCTCTCTACATCGGCAGCCTTGTCAGCATCATCACATCCAGCAGCGTTGCCCCGATCTCTCCAAACTCAGTCACAAAGGTATGTGTCTGAGTGCTCCACCTCGACAGCAGCAGGATCATCCCGGGCGTATCCCTATATAACTCCAGGCTCATCCCCATAATGTTCACCGCCAGCAGCAACCCCAACGTATGCAATAGCATCTCCACCATGTGCTGACACCAGAAGTCCCACCCAGTTAGCATCGCACCATGTCCCTTGAACACTATAGGTGCCCAGGGTATATCCTCCCGCTCCACCAACAACCCCGCCACATACCTCAGCGACGACACGTGTGCCTCCTCCCAGCTGATACCCACACGTATGGTGACGACGCTCGTGGCTCCTCGCCCATCGACGCACCACTCTAAGGCACTGTGAACGCACCATCAGCCACCTGGATGGCCAGCTCCCTCTACAACTCTCGGTCAGGTACAGCCGGTACTACCCCCTTCACTCCCAGCAACGTGTTCGTCATGTCCGGATCCAGATCGTATGTCCTCACCAATGCATCGTCAAAATCCAACGGCACTCCAGTCTTCCCACCTGGAGCAGTTGCGGCATCGTCTGTCGGTGGCGCTAGCACTGGCTCCGTCACAACCCGCGGTGGCCACGCTGCGCTCGCTGCCCCACCTGCGACTTTGGCAACATCTTGTGCTTCAACTTCTTCAGAACGGGCATTGGCTCGGCAGGTGTGGCCTTGGCCCCGTCGACCCCCTACCCCCGCCGACCCTCTTTCTTCTCGCCTTCCTTTTTTTCTTTCCCTTTCCCCCTCAATTGCAGCTCCAGCTAGGGCCCTTTGGTCTGCCGACCTCCCTGGGTGGCCAACCCTCCCCATGTGGCTGACCCCCCTGGGGTGACGGACCCTCCTCTTCCGGCCGACCCCCTTCCCCTGCCGATCTTCCTCGCCCGACCGATCCCCCTTTCCCCCTTACCTCTATCCTCCCCCTTCCCCTCTTCTTTCCCTCTCTCCACCCCCGCCGACCCCCATCTCCAGCCGACCCCTCTGCCACCTGCTTTCCCTTTCTCACCATTTTTTTCTCTCTTTTCCCTCCTATCTCTCTTGATCAAAGTTGCAAATGATTTTTTTTTTGCAAAATCTCTTCCCCCTTTCAATATTTATAGGAGTGGGCCACCTTTCAATCTCAACCACCCATTCAACATTCAAAACCACATTTTTGCCCCCTAAAAATCCACCATCTCTACTTTTTCACTTATTAAGCCTTTTTGTGCTCAATTTTTTTTATGACGCACTGTGTGTCATTAAACCACATCGTCACTTTGTTTTGTATACTTCATGGTTACCGCTACCTGATCGCAAGAAGCATCGCTCATGCATGCGGCGCCCGCTCGGATTGCACCTCTGCGCACCCCGCACGCAGGGGGCTTATGTTCACAACCTATCTGGACCGCACCCCAGGGCCCGCTAAGGGACCCATGTTGCGTGACACATCACCCGTTTATCAGTCAAATTGCTCAACGCCATCAGTCGGTCAAAGTGCTTCGTGCCCAGAACGTTCGGACGTCAATCGAACTCAAGTGTAGATCTCCCCCGAGGGGTCGGCCACGCCCCTAAGAAGGGGATCGGCCACCCCTCTGAGAAGGGGGTCGGCCACCCTCTTTATAGAGGGCCGGCCACCATCTTTGCAAGGGGTTCGGCCACCCCTATCTTTGGGGGTCGGCCACCATCTTTGCAAGGGGTTCAGACACCCCTATCTTTGGGGGTCGGCCACCATCTTTAGAAGGGGTTCAGCGACCCCTCTAGGAAGGGGGGTCGGCCACCCCTGTCTTTGGGGGAAGGAACCTGCTTACCGCTACTGACATCTCACACAACACGTTCTGCAATGCTCACCCACCACCATTGGTCACGCGACGCCCGTTGTTGCCCACACATCGTCGTAGCAACAACCGTCGCTCACGAACGAGCATTATTATCTAGGCATCGTCCTGCAACACTCGTCGCTGCTCTCGCATGCCATTCTCATGATATGTGAAAATCTATCACAGGCACAATCACCGGGGGGCTCCGGCCCTCGCAGCTGGATGGGCTTACAACCCTAAGGCCATCGCCAGCACAATCACCGGGGGGCTCCGGCCCTCGCAGCAGGATGGGCTCACAACCCTAAAGCCATCGCCGGCACAACCTTAAAGCCATCTACATCACACTCACGGGGGGGCTTCGACACGAAGACTTCCCCGCAACGGACTCTAAGCACTAAGCGGCAGCCTTTCCCACTCATGTTACTGTTGATCTTCGACACCACCAGGGCAATGACCCCCAGGTCACTCCGGGACGGGAACATGTCCTTGGAGGGCATCGCACCTAGTCCACCTGGCAGTTGGCTACAGGGGAAACCCTCACCACTGTCAGGTTCTATGCGCGTCTCTTGACGCATCTTGTGGGATTCCATAAGGGCTTGGACTGGTGGCTGGGGCAACGGGTTACTGTGACCATGCTAACACGGTATGATCAGTCTCCTCAAACAGGCAGAAAGATGCTGCAAGGGCAGGGCAGCACAAACTTGGGGACGACAGTCCAACAGAGAATCAGTACTTTGGACCCTTTAGTGACGTGTCGCTCCCAGGAACGACACGTGTCAGCTGATGACACATTCACATTTTTGCCTATAAATAGTGGACTTTGGAGCTTATTCAAGGATCTTTTCTCTTATTTGGCATTTTCACTTTCTCTCTCGAAAAAGTCATTTTCTCTGGAATTCTAGTGAGAGAAACACATTTAGACTCCTGACATCGAACCCTTGACGCTGCACCCTCGACTCGGAATGTCGACTGTCCGCCCTGTTCCTCGTCGTCTTGCTTGCGCGGCACTGCCAGCCCTCGCAACCTGTCTGGGGAGCCTTGCTCTCAGCCCTTACTCCATCCTTGCTGCCTCCCACTTTGCCTAGCTGGAAGCTGACTCAGATTGTATCCTTTGTGACACCTCCGCGTGGCAACGAACCCCATTCATTTGGCAACATATATATATATATATATATATATATATATATATATATATATATATATATATATATATATATATATTACTTCTCGTATGCTTCAAAAAAACCCTTCATTTTGATCCCATCCATTCTAAAATACCCTCATTTAAGGATCTTAGGTTTTAAAAGTTCTTTTTTTGGATTATACTTTTTGTTGTAAGCATTTAATGTGTATTTGCACTGTATTTTACTATTAACATAAAATGTAATATGAGTGAGATTATTTCCACCCCCTTGTATATTTATTTAACCTCATCTTTGTTGTTAAAAAGTTTATAATGATCAGTAATATTTATTTTTAGCAACAATAAACAGGTAAAAAATATATCAAGGGGTAGAAGTAACATTTTCAAACATGAACTATGAAACAAAAATTTTTATCACACTTGTGGAAAATACAAATAACAACCGGAAGAAGAATAAAATTATTTAATTTGTTTTACATAAGCTAGCGTTTAATAAACCTTTTACTACCAAAAATAGTAGGAAAGAACAAACAAATCAAAAGACCACATTTTTGTAAAAGAAATTAGGAAACAAAAATTAAAGACTGAAATGACATTTAGAAATAAGAGAATTTTGGGAGCCCACAACCCGTAAAACAAGGGAGACTTCAATGTGAAAATTTGACAAAAAAACTAATCAAGACTGATTATTTCAACTGAGGATTCCAAACCTCCAAATCTCATTTTCAAATCCTTGTTAGAATTTTGTAAATCCCTTTTAACACATCTCAAACGATGGATTCCATACAAATAACTTTCAACTGTCTTGCCAAAGTAAAATTCCTACTAAAAATAACTCACACAAGCCTTCAAGCGCTGGTAGTTGGCTTGACAAACTATGTTCCATACAAATAGCTTTCATATATATATATATATATATATATATATATATATATATATATATATATATATATATATATATATATATATATATAATAATAATTAGATTTGATGATCAGCAAGTCAATGGCTTAATTATCTAGAGGACTATGGAGTAAATTTGTCTAATAAAGAATCAAGGAAGGCACACAATTTTGGAGTGAATAAGAGCAATCCGTGTTGAAATTAAAATTTGAAGTCATTCTACCCTCATTTCGACCGGATAAATTTGTTATCTTGGACATCTCATCAATTTGTTATATAAATCTTCAACATTGCATCAAAAGCTGTCATATTTACACAATTCTTCTTTGACAAATAGCAGAGCTATTTCATTGATAATAAAAGGGTATTACAAAGCTGTCCTGATTGTTTGACAGTTAACTAGCTACACAATCAACTTAATGATTAAAGCTAACTGCATTAGCATAGTTAAATTTATAAACATCTAATTCAGGAACAGTCTTATTTGCATCAGATGTTTCCAGATGGCATATGATAGATGTTCAGAACAAATCTGCACAATTGTATTACACAATTGCATTAATTTGCCTGTATAAAAATTGGTATCTTTGTGTAGCTCAAAAATAGAAAATCCTTATTCCAAATATCTCACTTTTATGAGACTTGTACACTGCCCATACGGATAGTCTGTGAGCAGTATTGTATTTTTACTCTAGATATCTCACTTTTATGAGATTTGTACACCGTAGCTTTCCACGGAGAAGAGAGATGCTATATACCGGCTACTGATTTTAAATCTTGTTAATGAATGCCATATTTTTCTCAATAAATGAATATATATTAAGGTTTACAGGCTTTTCATTTACGTGAAATAATTTTCAAAATCTATTTGGAGTTTTGCCCATACAATTTATTCAAATCTTCTAGTCATTCAAATTTGGTCACCTCTCCAAAAATTAATCAATACATATTAATATCCCTAGATTCAAGGGATAGAATGATACTAGTTAGAAAAGACAGGGGCAGCAATGTCTTAAAAGAAATAAAAAAGATTATAATAATAAGAAATACACACACATTTATTCGTTGACCCTTATAATTCCAATGGCGGCCCCTACGCCGATGGCCTTGCCAAACAAACCCTCTCTCCTTGTCTTTCTCCCCCTTCGAAACTTGTTGGCATTACAAAAAGAGAAGACACAGAGCTCACAAGTAACAGACATAAACCAAAGAAGATAAGAGGAAGAAAGCAAAGTGCTGCTCCAAACAAGAACAATCCCACAAGGCAAAACAACAGCTTAATTTTGTGTTTGTGCTCATGGAGGAGGAGCTCTTGTACAGATGGTTCAAGCCGTTTGTCGTCTCTCTCGTGGCCTTGTTTCTGGTCATGAAGGTTGTGGTTCTGCTGTGGTGGAGACCCAAGAAAATTGAGCAGCATTTCTCCAAGCAAGGCATCCGAGGCCCCCCTTATCGCTTCTTCATAGGCAATGCCAAGGAGATTGTTAGTCTCATGTCGAAGGCCTCTTCTCAGCCCATGCCTTCGTCTCACAACATCCTCCCCAGAGTCCTCTCCTTCTATCACCACTGGAAGAAAATCTATGGTACGTTTTACAATCTCCGACTGATGGACTGATACAGCGCGACCACCTGGCATGCATCATCTTGCTGCAGGTTCTTTGATGGGTTGGTTGTTAAGATTCATATTGAGCTTTGATTTTTGTGGGTGTTTTGGACCCTTTTTAGGAAGTGTTGTCGTATTGGTTGCTCATATTTTGGCAATTCAGTCTGTGGAGTTCCTTTTGTATCTAGTCAATCAGAGGTGGCTGGTTTTGGTGAATGGGGTGGTGTCCTCTTGTGAAGATGCCCTTTGCTCGAGCTTTGCTCTACTTTTAACATTTCATGACTTTTGAAAGGCTTGTATGTGTGCTGTGATAGCAATCGGTACTTCTTTTGAAAGCTCTTTAGGCCTTTTCCTCAACTTGGACGGTTGATGTGATCAACTTCAGAGTTCAGACTGCTCCCCTTCTCTTCCTCATCTCTCCTTTTTCTTCACTCAGATACACTCATTATTCACTTCTGTTTCCACTTGCTTAATGAGCTTCATTTGGCTGAGGTTACTACTGTAACCAAGCAGCCTAGCATCTGACAGCAAGGACTGATCGATTTAGCCAAAACAAAGACAGTTATCGATCTATGCTCGGCAAATAGCATTAAATTTTCTGTACTGCAACTTCATGCAGACTAGCTGTTTAGAAGGATTTTTTTTCTTTGGTTACATAATGTGATTTTTCTGAACTTCATGGTCTTGGAGTTATCATTAACTTTCTTGTCCCCCATTTCCTCAAGGCTCCTTTAGATTCTTGTGGGAGCCTGAGAATTTTGATAATGAAGTTGAATGTGTTTGTTAGTGGTTTCTGGCCTTGAGTTGTCTGCTTCTTACTTCCTTTTGTTCTCTTCTCTCCCCCTCTCTCTCTCACCACTGTAGGGTCTACACCATCCATGCTTTCAGCTGAATTTGTGGCTGTCTTGTTAACTTTTCATTTTTTCCTCCTCTTGCTAACTTGATACTTACTACTTGAAGCTCTATGGCATTTCCTACTTGGTGCAAAAACTCCTTCCTTCCTTCTTCATTTATTTTATCTATTCAACCTTAATGCATGTATGTTGTTTGATTGTTACAGGTCCAACATTTCTGGTTTGGTTTGGACCGACTGTCCGGCTTACCGTCGCTGATCCCGACCTCATTCGAGAGATTTTCACCTCAAAATCTGAATTCTACGAGAAGAATGAAGCCCACCCACTCATTAAGCAGCTTGAAGGTGATGGACTCTTGAGCCTCAAAGGTGAGAAATGGGCTCACCACAGGAAAATCATCACCCCTACCTTCCACATGGAGAATCTCAAAGTAAGTTACACTCACCATATTCCTCTTCACACTTTATTCTTGATATTTTGAGAAGGGTACTGAGTGATTCTTGATTTCTGCAGTTATTGATACCGGTGGCTGGAAGCAGTGTGGTGGAGATGCTGGATAAATGGGTGGCAAAGTCAAATTCCGGCGAGGTGGAGATTGAAGTCTCTCAATGGTTCCAGACCTTGACAGAAGATATTGTCACCAGAGCTGCTTTTGGCCACAGTTACGAAGACGGAAAAGCCATTTTCCAGCTTCAAGCTCAACAGATGGTGCTCGCCTCCGAGGCATTTCAGAAGGTCTTCATCCCTGGTTATAGGTACTTCACAAATATTCAACACTCGTAATTTTTTAACCCCCATAATAAGAATTTGCACATATTTTATACCAACTCATTTTACTCGATATTATTAATAATTAACCGTCTAGCAAATAATTGTGAATCAGGTGGGTTGCCTGTTTTAGTACTTTATTGTTCCGGTTCAACTGTGGGGGTAGTATCGCAAGTCGGTTTGCGCGCACTGTATATTGAATTCTTCAATTCTCGTGACAGATATCTGCCCACGAAGCGGAACATGAAGTCTTGGAGGTTGGAGAAGGAAATCAAGAAATCTCTGATGAGGGTGATAGAGAGGAGGAGAGAAAATTGGGATGATGAGACGATGGGAAATGGGCGGCCAAAGGACTTGCTAGGACTAATGATTCAAGCCAGCACAAGGGAATTGGACTCCAATTCTTTTCCTTCGTCGCTAATTACCGCCCGCGACATAGCCGAGGAGTGCAAGAGCTTATTTTTCGCCGGGGAGCAAACGACGTCGAATCTGCTGACGTGGACGACCGTTTTGCTAGCTATGCACCCAAAGTGGCAGGTACTGGCACGTGACGAGGTGCTCAGGGTGTGCGGACCACGTGACATTCCCACCAAGGATGACGTTGCCAAGCTTAAGACGGTAAAGCCCCCCACTTTATTCATTTGGCTGAAAATCATGCTTTGTCTTGTAGTCTTATTTGTAAAATTACCCAAATGTCCCTAGAACCTCTGTGGTGTTGTGGTACCCTTTTTTGTGGTTCCATAAAGCATATGAAAGCTAAAGACAAGATTAAAAGTTACGTTGAGTATTTTGTTGCTAACGGTGTGATCTCTCGTGTGTAGCTGACCATGATACTCAACGAGTCGTTGCGGCTATACCCGCCAATCGTGGCGACCATCAGACGGGCCAAAGCCGACGTGGAGCTGGGGGGATGCAAGGTTCCGCGCGGGACCGAGCTTCTGATACCAATCCTCGCCGTTCATCACGATCAAGGCATATGGGGCAACGATGCTAACGAGTTTAACCCGGGTAGATTCTCCGACGGGGTGGCTCGTGCAGCGAAGCATCCGGTGGCCTTCATCCCCTTTGGTCTAGGGGTCCGCAAGTGCATCGGGCAGAACCTAGCGAACCTGCAAGCGAAGCTAACGCTTGCCATCACACTACAACGGTTCTCTTTCCGCATGGCCCCAAACTACCAGCACGCTCCAACGGTGTTGATGCTCCTCTACCCCCAATATGGCGCACCGATTCTCTTTCGACGTTTGTCCGATCCAAAAGGTTTTCAAGATCAAGGGTCCTAAATTATCACTATGATACCTAACATATACCCATCTCTAGTGTGTGAATGCACCTATGCCTTTTACTCTCCAAAATATCCTCTATTGCAGTCATATGTCATATAAATTAGGAAAAATGTTCTTAAAGTCCTTCGATTGCACCTAATAGTTAAACTAACCCCCCCATGCCATGTGTTTGCCAAAATATCTAGATTTTCGGCATGTAACCTTATGCTAGTTTTAGGACTTAGGTAGTCGCCAATAGCTAGAGCTCCCGTATGTGTATGTAATGTATATGTTGCGCAATTCTAACACAGTTTTGTAATATCATATCTTTGTTATTGTGAGATCTCTCTCTCTCTCTCTCTCTCTCTCGTTCTCGTGTGTGGTAGTGAGACTTAAATTAAGCTCCTACCTAGGAAGACTTAAACCTAGGTTTGGAGTAAAGCTACCAACCTTCACGGATAATAAGGGCACTAAAAGAATCAAAATCACTTTTGTTTGGTTTGAAAAAAGATAAAATAAGTAGAAAGTGAACCATCTTGTCCCTAATACTATAACAAGGATGGGAAGCTAAGTAAAGTGGATGTGTCCAACAAGGTTAAGGCAATTGCAAAATTTTGATGAAACTCCACTTACCAACACAAAGCTGTCTCATTCAACTTGATTATCTCGTGAGCCCTTGTTATTAGGGACTCTGTTTTTGTAGTGGATTACAGTTAAGAATTGCAAAGCTCCAAAAGTTTACCCTAGCCTTGGAAATGGGAACTAAACACACTCCCATTATTGTGTCTAGGGTTGGTCATCCATCTATTGGGCATCGAGGGCACGAATCGTTTTTTGTTATGGACAGTGAAAAAAGCTTGAGCTGATAAAGAATGTATCTTGAAATAGTATTTTCCGTTTAAATAAAGTGTTTTAACTAACAAGATACGTAAAAGAAAAAACATGCAAAGCACACTCTTAATTTGAGTGCCATATATATTTACTTACAAAACTTATTATTGTTTTTGAATGTGAGAAGGGTGAGTTTTAGGTACACTTTTAAAAAAAAAAAAAAACTATGGTGGGTAAATGACCCCATTGGAGGGGGGAAAAGCCATATTAAGGTAAGACTTTTTATTATAAATTGTGAGACATTCTCAATTAAAATTTCCTTGGGACTTGAGAATTGGTTCCACACAGTTCAATCTGATATTTTAGCCCCACCCCCCCAAACAACAACACACACACCCACACCCCCCCTCCCCAAAAAAATAAAGTAATAAAAGCTAAAAATAAGAATAGAAAAAGAGTCTCCATACGTTTGTACCCTCTTGTGTCCTCTGCTTAAAAGGTGAGGTGAGAGCAAATGTGCAACCAAACGCAGCATCCTTCTGTGTTACTACAGGATTAAAAGCAAAGAACAAATGCAGTGCCCAATGCATGAAATGTTCTTTAAAAGCAAAGCTAACTGTACCCCAGCATGCAAATGAACTCTTTATATGCATTCTCTTTTTATGGGGTTTAGGGCTTTGAGTTGCAGTGTGTAGCAGTAACAAGTAAGATTTGAGAGAACAACCACCCTTTTTAATTCTTTTGCAGTGTTGTATTACTTTTTGGGATCTTCTCATGCTCTCTTGGGGCTTGAATATTGGTCCCCATGAGGGCATGTGGCCAGGGAGATCTCACTTCTCTCTTCTATTTTGGTGTTTCTTTGCTTTTGTTAAGGGAATCAAAGCATGCTAGATGCATGTGATATCGTCCATAATTACCTTATAAACCCTTTGTTAATTACCCCTTTTAGTATTGACATCTGCCCTCTTCTGCAGACATGCCATGGCACATTAATATCAATCTAATCTATATTTATCGTGATGTTAATTGAATTTAGTGCCACAAAGCAAACTCTCTCTCTCTCTCTCTACGAGCTTGTTTGAAATTAGTTTTAAATGGTCAAACCTGATTTAATCTGGATTAATTTTGAGTTGCTAGGTGTTTGGCAAACATTAATAACTTATTAAATCATTTTTCAGAAGCTAAGAAACTGATTAAATCTTCATCCAAAAAACTTAATATGGATTAATTAATTTTTTCAAATCAGGTCCTAGAGTATCCCCATTGATTACAAAGATCTTTAGGACATTTTATTCAAGCACATTTTAGTATTTTTATCCAAATACCATTCATAGATTAGAGCTTATTTCCTGAAAATAGGTTAAAGTTGATCAAGATTTAATCTGAAATTGACTTTTAAAATCAATTTCAAACAGGCTCTAAGATCCTCTGCTGTGATAGAAAAATACTATTAAATAAATTTTAGTGACAAAAGATTGTCATTAAAATTTTTAACAGTAACATAATTTTTTTTAATAAACTTTATGTCACTAAAGCCAGTACAACAGAGGTGTTCTATATCAGAGGATCCTTGTGAACATTAATATGAATTGCTGATTGTACAAGACATTTTTCTTTAAAATTTTTATAAAAGTTAACGTGGTTACCTATAGATTAGAGGTAATCCATATCCCAAGCCGTGTCTAGCTAATGGAACTTTGTGCTTTGTCCTGTTTAGCACGCTTCATTATAGATTACGTCTAGGCAATGTCCCGTGATTGCTAGACGACAAAATTTACATTCTAAGGCGCCTAATTTTAAAATCTAACATTCTCATTAATTTACTGAAATCACAAAATCATGAAGACATCGTGGTGAGAATTAATATTGGAAAAATTCTTATTGAGTTGATTTAATCGTAGTTATTAATTAGAACGATATTAAAGACTTCGTCATGAGCACAAAATTTAGGATAACCTCTAACTGGCTTGGTAAATTTAGATATGTGTAGATGAATGGTATTTGTCAAGCATTGTACAGATTGTTGAACTTATTTTTTAACTGTTTAAGTTTTGAGAGTAACTGATAATTTAATAAAATTCAGAACTCTCGTTGCGTAAAGTCCCGGGTTATATTCTTTTCACTTGGATACTCGGTTCCCTTCGTAATAGTGTGAAATTTAGACATAATTGGTCTAATTATAACAAAAAGTAGACCCCAGTCACTCGCAATGCATCATGCTAGTAGCATATCAAATCAGAAGTTTATTTCACATACAGTGCCGCTCGAGACTCCTCAATTTTTTCATAATTGCACATTTGGTACAATGTTTTCTTTGCCTTGACAACCCATAATTCATCAAAATCAAAAAGGAAAACCTTTAACCACTAAAGTTAGAAGCCAATGTTGAAGAATCCGCGCTATCAAGCTCCGCCGCCAACTTTAGGCACACAACATGAAACCCGTCAACGTTTTACTGATGCACTTTTGCCTTTTTTAGTTCTTTGAATTTGAACGAGAATCCCATTTGCATTTACAATATTTTGTGGATATCAAACTTAAACAGACCAGAATGATAAATTGCCTACCCGAATGGTCTTATACCCTTACCTACTGGTCGAATATCAAAATATGTACTTACCGGCAAAGCTAGAAATTTTCCCTATTGTGAGTGAAACTTAGCAGCCCCAAATACGGAAGAGTTCACGTAACAGCTCGTGCATGTAATTTGAACAGGTGTTTTGTGGCTCTTTAGAAATTCAAAAATAGTTTTGCATAAACACTTTTTTTTTATTGTTATATATACATGGAAAAATAAGAGTTGCATGCAATATTAGATAGCAACACCTACAGTTTGTTACCAGAGATTCATGTGACAAAAATATCAGAAGCCTTCAGAATTTTGGACCATATGAATCACAAGTATTCAAGACAGAATCCTGAAAAATCAGATGGTCCAGAATGCACATCAAGGAAGAACAAGACAACCAGGTAGTCTAGATTCTAAATCCAGAAATGGCCAGCTCATTTGGCCAATCTGTGGACTTGAATGAAATTTCTTTGCAGATCCCTAGGAAAAACTCAAGATTATAAATAAGTTGGATGGTTGTGGCAGAATTAACTCAACCAAAGCAGCGGCTCCTTCATTGATTTAATCCAAAGTGTCTCCTACTGATGCACAAATGCCATGGAAATTGAGCTGGCTCATGTCTGCCCTTGATTACTGAGACTTGTCTGGCCTGTTATAGACCAAAAGGCAACAACCATTCTTTGTATGATTGGCCCCTTCATGCCCCATAAGCATGGCAGTTCTTTATAAACCAGTATCTCACTGTTGGTTGCATCAACTGATTTTTCTATACTTTACCTTCCAAATTATTATTTTGGCATTAGTAGGAAGCTGAGGGCACTTAGTTGTCTTGGCTCTTTGCCATATTCAGTTGCCAGAGAAGCAGCAGTTTTAATGCATATTGTAAAACCTTGCATAGTCACAATTTCTCATGGCAATATCATTTTCTTGCCCCGTCTATGCACAAAATTTTAAAAGTAGGGAGCACAGGGTCCATAGAGCAAAAATATATGTTGACATTACATTATTAAATAAACCATTGGACTGGTGTTTACGAAATGCTTGGACCAATTATACTTATAGTCGGATAGATCGTGGCATTGATCGCAAGTGAAGATGTAAACCATGGACGAGGTTGCACGATGCGGGTATCAATTCTCCTATTCTCTTGAGCTATTCATTTGAAGAGATTTGTAGGTCTGTTCGGTTTCAGCGATCCGATTTGGTGCAAGCCAACCCAGTTCAGTACGATTAAAGTGATTTGAATTGATTCTAGCCGGTCTGTTAGCGTAAGCTCTTCAGTTTGGTTCGACTCTAATAACAATGATTTTGATTGTACGTTTCGCTTTGAGGTGTCCATGTCAAGTTTTTAATGGCATAGACATCGTTTTTCAGTAGCATGGACATCTGACATCTCATTGTTCACCAAGAACAAACTTTTGAATCCATGTGACGCTGTTAAGCAGTGGTACTCAAAGATAGGAACTCTGCCTTGAAGGTTAAGGTGCAACGTACAACCCTGACTAGGAAGCTACACTTTGTGATCCATGACAACAGTGCATGAAAATGATGGCCTAAAATATGAAAAGGTGTATAGTACAGAGGTCTATAACATACCTAAGCATGTCACATGTTTGACATGTGGGTGCATATAGGATTTGGGACCAAATTTTGATGAGATGAAATGCAATACAAAACTAGTTCTTGCCTCAACTCTTCCTTACTACTCATTTAATTGAAGGATATGGACATTATTGTTTTGCGCATAGCGGTAACGATTTATATAATTATCTGCAAAAACTTTCAAATACTATATTTATTTTTTTTAAAAGGATGTCTTTTCTGTCACGAGAAAAAATAAAATTTACAAGGTGTAATTATTCTCTTATATGAGAGGAAAATGTCAAGTTTTGTCAAGAAGTGTCACTTCATGAAAACACAATTGATCACCAAGATTTCAAAAAGCCCAACAAACCCATCCCATCTCTCTCCCTCTCCCTCTCCCTCTCTCTCTCTCTTTGCAGGAGGCATCATCACATGGGAGCACCAATGATGAAGAGATGCTAATAAGACAATGGCAGGGGATTTGGTGGAACCAACATAAATGTACGAGGAAAAATTAGAAAAAAGGGAGTTTTGCGGTTAAATTTTTTTAGAAAATGGGATATATTTCAAAACTTGAGAAGAAGTGAGTTTTCTTTTGAAAATTTTTGAATAGGGGGGAAGTTTGAAAAAACGGATTTTTTTTTAAACTTAAGTTTTTGACTACCCAAACTATCCTTCCCCGTCTTCTCCTCCAAATCAGCTTTCCCTCCAGATTACATCCCCACCCTCCTCCTCTCCCCTTCCCACGCCTCACCCCAACCCCACCTACCCACCCGTAATTTATACATAAAAAGACTGGGGCATCGGCAGAATCCGACGTGCATGTTTGCATAAAAGAATTTGTGTTTCAGTAGAATATGACTAGTTTCACCCAGACCGTGCCTTTACACCGTTCTTCTATAATTGATTGGTAAACACACTCCGAAACGGATCATTTTCTCCTCAGTACCAATGTATATATTTGGGCCAAAAAAATGCGACCTAATTGAGAGGTGACAAAACGCGATACTTTTCATTACAAAATGGCTAAATCGCATCCGTTTCTTCGATCCCAACCCCTTAGAATGAAAGGGACTTCACTCACCTTCTTAATCTGTATAGAGCAACTAACGCCCTCCTAAACTGTCACCACATTCAAACTGGCATTACAAAGCTGGAATAGAGTGACACCTGGAACTTTGTAGAGTAATGGAGGGACGAGAGATACCAGTATGCCAATTGCCTCGTAGATGTCGTTGCCCACACACCTTTGCTGTTTCCTTTTAGATCTTTTATGTTCTTCCAGCTTAGTGTCGGACGCAGTTCTTAATTTGTTACGCTAATATAGAGGACACTGTTAATCTGGTGACTGTTTTTGCAGCAAAAATACCGTAGTCTTTAATTATATCCTTCGTTTAAGATCCTTCGTTTTAGTCTTGAAAACCAAATGAAATTATTTTTGCTTGTATGATTTCCTTTTTATTAATGAAGTTAGTGAACCTTTACTCAAAAAAAGACTAAATACAAGCCTCAATATTTTTGTGTCTTTGCTAGAGTACTGGAATAACTTCAGGACCCATCTATAAGGAGTGATTTGGTTATAATTAGATGGGCTATAATTAGCTGTACATCTTTAGTCACTGTACCACCTCGTGTAGATGAACATTAGAAATAAGTGAACAACTGAATTAATGAAAGTATATGTCTGCAATTAAGATACATCTGGAAGCAAGGACTAAAAAAGAATCCACTTGGTAGATTCACAAAGTTGCAACTTTTAAGCGTTAATTTATGTAAAAGAGAATGATATCCGACTGAGGAAGTAAGACTGAACTTCAAGCATTGACTTTCGAATTTTCAAGCGCCAGAGTAAATAACTATCAGGCCCAACTCAGCCCCAATAATTCTGGATCAGGTTTTAAGGTATTTGTGAGTTTAATGCCTTAAAATCACACGAAAGTCTTACTAAAGGACCTAAGTTTTCGACTTTTACACTTCAGGTTAAACCATAACTCCATCGGGGTTGAATTTGTCACACACATAAAGAAAATAAATTAAAACAAAAAGAAAAATAGAAAAGCTATTAAAGCATGGAGAAAAATCTGAATCTCTAAAGAACCACTTGCTACCGCCCCTTCTCCGGCCACTGCCCTCTCTCTCAAAGCCCCCTCCCCCGACCTCTCACCAAGCTCATGCAACACATTCAAACATAAAAAACCGTCCCCCCATCCCCAACCACGCCGCACACAAATCACCCACCACCGTCCCTTCCCGACAGTTGCCTCCACCTCGTCAACCCTCCTGCAGCTTCCATATATATCATTCTCCTCCTCTGGTTGCCACATCCTTCTCTGTTGTTCTCCCGCCACTGCCACCGCCTCTGCAACCCTTGTCCTCCAGCCGCCTCTTCGTCCCGTCGCCCCTCGACCCTCTCAACCCTAAATTGCTGCACTAGACTCTAAAGTGTAAATTTTGAAAATTTAGGTCCTGAAGTGAGACTTTCAGTATAGTTCAGAGTCCTGAAATGTAATTAACCCAAAGCTTGTAGAAAATAATGGCATACCTCCTGTTTTGACAGTAATAATGTCCTTACTCACACTAAATAATCTAAATACATTAAAGCCCAAATGTTTAACAGGAAAAATCCTTGAAAGGATACGATTTAATATCAAACTCACATACAGTAACATGGCTTGTCCAGCCCTCAAACCCCCGCACCCCAAGTGTATGACAACACGTACCATTAAGCAAAAAAATAAAATAAAAATAAAGCATAGGACCTCAAAATAAAAGGTAAGCACTCTTTTGGAGCGGATACAATAAATCAGGCTGCATCTGTACCTTCAATACCTTGAAACAACACCACTCTGCTGAAACAACGCAACAGTACACTTGGTTTAAGATAGGATAAAAGCAGCAGTTTAAGATTGGATACCCATAAAAAAAATTAGAGAGAATATCCCATCTTCACCTAGGTCATACAAGGTACTACTTGGTTACACTTTTCAAACACTTAGCTTGCTTTGACAACTTCAATTGAAGTAAATGAACTGGTGAAGTAGCATAAGATCGTAACGTTACACAATTATATGTGCTTGTATAACAGCATGAGTTTCAAGCATACAGGGTGACAGCATGAGTTTCAAAACACTCTTCTCCATAGCAGTGTGAAACCACGCCGAATGAGTGCCACCTTAGGCAGGGAGGAGGCTGGAGGGGGGCACTTGTTCGATACTAAGAAATGAGAACGAAAAAAGAACCAAGTGAACAAAGATACTATTGTTGTACTCAAAACGAATGGGCAAGTACTATAAATATAAAATAAAAAAAAAACTCAATGAACCATCAGAGAACACTGTTCTGCATGCAGTAATGAACTTCTAATTAGAAGTTTGATATGAAAATGACCAAAAAGGAGAGGAGAAAGGGACAAATCACATCACACCAACATACAACATAGAAAACAAATAACACAGAGATACCTCAACCAAAAAAGCATAATCTCACAAGCCCAGTTGATCAGAGAATTCGGAATTCCTAAGTGCAAGCATCCGAACAACAAGAATTCCCACAAGTTTATGGAATCAAGAAACATAAATTGAAACCCCAAGAAGGGGAGAGATGATTACGTACCTTGAGAAATTTCCAGGTGTTCACCCAATTAGAACCCATATTTCAGAAGTAACCATTGGATTGGAAACCTGAACCTATATACGTTCCTTGTTCCCCAAAATCACACACACAGATGTAGCTGATCAATCCAGATATTTAGCCAAGTATCCCCATCAACTCTGGCTGTTCACCTCACCCACGAGGCAGCGCGATTCAATTTTCTTTGTCTTTTTCCTGTTAACGCGGAATACTTTCCAAGTGTGGTTGATTACCATAATTCACTCTGCCAGATCGAGCCTAGCTTTTTCATCTTCTTCCAGTCCCCGTTCTTCTTCCAGCGTCGCTCTCAGCTCAAAGTTTGTGCATACCAGCTCCAAGCTTGATCTAGTTGTTTGTATCCTTCCCAGTTCGCTATCAATAGCAAACTGTCGAGGTTAAAATCCTATTCCCACTCTTCATCTCCCAGGCATTAGCTCTCTGCTCAAAGCTCATGCAAACCAGAAAGAAGCTCGATCCCGAGCTGTCATCATAGCCCATACTGACTGAAAGCTAAATCTCCACCACGAATCCTCACTAAAACAAGCTCAAAGCTAAGGGTTGGTTTGACAAAAAAAATATTTTGGTTTTCAGTTTTTAAAAAGCAGCTTATTTTTTTTTTTTTTACAAAAACAAGTGGGTGTTTGATAACCTTTTTTTTTTTTAGTTTTTTTTTTTTGGTGTTTGGTAACCCTTTTTATTTTGACTTTTTTTTTTGGGTGGTTTGCGGTGGCGGTGGTCGACGGTGGTGGTGGCTGGCGGTGGCTGGTGGCTGCCGATGGCTGCCCGCAGTCGCCGGCGGTGGGAGGGTGGTGGTGGTGGTCTCAAAAAAAAAAACTAAAAGTGAAAAAAAAAAACAGTTTCTGGAGTTTTTTTTTTACTCTTCAGTTTAAAAACTGGTTTTTTAAATTGGAGAAGGAAAAAAAAAATGGTTACCAAACGCACTTTTTTTTTCCAATTTCCAAAACTGAAAAAAAAAAAAGTGTCAAACCTACCCTAAGTCTTGTTGTACAACATGCAGGAATGCATTGTACTTATACTTTTTAACTTTCTTGTACCACATTGTACATTATTGTTACCAACATGTTGTAATACATATTTCCTCGAGAATCAAGCCCCACAATTACCACATTACCAAAGTTGTTGCACTTCCTGTTGATTGGAATCAACATAACACCTCTACCAAATCTCGTAATGGATTAGGATTGGTATGAAAAAACAGATTTAATGTCATGCAACATCAACATATCAAGGTTAAAGCCTAAGAGCTCTGAAACATCATACTTGCAGAAACGTATTATAAAGCGTATACATAAGGTATTTGCTTTGAAAAAAGAATCAAGTCATTTTGGAGTTGTTCGAAGAAATATAAAAGCGAAAACCATACTAACCTTTTTAATCCACCGCTCCCGGTGTGAACATCGACTTCTCTCCATCATCCACCGAACACTGCAGCACTCGAAGATAACTGTTGTTTGTTCAAGGCTATATGAGTATTATAGATGCAAAACACAGACAATGCCAAGTGATTGTGTGATGGATAACAAAAGAGAAGACAAAATTCGCAGATCACTACTAATACTAGCAAACTGGAAAAAATGAGGCTGTTGGGGGTAGATGTGTCAGAAGAAGCATCTCCATCTTGATAAACTTGGGATCTGTCTGACTGAATCAACCCCAACTCACTAAGATTACTAGCAAACAGTAAAGACGCTAAGAAAATGAATCTAGGCCATCCCCGTGGATAAGGTGGACGGCAAGAGATGTGTGGAAATATTTAGCTAAGTGTCTTGCATGGACCATGGATGAACCTGTGCATATGCATGCGTGTGTCTGTTTCTGTTTGTGAAAAGAGAAAGGGAGAGGCGGCTGCCAGAGGGAAGAGAGATTGGCAGTAGCAGTAATTGGTGGGGTTCTGAGGAGAGAGTGCTAGAGAGAGATAAGAAATGTGGTGATGTAGGGCTCTCTGATGGTGGCAAGGTCGATGGTAGAAGCAGAAGACCAACAGTGGTGGTGGTGAAGCTTGATGGCTGGTGTGGTCATTCACATAACGTGAGAGCTTACAGCAAGAAAAATTATCTACTTGGGGCAACGAACTTAAACTGTGAGGTAAGAGAAACCACCAAAAAGAGAAGGGTTAATAACTTAAAATCTGCAGGCAATGACCTAAGAGTTAAAAGATCATGACAGGTCAACTTTCTAAGAAGAAACCTTGTCTACACAAAAACACGAAGGGAAGATCGGCCAGTATGACATGTCCTTTTTCTTGTTACCCCCAAATAAAGTAAAAATCAGGAAATCAAGATATAAGTTATATTAACACTGCTGGTTAGGTCAGGTAACGTACATTGTGCTAGAGCTTGAGGCCATTATTCTCTGCAAAACGTTTCTACTTCCCAATTAATGTAACAGAATTCAAGTTATAGCCATATAGCAATCACTAGACTGCCTGTGCAAGCTTGATCTAATACCTTAGGTGCACATCTCATACATTCTAAGCATCTCACACCATACAATGTGCACCTTCTAGGACTCCTGATTACTTCATTCTATGGCGATGGAAACTATGTTCAACAAACATGGTGTCATCGAAACAAACTTAGCTGTCTCAGATTTTCACTTTCAGAAACGACTCAACCCAAATCAAGTTCACAATATGCAAGCTCATTCATACATGCATGCAAATTGGCTCCATGGTCACAAGCTGGGCAAGGCTATCTTAACCTAGGGCAACAATGAGCAAAACAAAATTGGCACTGGTTGGTAACAGTGAATTTCTGTAGCCAGCCATCATATACTACTATTAGTTTGTTAAACAACCATCTATTACCCAAAAAAATATGGAAAATCCTCTAGTAGCCACCAAATAAATAATAAAAAAAAAAAACAGTATGAAAGACAATAACCCACTGAAAAGGCCGTTGTTATGAACACAGGAACTGTTCCCTTTGGCATCAAGTTATTAGTCCTTTGTCACGCCTTTTCCATTCCCAACTTTGTGAACAACCATGGCTACCACCAATCAGCTCAAATATAGTCCTTTATGCTCTTGCCTACATCCTCCTTTGACACCTTTATCTGTAGGGGAGAGTGTCATCAAGCATACTTCACTTACCTTAATGTGTCAAAGTCAAACCTTCTATAACAAGAAATTCATTCAAAATGTCTCCAGCTGTCACTCCCACATTTTAATATTAACACAATACCTCCAAGGCCAGATAACCTAGTTTTAAACTTTGGTTTAGAGGAGGCAGTGTATTATTGATCTCAAATGTTCTAACGCATCTATTCATTCTTAAACTGTTAGATGCCTACTTAAAACAACTTGCCTCATAACTAAGGATTTAAGAATATGAGAAAATTATGAATCTTCTTCCCATTGGAGCCATGGGGTAAAATGTAAAAATCCACCCCCCCCCCTTCCCCTCAAATTTATTGGGAGGCGGGCCCCGGGGGCGGGGGTGGAAGAGTGAGAGAGATCTGCATTATGTCTTCTAATTCCAGCATATATTATAAAATGGTTCAATAATATTCCGAGTAAAAGACTTGTCTGCAATCTATTTTGAATGTGTGTTTTGTACATATGTTATCCATTATAACCGAGGAAAGTAAAACTACAACAATGTACAGAAGGACACAGACATATACATACATGATGACGTTATTCTACTAGCGGAATATTCAACTGGAGAAGGGAGCTACTGATGGGAAACGTGAATATTATATACAACTTGTCCTTGAAAAGATAAAGTACGTATAGACACTTATCGCTCATTACTTACTAGAACATAAAGGCTCAGCCTAATGTCAAACTGATCATCTATATTTCGGCACCAAAATCATAACTGATGAGAAAATATGTAAAAGTGGAGAAAAACTTTAAGAGACTGACCAACCTGAATACATAGAAATAAGCACATATGACAACAAGTCCAAAGGTTCGGAGCATCTTTCAAGCTAAACAAATAGTGTACACTGTTAGCCTACAAACGATACAAGTCTGGTGAACACTCTTCTACCATAAATATGCAAATCTGTATACTTACAAGTGCACATACACTTCATCGTAAGATTGTAATGTCAATGTAATACACAAGTATATTTTGAATCCAATGCGCATATCTTTTTAAAAAGTAAAAGCCTATTAGAAGGAGATGCACGGAGGGCAGCCCATTTGCAAAGGAAAGACCAAAGCACCACCAATTAGGTGCCATACCGAAATTATAAACCCAAACAAAACAAAACCCATGAAAGCTCCACCTCATAGAGCTGATCCTATAGCGAAACCATCCAAATAAAATGCTAAAAGAGTCCTCCCTGGCCAAAGAGAAAAAGAGCCCTATCCAACACAAATTTTGTGGTCACTGTTAATACTCACAAGCACAAAATCCCTATGACTAAAATTTTGATGCCATAAAAACTACGACAAGGCATGTTACCATAGAAGCAAACAATACTAATACATACAAATAAGGTTCAATGCTCCCAACATATGGAGGAACGTTGCATAACATGCATATTTTGTTAACAAATCAAGTCTGAAGACGAAATTCAGTTGCTAAAGCCTAAGAGAAAGCTACAACTTCATGGAGCAGCGCAGATAAAGTGCCCTACACTAAACAATCAAAAAGTACATCGCTACATGATGAATCAATGAAAGAGAAGGAACTATATATATATATATATATATATATATATATATATATATATATATAGGGAGCTGATCCCTTGATAGCGCTAGCAAAATGGAGTATTTGCTAGCGCGATCTGGGCCGTCCATCCTGAAAGATGGACGGTCCAGATAAAACTGTCAGTAGTCCGCGACACAATATCGCGGACGACATTTTACCTTTTTGCCCCTCCATGCCGTCTGCGACATAGTATCGCGGACGACTGACAGGCCCTGACACATGTCAAAAAAAAGTAGTCCCCGACACAATATCGCGGACGACATACCTTTTTGCCCCTCCATGCCGTCCGCGACATAGTATCGCGGACGATTGAGTGTGGTATGACTTTTTCTGTGTCATTAATGTGTCCGCTACATTATGTAGCGGACTAGTCTTCTCTTTTTCCCTCCCTTCTCTCATTCTGACTTCTTCTTTTTCTCTCTCTTACTTTGATCCTGATAAACAAATCTTCATGAAGTTCGCTGGCAACAGATTGCCATTGGTAAAAAAGACTCCAAAACGAGCACACCCAATTAGCACATCCACCTGCAGGCTGGAACCATTCATGAAATTGGCTGGCAACAGATTACCATTTTGTTCTAGGGTCTTCAACCTCCTCCATTTCTATCACCCTTTATCAAAAATGAAAAGATTTAAAAAAAAAAACCTAATTTCTCAAACGCATGACAACCAAATCAAAGCACATCATAACTATTTGAAGCGGCAAGATAGAAAGAGAAGGAAGAGTTTTCAAATGGTTGTGGCCTCGATCGCCACTCGCACGCTCACAAGGGAGAAAGAGAAGATGAGAGATTGATTGTGCCCTTGATCGCCGGACACGGGAGGTGCTGTCCAACTACCCCGAAGGAACCACCGTCTTGAAGGAGCTCATCCAGAAGAGAGAAGATGAGAGATAGAAAATAAAACAGAGCTGACAACACGGATGAGGGGTATATTTGTCAAAAATACCGTCCGCTACATAATGTAGCGGACGGACTAGATCTAGGCCGTCCACAAATCGCGTGTGGAATCGCGCTAGCAACTTAACTCATTTTGCTAGCGCTCTCAACGGATATATATATATATATATATATATATATATATATATATATATATATATATATATATATATATATATATATATATATATACAAACAAGCAACACTTGAAGTGATATGGATGAGCTAAGGAGGGTTCGAGATAAAACCTCTGCATATCAGGATATCTCACGGCAGCCACAAAATCCTGGTCCTAAATCCTTTGTAAAAATTGTATTTGAGGCACAGACATGGCCTGAACTAAAAGTTGCAGCAACCAAGTAAACTAATCATACCAATGGCTGTTCATAAGCTGCCCTACTTGCAGCAATTTGATGCTGATACTGCCCATTGTCTGAGAAAGTTGGCATAAACATGATATCAACTTTTGAGACATGGAACCAAGCAGTGCGAGCCACCTAATTTGGCCCTGGAAAATGCAGGGGAACATCAATAATATCCTCAAAATAAAACTGCTTATGGGACCAAAAGGTAAAGCCCCAGATGATATTGTATGGAAACAGAGAGAATACAAAGCTAAAGGAGTTCTGTAAACTCCATTTAAATGACTGAAAGTGGAAAAGTACATCTCGAGCAACTAAGGCGATGATGATGGCCTAAATTAAAACAACATTTGACCACAAGTTACATCCTTAACAACCAAAGGCTCCTAATATTCAGCCACAAGTTTCTGAAAGGTGTAACTTAATGGATATCAACTCTGTAAACACTGTAGGGTAATATGCATGGGGTTAAAACTTTTTACAACCATAAGGATATTCAGCCTGCTAGCAAAGGAAGAACAACAAGAAGAAGAAACCACAATTGTCAAAATGAAAGAATACATATGGAGGCAAGCTCAAAATTTGTAGAAATTTTTGCTACAAATATTTCAATTTAGACCACCAAACTGTCCATACAGATATAGATTCTTACAATGATAACATGCCATTCCACAAAGGCAAATTGAACAGTACTAACTGATAAATAAATAAAAAATTGAGTGAAAAAATTGACTTTCCAAGTTTTCCTGTCAGCTAATTGGAATGCTGGTAGCACTAGAAACTAATTTCCTTAGCTCCATCAAATGCTCATCATTCGATATGTGGAGCGAAATACGAAGGTTCGTTACTAAAGATTCTTGTTCCCAACTTAAAGATCCCGATGCATGCAATGCCTCCAAAGTGCAACGGTAGGCATGCAACTCTAACCTATGCAGTTCCTCTTTAGGGGAAGAGATAAAATTCCCTTTCTCATTCCCAAATGGACAGAAAGATTCAGCATCATTATAATGACCTTCAGTATCTTCAAAAGGACCTGAATGACAAGGAAATCATAGAATTTATTGCTAGTAATGCTACAACTACCTATAGAGCATGTAGCACTATCAGCATCATTAGGTTCTAAGCTTAATGTGTGTGAATACCATAGAGCACCATTTTGTTTCTCCTCCGCATCCACCCCAGAAAATCCAATAGTTCTGTTCTTAAGAGAATGGTATATGAATTTTTCACCCAGCATTTCTCTAGTGGAAGCAATAGCTTCTACCTTTTCAGGTGATGAGGATGAAATTCCCGTAATGACTCGGTGACATGTACCCTCTTTATCAGTCGCCCTAAATTTTTTAGCACTCCTGTAACAAGGTTCAACTTGAGAATCACATTGAGGTACCCCCCTCTTCAGGGTTCTGGAAGAAGCAACACGTGATTCCTTGAAATTGATGTTGTTCTGAACAGCAAGACTGTGATCTTTCACATAAAAACTTTTTGCCATGTCTATCCGCTTAACCTGAGAGCCCCGAGTTTGAATGTAATTTGGAGTTGACTGCCAATAGCTTTCCCCAACTTCACAACTCCTAGAACCCTGCATGCAGTGGGAAAATCACTTGATGAGCAAGCAAACATAATAAAAGTAAAGCAGATCCACTAACATAAGCATAAATTTACTTGTAAAACCACTGGAAGTCACCAAGTGAGTCTTTTAATATAAAAGCAACACTCGAATTTCATGGAGCATTAAAACAGTTTGAATAGAAAAAGAAAGCAGTGCAAACAACAGGAAGCTGCATATGCACCAAACAAAGTGATCACAGTAAAATTGGTAAATATTCAGATGAAAGTACCTTACCAATCACGATCCATTGGCTATCAATCCAAGACTGCCGCAGCTGAAGATCAGACTTGCGTACTATGAATTCCTGGGATAATCCAAATAATCTGACCAGAAATTGGTCCCTGCCCAAAAATTTGGACACCGTTGCCATCTTCCAAGAGAGATTATGAAACAGCTCTACCACATCTCCAGGAACCCAGTCCTCTGCAAGGTCAATAAGAGGAGGACAAGGCCTTATTGACTTCCTAGACATGTTTCCCACCACTTGGTCATCAGCAACATCCGGATGCACATCGTACCTAACAGTGTAATGGTCCCGTTACGGCAAACTATTGTAGCGCTACGCCAAGAGGCCGAAGGGACCTCGTTCCTCAACACCTCCACTTTGCTCCCTTTCTTGTATCTCATGATTACTAATCAATGAACTCTAAATTGCAACAGCAAAACCTGTATACAATTTGGATGCAATCAGTATGAAACATGAAGGAACCAGAAAACCAAAAGATCAAGCAAGCACCTTAATCAAAATATGAAACCAAACAACAAGCAGCCTTTATTGTCTATACATCTCAAAATCCGAAAGCAGATAACATGCATGCGAAAACACGCGCGCACTAGCATACACAGCCGTGCCTGCAGAACACGACAATCATCACCGCACAGACACACACAAATACAACTACACACACAGACGTGCCTGCAAAACGCGGCAATCAACATCACATACACACACACACCCCCACATGTACGTACGGAAAACAACAATCAACAGTATTAAACAATCAACATCAAGTATACATCCATATCGTATCTCACAGACACATCTTGTAGACACGCACGTGTGCGTGTATGGATATGTACAATACTTATATAGTGTGTATATGTATGCGTTTATGCAGTTACACGATGATATGAACAAACAATAGCGACTAAAAAACAACATTAAGCCAATAAACCTAACTCTGAATTAAGCTAACGTGCATATCATATAATCAAATGGAAAAGCAACAGATTAACATTAAAACCATCCCACAAAGCACGAAGAACAACGAAACGTCCGCAACAAATAATATTAAAAACAAGGCTCTGATTTCAACAGCCCGAGGCACAGAGCATCAAGTTAATTTTACGAAGCCTATATTAATTTCTGAATCAAAATCGGCAATTCTGCTGGAATTGAACAAGGCAATGCTGAAAAAAGGTGAAAAAAATGCGAATTAACAGAATTGAAGAACAGAGAGACGAAGGAATTTCAATTACCTTGACGGCGATTCTTCGATCGAAAGAGGCTTTCAGCTTCTCTGAAGAAAATTTGTTCTGGTTCTAGTTCGGTTGTGTTTGGTGTTGTTTTGTTTTTGAAGGTTTTGATAATAAAATAAGGGAATATGGTATTCTGTAAGTATATTGTGAGCCAAGTTGCCAACTGCACAACTGCACAGGAATATATATTGTTGAGGTTGGAGGATTTACTGTTATGCCTTTGCCTTCTGTGTGTGTGTGTGTGTGTCGCACACAGCACACCCTCCCTATTAAAAGTCTAAGCCCCCTTTGGCGAAAAAACATATCATTCATCAAAAAAAAAATTCGATCTAGTTAGATGTTACATAACGTTATCACATTACAGTGAAGATATTATGTATCAGTTTTATTTTTCTTATTATTTTCAGTTCTTTTAACAACTAATAACCGCACTCCTCTTTCACTATTTACGTACGAGACTTGTAGCTAAAGATCGTTAGTGGCATTTTTCTGATGACTTTCTATGACACCTATTTCTCGTTGATGACGAAAGTGCGTTTATTTGAGATGGAAAAAAAGGCGTTTTCTGAAAATATTTTTGAACGGAATTTTTTGGCTAAATTGATTGACAAGTGTTACGAAAGTACGTTTTTATCTAAAAAACGCATGATAAATGTCTTAGAAAAAGTTTTTGAATTCTTTTCTTGACATTTTACTCATTTCGTATCATTACTTCTAAATATGTAATGCCTTGTGCGCCTTTTTCCTCACAGATATATTTATAATTGTCCGTTTTTTTAAATCCACGACTAGTGTTACTTTTCTCAGAAGTGGATTCCAAATTTGGACTCCCAATTTAAGCTAACACGTTCTAATTCATGCATTAAAGTTCTGAATTTGAAAAACACAGCATCTCTCTCTCTCTCTCTCTCTCTCTCTCGCATCGTGTTGATAAATCAAACTAACATACTTGCTCTCTTGCGTCTTTATATTTCATTTTTTTTCAAGTATCCCTCCAAAAATGGGGAAAAAAAGACAAAAGTGTATGCTGCAAAAAAAAAAAAAACCAATCATAGATTTAGTTTGAAATTAAAATTAGCAACTGTACTAGAAATGAAGGGGGCAATGTTGAGAAAAGGAGAAAATATGCAAATTGATGGAATTAACTGGCAGCTAATACGACCCAAAAGGAAACAATGGCGGCTAACCAGCCATGACCTAAGTTGACTATGGAGTATGGACTATTGGACTTGTGACCATTTCCACACTCCTATTTCATGGAAATTTCTTCAAAATCACTTCTGAGGTTCTCATTGTTATTTCTCTTAGAAAGCTCATCCTTGGCAAATTGGTAATGCTATTGATTCCCTTGAAAAGTTACCGTGGTAAGCGTCACAAAAATAAAGTTTTCAATTTTGGAAATTTTTGGGAAAAATCGAGCAAACTTACACCCCCTTTTGACATTCAAATATATATTTTTTTCTTTTCTCAACTACCATGTGTCATTCTCATAGCATGCAACAACAAAAAGCCACGCCAAATTACTTACAGAGTTCGGCATTATATACAGTATAGATATATCTATCATCTTGTGTGCATATTGCGTGTGTAGGCATGCTTGTGCTTGTGCAAGTGTGTCGCTACAAATAATCACGGTAATATAGTTAACATTTGCAATATTTACGTTACAAATGACCTTTTATTGACCCATGTTTGTGATGGGTGCAGATGTAGATAAAAAAGGAGGTGTCCGTATAATTCTCCATCACATTTTTAGACATGAAGCTTAAATAGTTGGAGGTTTCTCCTCAAGAATTGAATGCATTTGCTTTTCTGTATAACCTTTGCAACTTGTTATTGTTGAGGTACGAATGCATTTGCCTTTCTGTATAACCTCTGTAACTTGTTATTGTCGAGATACGCATGCCAGGTACGATAACACATCTGTTAAAAGATAGCGGTTCTTGATTGAGATTGACACGGTGGGGGGTGGGGGAGGAGGGGAGAGTTTTGATGCTGGGGAGACTCAAACGCAAAGAGAAGATTCTTGTTGAGGCTCGTGTGCGAGTTTTGTTAGTCCAAACTGGACAAGTGTGCAATTTTAATTAGACACATTGGTTAAGTGGGCTCGTCATATATACGTGAACCTTATTGGTTAAACTTGTCGACTTATTATCTTCCATGTATATGTATAATTAGCAACAAAAAAAAGGGTTAAGTTACTATCCATGTCATGTTGAAAAATTTGACCAGAGCTACAAGTTGTGTGAAGTCAAGTCGTGGCACCATGCGCGATTGAAGAGGATGAAGAAGTTACCTCTTGGGTAAATTGCAAAATGAACCCGGCCCTTGTGCTTTGACCAACTCACTTAGGGTTTCAGTTGTGGTGAATGATGGGGTTGATTTCCTTAGTGTAGTTGGGATCCATGACAAAAAAGTTGAAATGTCATATGTGCCTTTTACGGTATGTCCTATTCAACCTAACCCCGTTAAATCTTGATCACCACTATCCCCAAACCCTTACCCTAAAATTTCCAATAACAATATTACCATGTCTTTTTGCAACAACCTGATCAAAACCCTACCTCGAAACTAGACTCCTTATCGAATCTACTACTGCATTCTCGAGAGATTCAGCTTCGTCTTAGAAAATGAAAGCCACTGTCACCGGCCAAGCCGTTAGCAGAGTTGTCAAGGACTTCCAAGCTTGCCATTAGCTAGCGTTGTTACAACTCAAGAGTCATTCGAGAAATTCAACTCTTTCTTAGAAAAAGAAACCGTAATCATTTGCCAAGCCGCCAGCTGAGCTGTGGAAGACCTCTGAGCTTGCTTGAAGCTAGCGCTGCCATGGCTTAGGAGTCACTCGAGTTTGAGCCATTGACGGCCTCAACAACCTCGTCACTGAGTTTATCGACCAACTTATTGATTCCTCTACCAATGTCTTTAGTGCTCACAACTTATCATCCTAACTACAATGGTGGTGGCGGTGTCGCCAGCTGAGCCGTTGAAGACCTCTCAGCTTGCTTGCAGCTAGCGCTGTCACGGCTTAGGAGTCAACATCACAGGGAGCCATTTGCAACAATTGAAACCTTAGGGTTTTTTTTGTAAGGGGCCATTTTGAGATTTACCCTCACCCACATGAAGGAGTTCCTCTGACTACTCGAAGTTCGAGTGTGCTACAAAACTTTCAACTGTTCGGCTTGAAAAAAAAAGTGGATATGCACCAATTTTCATGTTATTATGTAACGTGGATCTAATATTGAAAAAACTTGTGATTTTCTTGATTGGGATAATTTTATTTTGATCCCTTGTACTTTATCACTTTTTTTTATTGTAGTCCCTGTAGTGCAAAATCCTTGAAACGAGTTCTTGTACTATGTTCCTTATCAATTTAAGTTTATCTGTTTATTTTTTCTGTTATATTGAGGGCTGAATTTATCATTTTACAGTATTGAACAAAATAGCATGGACCAACCACCCCTTGCCACTGCAACCAACGGTGCTCGCCATCATTGTGGCACACCATTTTCAACCAACAATCCCGCCGCACCATCACTGCCTCCATCCACCCATCACCCCCATCCTCCTCCCAACCGTCACCACCCATCACCCACATCCTCCTCTCAACCGTCACCATTAACACCACCACCCATCACCCACAACCCCTTCACAACCGTCACCACCAATATCACCACCCATCACCCATAGCCTCCGCACTCGTTTTAACTACACCCATAATATCCTACTCCCTTTTCAAACTACACCCACAACCTACACACCCATTTCAAACTACACCCATTTTTTTTTTATCACAATCTCTTTGATTGACGCTTGAATTCATAAGCTGAGGTAGAAGATGGATTTGAGATGGATCTAGCCCTCAATTAATTGTCACAGTTACTATCCGCCATCGTTGATTGTCGTATTTAATTTAGGTTACCATTTTAAGAGAGATTGTAAGACGAGAGGTAGAGGACGAGGAAGCAGAGGATGAGAATCAGAATGAGGTGCATGAGTTTTTAAGGTTTGGGAAGGGATTTGCTATGAGGTTCCTCTAACTTACGTTATTCGCCGTCAGTGGCAGCGGCAGCAGCGAGTAGAGATGGTGGGTGGCCCTTCTTCTGGTCTTGTATGATGAGGTGGTTGTCTTTTTTTTTAGGATTACAGGAGTGTTAAGTATTGAAGATGGTGAGCTTAGAGATTGTCCCTGCACATTTTTCAATACAAGAGAGAGACTCCGTGGTGTCATGGTGTGGGAGGCTACTAGGACGAAAATGTCCCCAAGTTTTTAACAGAACTGTTAACCGAGGGACTAAATTGATAACGGAATATAGTGCAAGAACTCGTTTCAAGAATTTTGTATTACAGGGACTAAAATAAAAAAGAGATAAAGTACAAGGGCCCGAAATGAAATTATCCCTTCCTAATTTTCTAGTACTTTTGATTGATGATGTTCTTAAACAATGCTGATAACCCTACGGTTATTTAACCTAGGATTATATTTGATTTTGATAATAACTAACATTAACGATTATGTTGTCTAACATGCATTAAGTTGATGAAGCAATAGGTACAATCTCATACTCATGCAAACGGAGAATTAGACGAGCAAATCGTTCAAAGTCACTCAACGGAACGCATCAAAGAAGGAATTCGTCGATTGAGTTTTACAAAGTTTTTATTTCCTTCTTTGTAAACTGGACTTAGAGAGTTGATCGTATCGATGACTGTAAACCTAGAACTTGCCCATAGGTTTTTCTTACATGCATAAAAGTTTTTTATTCTTTGAAAGCAAGGAAACTGCATTTTCAGGAATGCAGTCGACTCCATGTTGGGTAGTGAGGTATTACAGTCGACTGCATTCTAATGTAGTCGACTGCAATACTTCCAGTAGCCTATTACAGTCGACTGTATTGGAATGCAGTCGACTGCAAGTTGAAAATTTTGAATTTTCAACGGCTACTTTGGGATTACAGTCGACTGCAATGGCAAATTGCAGTCGACTGCATTTATCGTTTAACGCATTTAATGCTCCACCTAACTCCAAACGGTCATATTTATTTCCACCCCTATAAATACTCATCTTGGGCATAGTTTTCATTCACCAATTGCATTCAAAGTTCTCTTATCTTTCACATTCTCAAAGATCAAAAGTAATTGTTTAATCTCTCTTGGTTTTTATTGTTTTCTCATCCATTTCAAGAGAACATTTATTGTGAGTTTACATTTGAGAGATATGCACTTTCATAAAGTCATCGTACACTCATCTCTCTTGTTGTAGAGCTTGAACTTGTACACATCTACTTCTTAAGAGTGAATCTTTGTACACAATTCTTCATCTAAAGTTTCTTGTATCAAAGCTTGGGGTTGTCAAGCTTTGGAGCTTTGGGATTGTCAAAGCTTGTTCTTGATGTGGGCATAGCATCAAGGGATTGTAAGCAGTTCGATCTTGACCCGTAAGAAAGATCATACTAGTGGATTCTAGGGTCTTTCAAGGGACTTCCTTGAAGAGGTGGACGTAGGCTTGAGGGTATTTCAAGCCGAACCATTTAAATCTCCTTGTCAAGTATCTCTAAACTCTTCTCTCTTTACATTATCTTTTTATACTTGTATTAAGATTGGTTAGTTTGCTTATTTGAGATATTGTGTTTGTGGTTTGTTACTTGTAGCTTTTCAAGTGTTATTCATAACTTCTCTAAGTTTGTAGTAATTACTTGCTAATTTTTTAAAGTAGTCTTAAACCCTATTCACCCCTCCCCCTCTAGAGTTATCTTTTTGGTTTCAAACGCTAAATAATATGAACCTCGGTAATTACCTTTGTTTTTTCGTGCTCTTTCCATTTATAAAGTTAGAATTTTCTAAACCACATGCCAACAAAAGAATTTGGAGCAACTCCAATGCTTAAGTTAGTTTGGTACCTCCGAAGGATCCAAAGTCCTTATACGCTGCCTTTTCTCGTGATGTTAGATCACGCAACTACCAAATAACTGAAAAAAGCTTCAAATACTTTGAAGTTAATTTAATCAGGAATGACAGAACTCAACAATGGGACTTTGTGAGGGGATTTTTCACAGTACACTTCATTTCAGCCATATGGTTGTTTACAACCAAGAGCTCATAAACTCATGGATATCAATCAAGTAAATGGGTTAAAAGGAGCATCAGTGAAGCTGCAAGTCAACATTTTGCTATTATACATAATTTAAGTCTAACACTCCAGCTGAAGCAGCTCATAGAAAGCCATAAGAGCCGGAAAAAATTTTGGCTGCGGGGCTGCAATCTGGATGATAGCAAAAATTCAATAACTTTTTATTTACCGACAAATGATGGTCGTCAAATATGCATGCTAGCTTTTAAGTTGTATTGGTAAATAAATTACTGTTAAAAATTGTCGATATAGATGCTTATAAAAATGCCACTAATTATATTTAGCGTTTACTAATTGTTATTATATGGAAAGGCTGTAAGGCTATTCCTACTATCAGCCAAAATCTTTCCGGCAATAATATATGAATGAAGAGAGATGCCATACTCGGTATAAAGGACAGCCGTAAGATGAAGTACAACCTGTTGATCATACTCACCGCATTATTATTAACATAGTAACATGATTGATTTGAACTCCCAATCTCCCAACAACACAAGTTAGTACATTTTATTTTTCTTGGTCGAACGGAAACTTCATTAACTAAAACACAAATGTACAACCTAAAAGCGCACAAACAAATGTTTGGCTCTGAAAACAGAGTACCAAAAGTATATTTAAATGAGTACAAGCAGAAGCTTGATCCTTGAATTTAAACTGGCTAACATGGCCTTGACAGAAAGCAGAAATAATAAGTATTACCACTGTTAGATTTACAAAATTCAGATCAATGGTAATAGGGTGGAGGAGATACAGCGGGGCATCAATTCCAAGGGCCACATGAAGTGACAGTTTAGATTACTGCCGTAGTTATTGTCGAATCCAAAGGAGGTGGAACGAGTTCCCAAGGCTAGATCTGATTGATCCGCAGCTCGAAGGGAGTCGGCATCATCCATCTCTACTAGATCCGCCATCTTCAAGCCACAACCCCGCCATATCGGACCGGCGTCAGAGATTTCAACCCAAACCAGCCAGATCGGAGTTCCAGTGACCACGATGTATCTGAAAAAGCCTTTCAGGTCTGAGGGTAGTGAGTGGAAGGGAGTGAATTTCTGACTGAAGGACTTCCGATCTGTGGGTGGGGATGAAGATCAGAGGGTGGTGGGAAATGGCAGCAAAGGCTGGGTGCCGAGGCAGAGGGAGCAAAAAATGTGAAAAAAAGAAACAAGAGAAGAAGGAGTACCAGTGTGAGGGCCTCCCCTTCCATCCTCATAGCCATGGAAGCCGAAGGAGGAAGGGGCAGCGCCTGGTCTTTCTGGAGAGAAAAGACGAAGGGGTTTTTTTTAGAGAGAGCTCTTGTTAGTCTTTCAACATATACAAGTTAGTGCATTTTAAGAAACAAGTTAATCTAGCACATTCATTTTCTTAGAAACTAATACATAAACTGTGCATCCTTACCTATGAGGAGAGAGCCATATATGTTGGCGCCACTCCCACCCAACTTACTACCAGTTCTTGTATATATGAACCACCGGTAACTGGACTCGTTTGTCAAAAAGAAAGAACATGAAGGGTGCTTAATCCCTTCTCCCCATTCTACTGATCTTACTTCTTCTATTCTCGCCTTTTTGCAAAATTCTATGATCATTTGTAGCTCGTTCAGTCATGGAACCCACCTTCTGCTTGACAAAACCATGCATTACACCCCTTAATCTAACCAACGACTTTGGGATTTCACAAGTTGACACTTTTAGGTAGACCTAGCAATAACAACCTAAACCTATTTACCCGCCCAAATCTGCCCACTTAAAATTCACCCATACCCACCCATTAAATAATTGGGTTTAATTAGTCAGCAATTACTGAATCCAATAACCCATGGGTTTAAATGGTTTTTAATTGGGTGCGCATCAACCCATTAACAGTTTGACACTTAAAATTTTGAGAACCTAAATTTTTTACACAACAATAGCCATACACAAGGCCAAGCCACCGACACCGGTGTCACCCCCAGCCATCGTAATCGGCATCGCCGCCATCTCCACCTACCATCGCTATTGTTGCCGTCTCCCATCTTTGCCTTCCCATTATGATCAGTCCCGCCTCAGTCTCCAGTCGCTGCCACCGTCATCTCCACTTATCATCGCCATCGTTACTGCTGTTGTCTCAGTAGCTGCCTTCCCATCCTGTTTGCTCATATCTGCTCTTTCTCTATATAGATCTACTATTTTTCTGGGCGATCTTCAAACATTTTGGTTATTGGTTGAGTAGATAGGGCGACGACGTGGCGGTGGTGGCACAAAAATGGTGGAGTGATGGTGGCAAGAGAGTGGCACGGCGATGGTGCAGTGATGGTGGTGAGATGATGGATCTGACTTGGTGATGGACGTTTACTGCGTGATGGTGGTGCCCGTGTGGCTGGGCGATGGTGATGGTTACATGTATTGCAATAGAAGAATCATGGTTTGCTGCACGATGGTGGTTGCGCTGTGGCTGGCCGATGGTGGTAGTTGCAGGTATGGGGAGGTGGACTCATGGTTGTTACGATTCCTTTACGGTGGATGTCATCTTTTAAGCGGTGGTGGTTATTTGTTGGGTGATGGTGGTTGCTGGTATAGTCGGTGGTGGTTGCAGGCGTGGTCAGTGGTTGTTGGTATGGGAACACGGTGGAGTAGTGGTGGTTGTCGTTGGCTTACGGTGAATGTTGCTATTAGTGTGGTGGTTTGACATAGTAGTAGTTGTTCAGTGTCTTTGGTGTTGGTTAAGTATTAGGATGCGAAGGTCAAAAAAAATTGGGATATGGGTCATTAGTGGGTTAATGGGTTAAACCAACTCATTTAAAAGATGACCCAGTGAACCCACAATTAAATGGGTCTAAATGGGTCAACTATCCATTTATACCCAACCCATTTATTCTTAACGCAAACCTAACCCACCCACCCATTATGCCACCCCTACTTTTAAGATTATTCACGCTTTAGTTTACTATCGTTGAATCGATACAGGCTCCTCCTCGCGGGGACATTTCTATTACTTTATGCCAAAACCCATGCAAATCGGATGCTGGATTAAAGGGTATAAGCATGGTTTTTTAAGGCGTAAGCAGAAGGTTGCCCATGACTAAACCAGCTAGAGATGATCATAAGATTTTGCGAATGGCGGGGACAGAACAAATAAGAGTAGGAGTAAGGGAAAAAGGAAGGGAAGATGGGTGTAGACGACCTTCAAGTTTTATTGTATACTAACGCAAGAACCGATAGCAACTGCATAGAGGTATTGTTGAAGGGTCATTTTTAAGTTTTTATGTGCTTGATTCTAATGACTAAATGCTAGCAATTCACTTGCCTAGCTTAGCATTTCTTTAATGCATCAACCCTTGTAGTCAATAGCTTACTTTGGTCACATTGAGAAGGACGACAAGATGCAAAAGACATGGGGGAAATTGTCAAGGATACTCTTAATGTCTCTGTTTTGGCCAACAGTCACCATCATCTAACGGCGTTTTTAAAGGAATTACTCAAGAAAAGCTTATACCTGAAGTTACACAGCAAATTTTTTTAGCTTATAACAGGTAGAAGAGTGTGGATATAGCAAAAGGAGAGTGGATTTAACACCGAGGGTGTGAGAAGACTTCATTCAATGTCTTATACTTGCTTTATAATGTCTAATTATTTTTAAGAAATGAATTTTGAGAGAAATTTCTGAGTGACCAATGCTTAAACTCACAAATTATTCTGAATATCATACGAAATATCTATTACAGTTAGATCAATACAAATAAAAAACAATTGGCCATTGATCTTAGCAAACTACTATCTCTGTCATGCTCTCGACATTAAGAGGTAGAGCATAGATAACTGGTGTAACTTATAAATAAAAAAAAGGTACTCAGGAAATAATTGTTTCATTACTATACCGGTTCACCATGCCATGTGATTGAAAGGAACTAGCTTTAATGTGGAGGTTGACTAGCTAACGCTAGCTTTGGATCCGAACATCCGCATCATTTATAAAGGTATATAAGTGTGAGCAAGGTGATGTACCTTGATTGTAACACCTTGCCCATATTTGTCCTTAAATTTACATCTTCCCACCCTCTTAAGAACTCTACAAAAAGCATCATCTCATTCTATAAAAAGGAATAATTTCATTTCAGTGCCTTGTACTTTACTTCTTTTTTAGTTTGGTTTATGTAGTTAAAAATCCTTGGAATTGGTCCATATACTATGATCCGTCATTAATTGACCCATTTGATAGCTTTTTTCGTCCAAAATGATCACGTGACAGACGCCGAACCCACCACTACTGTTAACCAATGTGGCGACCGACCTACGCGACTCACTACGATTATGGGTGAGTTTGATTGTATTGGTGGTTTATTGGGTGTTGGGGATGGTGTTGTTCGATGGGTATCTGGTGTTGGCGGATATGTATAGCGGTGTTGGTGGATTGCTATGGTGGTGCAGTAGTGATGGTTTTTGTGTGGGAGGGTTGAGTTGCGGTGGTTCCTATAGTAGGGCCACTGGTCATTGGGTATCGAAGATGGTTGTTGGGTGGGTATTGTGGTGTTTTGGTGGCAGGTGCGATGGTGTTGGCAGGGGTGGTGTTTGGTGGTATAGTGATGTTTCCAAACAAGATGGTGGGGGTTGAATGGTTGAGGATAGCAGCAACCTTGGTTTTCATGGTGGCGACTAGGGTGGGAGGGGGTTTGGATCATGGTGTTTGGTGGTGTTGGATGGTGGTGATTAGCGGTGCCCATGATTTGGATGCTGGTGGTTTATCTCGGTGGTGTTCATTCTTTCCCCAACCATTTTTTCCCGCCCATTAGCATGACTTGACAAAAGTACCACCAAAACAATGACCATATGCATGTTACGTGGTCATTTTGGATGGAAAAAAGCTAATAAATGGGCTTAATTGATGAAAAAATATAGTACACGGATCAGTTTCAAAGATTTTGAACTACAGAGACCAAATTGAAAAAAAATAAATAAAGTAGAAAGAACTAAAATGAAATTATCACCTATTAAACTTGTGTTTGTGCTACCATCACACGTCTTCTTCAACTAGCACCGCCTCTACTACAATCACCATTAGCAAACCGCTACTACCTTCAGCGCCACGAACGAAGCATGGCAGGTTTTTTGGTATCAAAATCTTCCAACCTTCTCCAATTCTTCTTCATCTTGAATTTCACCATTGATTTCAACCCCACAAACCAACAAGTCCATCACCACCTTTGAACTCATACAGCCACGGGAAACCACTGCCACCGCTCAAAATTGCAAAGGACGGCCAAGGTACTCCAGTTGAAGTCCATTTAATTTACATTTTGGTTAGATATATCCAACCCTGTCTCATTTTCCTCTTCTCAAGCCCTAATCAAAGATCACCATGAATGTCCTCCCTTCACACCAAACAAGTTGAACCGCCATAATCCGTAAAACCCCTGAAATTGCAGGTCCTTGTTCAAGATTCATAGCAGCTGTGGCTGCCTGGCATCTTATCTATTCTTCCCACATCACGTCGCTGTAACTTATAGGAAAGATGTCCAAATATCGTGGTGGCGGCGAGTCGAGAAGTTTACAATGTGTTTGGACAAGGTAATTGTAGTGGAGATTTCACTTTTATGGAGGATTGGAAAATACATCATACCAAATTTCTTGTTTGGATTATGATGAGATGGATTTATCAAATTTTAGGAGGAATTTGAAAAGGGAATTTTGTGTGCTAAACTCATGTATAAATAACTAGTCTAGACTAGTTATTTGGCAAATCTTCTCCATAAATGTCGGGAGAAAGTGACTATTTTTTATCTCCATAATTTTAGCTACCTCCTTCCACTAAAAAAGGAAACTCTCTCTCATTAGTTTGTACCCATACACCATTAAATTATCTAGGTTCAAATTTTAAAATGTAAATCCACGTATAAAATACTTGCTTCTACAAAATTATCCAAACACTAGATTTGCAATTCCATAAATTTACAAATAATTGAATTTTGAAGTGAATAGATTTTGAAATACAAGGTACTTTGAAATTCTTCATTCAAACACACTCGTAAAGATAGAACGAGATGAGAGAGAGAGGGATGGAATGCGGGGAGTAAAATGACAATTTTTCCCAAGATGTAGGGCTTCTAACGTGAACATCTAAGAGAATTAGGAAAAAAAAAAGGATAAATATGGCTACTATAAATCTAATTTAGGATCAAAAAATGTGGCTATTGTAAAACTAATTTAGGATCGGGAAGAATAAAAATTTAGTTCATGGAGTACTTTAACAAGATGTGTGTCGTACACTAACATTGATGTGAGTATCCTACAGAATATAGGAAAAAAAGAAAATCTAAAATAAAAAAAAAGATCAACGTCAAATATTTTGCGTCAAATTTTGTGTCAAAATAAATGGGTTTTACTCTAGAAGGTGATAGTATAAAATTTTAATTACTAAAGTATTAGCTAGTATTAAAGTTAATATGGTGGTTTCGAGAGAAAGAGAGGATAGACAAATACAATGAAATTTCATAACCCTAAAATTGGCAAATAGTCATTTGAGGAGCAGCAAAAGGGGTCAGCTTTATGAGAACGAAATTTGGTTATAGTACCAAGTTATCTAGGATTGATATTTCTCAAATCAAGGATCACAATTCTACGATACTTTCTTAATTCAGTTTGAAGCGATAGTGTAGCAAACCACCTTATAAAATTAGACTAGCGAAGGTATAACCCGAGTCATCATCCTATCATTTAAGGGTTAATTAATTATTAACATGGGAGAAACAACAAAACTCTATTTTTGACTCTAAATTCCAAAAATCAAAGACTTTAAAATGAAAATTTGGGTTTGGAGACAAAATCATACATCGGGAAGGTGTTAGCCACCCCCATGGTACTCTAATGGTCTCTAATTTGTTTTAAGTGATTTTCAGTTTTCATCCCACTCAAATGATAAATGTGTAATAAAGTAAAGAACAAAGCCTAAACTACTCTCCTAGGTGTGGTTTGAGCTCAGCATTGGGGGTCGAAGACCTACGTACCTAATCGAACTAACCGGGATCACAATCACGTAGTTCTGATAGACCCTACAAAAGGCTACCTAAATTTCAGTGTATATTTTCTAAAGACCTAAATGAACTCAACCTCTTCTACTTGAGTATTCTTAGAATTTCTTTTGACTAACACTTCTAGTTGTCTTAATTAAAAATAAGTCTAACTCTAGTAAAATTATAGCCTCACTAATATTCTGCTCCTATCGAAGCTCATGACCTAACACCATTTTTTAGGCCTTTTTTTTTCTTTAATCTTATTGGACCAAAATCCTGTCGCAGAGATAGGAAATACTTCTAAGGACTTTTTAACTATTCTAAAACCAATCTAGTAACACATAAAGAAATAGAGGACAGAGTTACCTCTTAACTTGGTTGGTTTTGAGTATTCCGTTGAGGTCTCGAAACGATCCACGATGCGATAGATATGTTTTGGAAGTACCATTTCTACTCTCACTCTCTCTTTCTCTCTCAAGATCTTTGCAGCCTTTCCTCTTTCTAATTTTCTTTATCTTTTAGAGCAGCCCAGAGGCACTTTATTGAGGTTTGGGATAGTGAAAATAATTAGAGGTGTCAAATGGGCCGCGCGGCCTGCGGGCTGGCCCAGCCCGACCCTTTTTTGGCCTGGGCCAGCCCGGCCCTTTTTTGGGCCGGGACTGGCCCTAACCCTTAGGGCTTGGGCCAAGGCCAAGCCTAACTTTTTGGGAAACAGGCCCAGGCCCGGCCCTAAAATGACCCGGATTTGGCTCAGCCCGGCCCGGCCCTCTTTTGGCCCAAAAAATGGCCTTTCAGTTTTTTTTTTAAACTAAGGTGTATTTGCTTGCCTTCTATGACTAAAATGTAAAAGAAATCTATTACTTTTAGATCATTAGTGAGAATAACTAAGGTGTATTTGTTATTTTGAATAACAAACAAAAAAAAATTGGGCCTGGCCCAAGCCCGGCCCTAGATGTTGGGCCTGGGCTTGGACTGGGCCCAGATTTCCCTCATTCTGACCTGGCCCGCCCCGTTTGATAGCGGCCCTGGCCCGATTTTCTGGAGGCCCTATGGGCTTAGGCTGGGCCGGCCCAAGCCCGGCCCATTTGACACCTCTAAAAATAATATAGGAGATCATTTGGTCGTACATATCATTTTTTTTTGTTACAAAGGAAAATAAAATAGTTACCAAATTACATCAAGAACTAGAAGCATCCTCGTAGAGAGGCGCAAGAAGATCGTTAGGGGGCTGGTCGAGATAAACAAAATCCCCATCTTGATTAGCACCCATGTTGGCAAGTTTGTCAGCACATTTGTTGCCCTCACGAAGGGTGTGCGTAATGGTAATCGATGTTGCTATGAGCAAAAAGCAACAGTCCGATGTCAAATTACTCAAAAGGTGAAGAGGTTGACGGTGGGTCAGGAGTTGAATCGCCATCAGTGAATCAGTTTCGACAACAACATTCCGGTAATTCTTGTCCTTAACAAGTTGAAGGGCCTTGAGAATTCCTAGCAGCTCCACCTCGAGGATATCACAGTTGGGTACATGGCCCAGGAAACCACATATCCAAGCTCCACTGGCGTCACGAATGATCCCACCAATGCCACTTCTTGATCCTTCTTTGACACTTCCATCAGTATTGAATTTGAGAGTTCTTGTAGAAGGAAAACACCATTTAGTTAGACTAGGTCTTTTAAGATGCGAAGAAGATAGATCTGGGTAGGCCTGATGTAGATCTTTCGCAAAATCCAGTGCCTTTTTCCAACCAAATTCAATGTCCAGGATGAGGCCTTCTATGGACTATTAGTTACGATCTTTCCAAATTTGCCAAAGGGTCTCAACGAAGATATGCGTCCAGTTGAGAACCATGAAAATTTTCTTATGATATATGGTAAGATTAGATTTAATCCAGTAGATAATTTCAGTGTTGAACTCATTATCAATTTGTTGTTGGGGGAGGAGTTTCCGCCACATATTCAAAGCTCTTAGGCAGCCACGGATAATATGATTTGTGGTTTCAGAAGCCTTGTTACATCTACTGCACAGGGGGCTTTGAGACATATTGCGAACAAAACGAAGCTCATTCGAGAGAAGTCTTCCATGGGCAATGATCCATAGAAACATTTTGATTTTTTGAGGGATTTTGAATTTCCAAATCCATTGAATATCCATGCTCAAACTGTGAGGTCTATCCGATCTAATGATGAGCTCATGAGCACTAGCCACGGAGAAGAGCCCGTGCTTTTCCATTCCCCAACAGGGGGTGTCATCCCCATAATCAAAAATAGGAAGGTAGACTTTTTTTATGTTCTCAATATCAGCACTAGGAAGGACAGCTTCCAACTTATCGACATCCCATTGACCTTGATGGTCAATCATTTAGTTCACCAGGCAGTTGGTGTCCTCGGGTGTGGAGGAATCAAGGGGGGCATTACCCACCCACCAGTCTTTCCACAAGTCAATCTCAGTGCCATTTCGGACCTTCCACTTTATTCCCGAATTGAGAGTAGGTATGGTGGACCTGATGCTCCTCCAAATTTGGAGTAAACTGAAAAGATACAATATAAGTAAACTGAAAAGCCTAAGCTACCCTTACCGGCCAGTTCAGCTGATTTATTGGCTGGTTTAAATATAGCCCAAAACTTGCCGACCAGTTTGTTTCAAAAATCATCCGTTTTTATTCCCTTAACTTATGCAATTATAGATCAATTCTAAAAGGATAAGAACACGAATTCTAATTAAACACATAGAAAACACATGTCATAATAAACCAGAATTTGGGATTGACCAACAAACCTTATCCAAATCAAGCACTAGACATCGTATCCAATTGACACTTTGATCTAGGTAAATCTTAAATTAATTGGACCAACTAACTGGACTGGACCACTTGAAGTAGGTAAGTACACATGGACTAGACTGCTTATTGCAAATAAGTTAGAAAAAAAATAAACTTACAAAAATGAGGTGTCTATAGATAGACCTTACCATTTACACCCCTCTCTGCTATATCATTGTCAGTGACAAACTTTTGAACCATGGAAAGTGGCTACAGTTCCCCAAATAATTAAGTCAATTTGCACGCTTGTTTTGGATATCTTTTACTGTTGAGACACAAGCAGCACACATGCGTGCACAATTGGCAGGTGTGTCCGTCGACACATGCAAGCATAGGTTACTCAACATCTACGTAAGTTGTAGAAATGATCAAATGAGTGTTAAGAAACTTTAGTACTTATTTACATTCTCTAATACTGACTATTATACACAACTGTCTATTTTTACATCCGTAGTTATAAATTATGGATTGTATCTTTTGATCTCTTTGAAAAGTAGCTAGATTACTATTGTAACCAGAAAGATAAACTACTTTGATATATGTCTATTTTCCAAATTACACTAAAAAACAACCATCTAATTTTGTTATTAAGAAACCCACAATAAACGTTATAACTTATTATAAGATGTTAAAATTGTGACAACATGAAACAAGCTTCCGCTGCAGCACCAGGCAATTCCTTTGAGTTAAAATTTGGAATCCAAATTCAACTCCTGGCATCGAAAATAAGTTTTTCCCTTTTGCAACTGTCAATCAGCTTAGCTAGAAACTAGAAAGAGTAAAAGCCCATTTAATGAATTTGCCCAACAGAGCCCACGTGAGAAAGCAGGAACTATCTTTTTTTCCCTTTTTTTTTTTTTTTTGTCTATACGAGAAAAAGCAATATTCATGTATTGCTTTTTTTTTTTTTTTGGGGGGGGGGGGGGGGGGGTGTTGTTAATATAAAGGGAAAAGTAGGGAATGACCCCCTCTACTTTACACGTTGTGCGATTTGCCCCCCTCCACTTCAAAGTTAAGCACTAAACCCCCCCCCCCCCCCCCACAGTTACAGAAAATGGGTACTTTAGACGGATCCGTTATAAATAGCGTGAAATGACCAAAATACCCTCATTTCTTTATTAGCTAATGACCCCCTGTACTATGCATGGTGTGCAATTTCCCCGCCTCAAATTTAAATTACAATTTTTGCCCATGACCCTCCTCCTCTGGTCAACCCCGCTACAATTGGTGATTCACTGAGCACAACCACTTCACTGAACACAACCACTAGTCTTTTTCTCCGACCACCAGGGAGTTAAAAAAAAAAAAGGAACCGCGATTGCCGTTAGGATTAACAACGAATTTGCAAATTAAGCTTTTGAAATCCTAAAATTAGAGGATTTGAAACCCTGATTTAAAAATTAGGGTTTTGAAACCTTAAAATTAGGGTTCAAAACCCTAATTTGAAAATTAGGGTTTCTCTTCTCCTTCTCCAGATCTGACCCCGCCGCCGGCAGCCCAAACGTCATCCTCACCCCACGCCGCCAGCAGCCTCTCTCGGCGCACCATCCAGCAGACTCGCCCCGCCCCGCCCCACCACGCCGGCAAGCCCCTTGGCAAACCCACCCCACCACGCCGGCAAGCCCTCTGGCAAACCCACACTACCGATTTCAATTCAATTCCATTTCAATTCAATTCAAATTTTCATCAATGCCGTGGAAGGGGAAGGGGAAGGGGAAGGGGAAGGGGGAGGGCGGTCGCGGCGACGGGGAAGGGGAAGGGGAAGGGCGGTCGCTGCGACGGGGCCTTGGGAAGGGGGGGCTGTCGCGGCGACGGGGAAAGGGAAGGGCGGTCGCTGCGACGGGGCCTTGGGAAGGGGGAGGGCGGTCGCGGCGACGGGGAAGGGGAAGGGCGGTCGCTGCGACGGGGAAGGGGAAGGGGGAGGGTGGTGCGGCGACAGGGAAGAGGGAGGCAGACGGGGAAATGAAGGGGTGCGGTGGTCGGGTGGTCGGGGGAGTTGACAGAATTGGGTTGGGGGGATAGGGGGTTGGGTGGCGGGGGGGGTGGGGTGGGGTGGTTAGAATTAGGGTTTTTTCTGATTTTCTTTTCTAAAAAGAGACAAGGGGCAAAAATGTCATTTATAAAAAGAAATCGTTAGTCAGCGCGCGTGTTGACCACGCGCTGTTATATTTAACGGTTTCCGTCTAAGGTGCCCATTTTCTGTAACTGTGGGGGGGTTTAGTGCTTAACTTTGAAGTGGAGGGGGGCAAATCGCACAACGTGTAAAGTAGAGGGGGTCATTCCCTACTTTCCCCTAATATGTTTGCAGAGACGTGCAGGAGCCAAAGTGAAAGCCTGAGAGTGACAGAATGGACATGTATTCGGTTATGGTTGCTCGTACGGTCTTTTATATTAAATTTATTCTATTTATTATCTTTTATATAGTTGGATATTGGAGACATATAAGGAAAAAGGTAATATATTTTTTGGTTTGCCGTCAAAGTAACCTGATTTGGATCAATTTTTGAGCGTAAAATGACAAAGTACCGTTAGCGGTTACTAAATAAATGCAACAAAAAGTTTGATCAAAATTATGTCATCATTTTCTTGACTAAAATATGATGCATCTAGTTCCTTATTTTACCTACTTCCATCTCATTTATCATTGGAGAGAAACTATTGATATTGTTTGATACTTTCTTGTAGAGAGCGGGCCGGCCTGACTCGTTCCTAGATTACCCGAGCTGCCCGGCCCTAACGATGAACAGTGACGGCCCTAACCTGTAGGACTTTGGGTCAGGACTAGGGCCAGGTCAGAATTTTTTCCATTTTTATCCGACCTGGCCGTAAAAAACTGGTGGCTCGAAACCGGCTCGTTTTTCGGGCTGGCCTGGTCCTAGCCCACCTTTTTGTCCTCTTTTGGCCCGCTTTTCGGCCCTATTCTGGCTTGGCCCTTGGTCCTAAATCTGACTCTAAACCATTTTGAGTTACTTGCTTTTTTTTCTTTCGCCTTCTTTCTCGCACCGCATCCTCTTTCTACTTCATAATTTTTCTCTTTTTTATTTAACTTTGTGGACATGCATATTTCTTTTTCTCTTCATCTTACTATAAAATTTTGACGACAATATACTCCCACTTGTACCATTTGCACATAACTCAAACTAATTTGATGGTTTTGATTGAAAATAAAAGGCTTATATTAATGTTTTGTAAACTAATCACTAATCATCACCAACTTTTTTGCATTTTTGTTTTCATTTATGATCTACAATACTTACTTTTGTGACAATTTAAGTTTACGATTTGGTTCGTAAATCAATCATTAAATTAACTTTAAGCTGTTTATAATTTATTTTTAAATTTGATAATCAAATTATTAATTATATCTTTCTCCTCCCTTATATTCTACTTTAAGCGTGTTATATCTCTCTCTCTCTCAACACTTTATTTTATTCTTACATGTAGATCTATTCGTTTAAAAGTTAGATTATACTTTATGTTACTTAAATTTTAAAAAGGAAAAGTCTCATTTTCCTTAAAGAATTGACATTTAGTGGTGTTTCTTTATCTATTAATTTATAAGTAAGTAATATAATAGCACTCTTATCGAGTGTTGAAAAATACTATCTGTAAATTCTCATATGTTTTTTAATTATTTTTTGTTGCTAAAAATAATTGTTCACTTTTTAGCAACGACCACAAGGTAGAAAGAGACTCTTCCTACATAGTTTAGTATTTTAAAGTTGTACGATAGTGTTCTCGTGTGCAAAACACGATTAGAGATGTCAAATAGGCCGGGCGGCCCGGCCCTCTTATGAACAGTGCAGGCCTAAAAATAAAGGGCCTTGGACTTGGGCCTGAACCAGGCCAAGGTTTCACCAAAAATGGCCCAGGTCCGGCCTAAAAAAGCCAGGCCCAAAAAAGCCTGAAATTAGACCCGTTTTTGGCCCGAAATTGGCCCTTTTCTGGCCCTAAATTCGGCCCTTTTTCTGGGCTGGCCCACTTTTTTTTCAAATTTTGTTTTTCCCCACTTTTCCCCCCAACGGCTATATTTCCCAATAAAACATGTAAGAGTGGAAGAAAAAAAGGTTGAAGCGAGAAAAGTGAGAGACAGAGAGAAGGGGAGAAAAAAAATCTAACCAAACATACAGTAGGAGTGTGTGCTTTCCTTTCGTATTTTCAGATATTATATTATATTATATTATATATCTTCAAAGACAATGAATGCTTGGAAATTATAGATCTTGTTAAGAGAACTTTGACAAGAAAATGTGCTCCAATTTCTCTTCCTTTTTCCTGATCTGGATTTGGTGAGAATAAGATGTGCTCAGTGCTCATCTGATTTCTTTCTTCTTACTTTCTCGCGTGTTTTTTACATTCACCGGACGAGGGCATAGCTACATCAAGCCGAGAAAGAGACCACGGTCACACCAACAACAAAAAAAAAAATTTTAACTTTTTTTTATAATGGATACTAACTTTGTTATAATAATAAAAATGTCACTATATTGGAACATTGTTAAATAAAGTTACAATTTTCTTTCTGTTGGGTTTACGTGCCATCGGCTATTAGCCGAAGTCAATCCTTGTTCAAATTTTCAAGTTACTAGGTTATAAGCAAACGAGAATAGATTAAGATCAGTTTACTGTATTAAGCAATTTGATAGATGTAATCGTCATTTTCTATTTACCCAACTTTCGAAAAATGCTACTTATAAATTATAATGTTAGTAGGCCAAAAAAGGCTTGCCAATATTACACCAAATTAACATGCATCAATTTCAACCAATTAATTTGATGTATTCTTATTGGCCATCGACGCAAATAAATAATAAGGAGTTGGGAACAAAAAAAAATTGGGCCCGGTCCCCACCCAAGCTCGGCCCTAAATATTGGGCCTAGGGCCAGGGCTTGGACTGGGCCCAAATATCCAGATTTTAGGCCCGGTCCAGCCCAGGCCTATTTTTCAGTCATCGGGCCCGGCCCAGAACCGTTTTCTTTGGAGGCCCGTTGGGCTGACCGAAGCCCAGCCCATTGACATCTCTAAACACCATATCAAAACTAGTCTAAGTAAATATTGTAATTAATGTACGATTAATTCGCTTGGATACCTAGAAAACATGTACACGTAAAAGCAAGTAGTAAAATTACCTATCCAACGTGTATATACATGTTACACTTTTTTCTCTTGTAGGTGATACTATCATATTATTTTTCTAATTTGTTACGAACTAAAAATTACTAGAGAATTAGTAGAGACTATCAATTTAATATCTTGGAAAGAAGTTGATTTTATATAAATTTAAATTGTCAAGAACATTTAACTTATATTGCAGCTATTTACGCACTAATATCTTCACGTAGTGCTGCCAATACATTGAAATAATTTATCATAATGTGTTCTGCATCACAAGCCAGTGGAATAATTATAAGAAAATTGTTCCCAACCTATTTTGGTCGTACTCAAGGGCCCAATAAGGGTCCCATTTCACGCGAACACGTCAATGGATTCAACAGTCAATTTTCAACGCTTCGAACCGGTCAAAGTGCGCGCACCCAAGTCACGTGCATTCTTTGTTTCACACGCCTCACGCGTGACTTAGTCACCATTTATTTTACATCAACGTCACTCACAGTAGCACGTTCGTCACACCAAAACCACCCGAGAACTTTTTCACCAAAAACATCGATCGACGGTGCAACCGGGACAACGAGGTCAGGGGGCAAAGGCCTTGGCCAACCCCATGGGGTCGGCCTCGGCCTCCCGGGGGAGTTGGCTTTGGCCTTCCCCTCCCGGTTCTTCACTTTTCACGCAAGGTCCTTTTTTGTGCTTTGTTCGCTTCGTACACTTCGTATGTGACTTAGGTACCTTGTTCGTCACGTGGGTACGATTCACGTTGACACGCTCGTCACAACGCAACTTTCAGATTTGTCTTTGCCCATCAAAACATCTTCTGTCGGCACGCCCGAAGTTCAACGAAAGAGGGAGTGGCCTTGGTCTCCCTTCATGGGAGTTGGCCATTGGCCTTGGCCAGGGTCGGCCTCGGCCTCCCCAGGGGTGGTGGCCTTGGCCTTCCCCCAATCTTTGGCCTATGGGCTCCGCTCCTGCCCGCACTTGTTTTTCTCAAGTCTTTGCACCTCCGCGATGTTTACGGACGTTCGTACATCAACCTCGCGACGTCCGTCGTGCATCAATCTCGCGACGTTCGTCGTTCATCAACCTCACGACTTCCGTCATGCATGAACCTCGCGACGTCTATCGTGCATCAACCTCGGGACGTCCGTCGTCCATGAACCTCGCGACATCCGTCATCCATCAACCTTGCAACGTCCGTCGTGCATGAACCTCACGACGTCCGTTGTGCATCAACCTCGTGACGTCCGTCGTGCATGAACTTCACAATGTCCGTCGTGCACGAACCACACGACGTCTGCCGTCCATTAACCTCGCGACGTCCGTCGTCCGCGACCAAGCATCGCTCTTATGATGCCCATTGCCCAAAGTCACACACTACCACTGAATGACCCGTCACTGACGACAGCGTACCATCACTTCCAACTTTGTCATTACTACATGTTGCATTCATCATGACAGGTACACTGAGCTCAAATCCCATCTTCGGGACACCCGATGCGTGCCCGTACACCGTCTCCGCAACGTTCATTGCCGTGCCCATGCGTCATTCTTATGCCATGTGCCCCGGCACCAAGTATTGTCTCCACGACCTTCGTCGCCACGGCCATGTGCCACTTTCATAACTTGTGCCACGACACCAAGTATATTCTCCTTGACCTTCATCGCCGCGCCCATGCGTCATTCTCATAACATGTGCCACGGCACCAAGTATATGCTCCGTGACCTTCATCGCAGCGCCCATGCGCCATTCTTATGACATATGCCCTGGCACCAAGTATTGTTCCGCGACGTTCATCGCCGCGCCCACGCGCCATTCTTATGACATATGCCCAAGCATCAAGTATTGCTCCACGACGTTCGTCGCCACGCCCATGCGCCACCTTCATAACATGTGTCTCGGCACCAAGTATATGCTCCGAGACCTTCGTCGCCGCGCCCATGCGCCATGCCACACCACTTTCATGACATGTGCCTCGGCACCAAGTATTGCTCTGTGACGTCCATCGCCGCGCCCATGCGCCATTTTCATGTTATGTGCCCCCGGCACCAAGTATTGCTTCGCGATGTTCGTCGCCTCACCACTTCCATAACATGTGCCTCGGCACCAAGTGTTGTCTCCACTACGCTCGTCGCTGCGCTCTTGAGCCACTAACACAGACGTGCCCCCGGCACCTTACTCACTTCGTCGCGCCCATGCACCGTGCCACTAACACAGACGTGCCCCCGGCACCTTACTCACTTCCCCGCGCCACTAACACAGTCATGCCCCTTAGCTCTCTGTCACACTACCATGCTCCTTGCATCAGTCCATCCTTTCACCACACCATACGCACCTTACCTTGGTCATGAAATATGCTTAGACCCACTCTCCGGAGTGTGCAACACAGCGGGGATAGGTGATTCCTCCGGGATACTATCTCCGCCAGAGAGCTCTTCAACTCCCATTCTGCCAGGTAGATGGCTCCTCCAGGATGCTACCTCGGCCAGTCGGGTAGACGGCTCTTCTGGGATGCTACCTTGACGTGCTCCTAGTGCTCCGGCACAAGGACTCATCGCGGGGATAGGCGACTCCTCCGGGACACTATCTTTGCCAGGGAGCTCTTCAACTCCCCTTCCTCCAAGTAGACTGCTCCTCCGGGATGCTACCTCGGCCAGTCAGGTAGACGGCTCCTCCGGGATGCTACCTTAACTCTCTCCGAGTGCTCCGGCACAAGGACTCACCGTGGGGATAGGCGACTCCTCCGGGAAACTATCTCCGCCAAGGAGCTCTTCAACTCCCCTTCGCCAGGTAGACGGCTCCTCCGGGATGCTACTTCGTCCGGCCAGGTAGACGGCTCCTCCGGGATTCTACCTCGGCCTACGGAATAGGCGACTCCTCAGGGACACTATCTCCGTCAGGGAGCTCTTCAACTCTTCTTCCGCCAGGTAGACGGCTCCTCCAGGATGCTACCTGGACTGTCAGGCAGACGGCTCCTCTGGGATGCTACCTCGACGCGCTCTAAGTGCTCCGGTACAAGGACTCACCCGGGGGATAGGCAATTCCTTCGGGACACTATCTCTGTCAGGGTGTCTTCGTGACTGGCCTACGTGCTCCGGCACTGGGGGCTCACGTCGGCTCCCCTATGGACTATGACCCCGGAGTCACTCCAAGACGGGAGCAGGTCTTCGAAGGGCATCGCATCTAGTCTGCCTGGCAGTTAGGCATCGGGTCTTCCCCACCACTTCCAGGCCTGTGGGACTCTGCAAGGGCTTGGATTGGAAGCTAGATCAAGGGGTTTCTCTGGCCACACCGACGCTGTGCGAGCCAGTCTTTCCAGACAAACAGAGCGACGATGTGAGGGGCAGGCCAGGTGAATATGCGATTTCACAGTCCGCGGAACACCGACAGTTGTAGATCCTTCGGTGACGTGTCACTCCCAGGGAGCGCCACGTGTTGTGTGATGACATCATCATCTTAACCTCTATAAATAGAGGTCTTGAGAATTCATTTGGAGGTTGGACATTTTCAATACACTCTCACTTTCTCACTCTAGAATCCTAGAGAGAGAAACATATAGGACCCTGACTTCGGACTTAAGCATCGGACTGTGACTGTCGTCGTGTATTCACTCTGGGCCATCGCCCTCACAGCATTGCCACCCTCAGGCTCTGTCTGGGAAGCTCTTGGTCTCTGCTCTTGCTCCACCCTTGCTGTGTCTCACATCATCACACTTGGCATCTGACTCGGACTGCATTCCTTGTGGCACCTCTACATCGACTGCGAACCCACTTTCCTTGGCATAAAAAATTTATCATATTTTTCATTTTTATGCTTTTTAAACATAAATAAAAATTATGTAATTTAAATTTCTTTTTGTTTCAAACAAAAAAAGGTGAATTTAATTCTATAGAGTGAGTGAAGTGTCAAAGGGCCTTGAAGAATAACCTCAAAAATTGATAACGAGAATTTTAAAAAAATTTGTTAGGCAAACTCGGCCCTAAATATTGGGCCTAGGGCCAGGACTTGGACTAGGCCTGGATATCCCTCTCCTCTGGCCCGGCTCGATTTCCCACCCCTTCGGGCTGACCCCAGCCCGTTTTCTCGACTGGCTGGCAGCCCATTGATATCACTACAGTTTCTTGGTCACACACACAACCGCCTAGTTCTATAATTAGGAAGTCACAATAAAGGCTATAGCACATTATAAAAGATATGCATGACAATAAAGTTGGTAACAATGGGCAATTCCCTTTAGTTAATATTTGGTATCCGGATTCAAAGTCAAGGAGTCAAAAGAATTACAAAGTCGTGCAATATTAAAGACATGTAACATGCATAATAAAAATGAACGATTATATTATGTTGTATTTAATATGTTACTTCAATCCGCTTTACGAGAAATTTCCTTGATGAATTGGTGTCTTGCAAATTCATTACCCGTGTGTGAATGAGCCATTATGTAACCTCCAATGAAATCTATAATATATATTTGGATTCGATTGGCATCTTCTTTGCTTACCAAACCACTAATCCCTTTGTAATCCCCACAGCCGCCCTTTCCTCCTTCAGCATCCATGGCTGATTGGATGGAAGGGGAGGCCTCTCCAATCTTCCTTAGACTCATCTGCTCTCTTTTGCCCATTGTGTCTTTTGTTCACTCTTCCCAGGCAACCCACCTTAGCCTCCATCCGCTATCACCCACCTCCACCCTCCGATCTCCCACTCGCTAAAAGGTTTTTTTAGATCTGTCACAGTCACTGGACCTCCGACCCTGTTCATTTAGGTTGAGATCTTCGAGGGTTTGATGTGGCGAGATTATGGTTTGAAGTTGACGGATCTAGCTGAGCGGGATAAAGTTCTTTCCCTTCGAGCTGCGGATCTTTCAGATCTGGCCTTGGGATCCCTCTCCATCTTTGTTGGATCTGATGATAACCGCAGTAGATTGACATTCTATACGGCCCCTGAAATTGATGTCCTGTTACATCTTCTCCACCCTATAACCATTCGATATGGATTTTCAAAATCCAATAATGGTAATACTTATGTTTTCTGCTTTCCTCCAAAGTCATGTTGTCTATGTGATTTTTGTTGTACTTATTGTACTCTATTTCCAGGGCCAAATATTAGTTTGTGCTCTTTTAATTTGTAAATTATTGTCGTAGTAATGAAATTTCCGTTCAACCAAAAAAAAAAACCACTAATCCTTTTTCTGAGATTTTTGATTTTTTTTAAATACATGTTAATGAGGTGGCAAAAAGTCCTGCCTTTTCTTTCCTAAGTTTTAGCCATAATCCCAGAGAAATTCCCCGTTGTACCCAGGATAACAGGTCATATGTGGTACCTAAGAAGGTCATAAAAGTAAAATCATTCATGATTAGGAAAACTGGCATATGAAATTCCTATTTTTGTAACTGCCATCACTCATTTATTTTCTCATCACAACAATTGGAGTTTCAACTATTTCTTCTATTCTCTCAACTATTTGTTTTGTTTTTCTTTGAGTATTTCAAATTTTCAAGTGTCACAAGGATTTGATGGATGTAAGAAACTTGGTATTCTATCAATTTAGTGTTGGTGGTTACAGGTGAGAGTTTGAGCAATTTGAGCAATTTTAGGGATACTTCCATTTTCATTTTCACAGGTACATGACGACCCCTATCTGTAGGAGGGTTACGGGTTGAAGACGTGTGTCTACGAGTGTACGTTGGGTGTTGCTTGTATTTGTGGCTGTGGGTTGTGCAGTTGTAGAAAATGGTAAGACGGGGGGTGGGGGTGGGCGACAGGGCGCTGAGTAGGGGGTTGGGGCGTGGCCGACTATGGTTTGGTGCACTGGGTTTGTGTGCGTGGGTAATCTGTCTGCGTGAGTGGGTGGGATAGGGGTGGGGTGGGGGCGGGAGAGGCGAAGAATAGAGACAGAAGAGCAGAGGGAAAGGCGGCGGCGGGGAGGAGAGGGGTTGTCGCCAGGAAGGTAAGACGTCACCGGCGGGGGAGGGGGGTACTGTGTGGTGGTGGAAAGGGTGGTAAGACGGGTCACGTGGGCAGGCTACTAGACCTGGCAAACGGGTAAACCCGTCGGGTCCAGGTAAAATCCGATCGGGTCCGGGTATTAACGGGTCGGGTAATTTTTACCCAGATTTTTTCGGGTAAGGTTTTTCTGAAACCGTACCCTACCCTTGCGGGTAGGGTATTACTCGCGGGTAAATTGTTGATTTTTTTTAAAATTTTATTTATAGAGACTTTTCTTTTACGAAATTTTTTTTGTTAATTTTTATTATACAACAATCACTATGTAATTTATTACCAAAAAAAAAAATCAGAGTAATTTAATTCCTACAATTACTGCTCAGCGATCAATCCGATCATCTCGGTTCTCAAATCCACAACACAACCATTTCAACCAAACGTAATAACCACAATACTACCAAAACACATAAGTACATACAAAAAATTGACGCAAAACGAAACAATACAAGTAGATCTGAAAAAGATTATCTGGTAAACAAAAAATAAAAGAAGTGTTAACAAAGCAATCAAAGGCGATTGCAGACCACGATCGGATTCAGAGGTCACTTGATTTGGACTGCTGTAACTCCCGTACCTCACTCTAGCTTGATCGAAGACAGTGGCGCGAAGCTCTGGCTGTAGCGGATCTGATCGGAGATACCGGCGGCGGAGCATCTCAGATTTGCGGTGGATCTAACGGCAGAGACTGAGGGACATGCATATCGGCGTCGAGTTGATGTAACTTGCAAGATCAAGCGACGTCGGCGTCGAGTTGAAGTGAGAGAGCGACGTCGGCGTCGAGTTGAAGTGAGAGAGCGACATCGTGACGAGAGAGAGATCAGAGAGGACGGGAGGAACGGCGCAGAGGAGAAGGGAGAAAAGAAAATGAGTGAAGAAGAAACCCTAGCATGTTTTATAGTAAAAAATCCGGGTTGCCCGGGTAATCCGTACCCGACCCTGATTTACCCGATTTTTACGGTTCGGGTACGGGTCTGTTTTTGGCGGGTCTTCAAAAGATGTACCCGTACCCGGGATTTTTATCCGGGTACGGATCTACCCGCAGGTCTAGGTCCATTTTTGCCAGGTCTACAGGCTACACGGGTGGAGGGGATTTTAAGGGACGTGGAGGTGGGGTGGTGCTAAGACCGTGGGGCAGAGTTGGGTGGAAGTGGGGGTTAAGCGGATTTTGGGGGATGAAGTGGGCGGTGATGGAAGTGGGGCTGCGCGTGGGTGGAGCTGTGAGTCAAGCATGCAAGTGGGTTCTTGATTGTCAGAATTTCATTGATCATCATGGCATATGGGTTTCGAATCCAATTGGGTATAATTTCAAGTTTTTATTCCTTAGCCTTTATGTTTTTCAACAATTTGATTTTCATATGATTACTAACACTCTTGATAAAAATTTGTAACATTATATGAAATCATTAAAGTTATGGCAAGCACCTGAAAGTGGTATGCGTTCATAGTATTTTAAATTTCACTTTTGTTATACGTATCCTCGTTATGTATTACTAAATTCCAAAATGCTCAAATGATTAAAGTGGAACATAATTCAATAATGTACAATTTATTACAAGTATTTTTTTACATATATAATTCAGCACTAAAAGTCGTACTATAGTTAGCTTATGCTTCAAATGTAACAACTTCAAATACTTATCCCAATTTAACATATTTATTGAAGTTCTTCTTATTAAAATTGAGGTTAAAGAAATATCATAACTTTTGATCATTGCAAAGTGAAAACAACAAAAAGAAATTCTTTTAATATTTTTGTAAAAGCTATCACTTCACATAACAAACAAAAAAGCTAAAATAATCGTTCCTAAAGTACAACAAGACGGAGGCCATGTTAAAGTTAGGGGCCACAAGTCGTTATTTTGTTTCTAACTCAGATAGAGAATATTTTTCATCATAAATTCATGTGTAAAAACTCATCACTGAATACAATGAGAAATTTGTTACTATTCGCAATAACTTGCTGCAGTTATGGTTCAAAAAGAAAAATCATTTAAGGAAGTATCATACCACAATGCGACCCCAGCAAAGTTATATATATTGAGTTTGTTGCCAAAATAAATGAATGTGATTACGTGATTATGTGCCCATACACATCACACACGGAGTTTTAGCCTGTATGTAATAGAAAAGATTACAGTAATTTCCGTAATGAAAAAATGATGATAATGATGTAAGGCGCAATATTGGTAATATTAACTCGAGTCTTTGACTATATCTTTTATCATTATGAGGGTTCATTGTTAATTACTGTATTTAATTCTGATACTGACATCCACGGCAGTTACCTCAGAGACTCTTCCACTGTCCGTGCTCCTTCGGTTACCTCAGAGACTTTCCCAGTGCTTCACGTAACTGCCTTCTCACTCGTCAGCCAATCTTTCTCCCCTTCTCTCTTTTCCATCACTGATTGAAACCTGCAGCTGAGGAGATTAGGATTCATCATACAATTCTTTTCCTCAACACTCCAACGGTAACGTGCATTTTTTCCCCCTCATTTCATGCGTCTCTCATACACTTTCTTCTATGCATTTCCATTTTCTTTTCGGTTGAGTTGCTGTGCGATTGGTGGCGGGACTGTGGGCCGTCGGTGGCCGGCGGAGCTGGGCCTTCGTGACGGCGGTCGTGGGTGGACTCGAGCGACGGCGGTAGTGGATTTCACCCGTTGAAGGAGGCCGTTCATGCGTGGTCGATTGGTGGCCCTCGGCTTGTTTATGGCAACGACCGTGGCGGAGCAGCCACTATCAGCCATGCCTCCCGGGCAAGAAGAAATCCCAAGGATGCCTAACGACGAATTGGACTCAAATTGCCCGACAATTGCGAAGTTGAATTACTGAGGCACTGGTGGTTGTGTTCGTGAGGAACAGAACTCCTGTGTGTTGTTTGTGTGCCTGCGTGTGTGCCTGCTGGTGTGGGCGTGTCCTGAAAGCTAACTTCACATTCGGAATAAGTTCACATCTCCTAAATAATCCCCTCCGCTCCATCCCAATCCTGTGTCCTACCCATTACTCCAAGAGCCAACTTATAAGCAGTTACATTTTTCTTCAATTTTCCATCCGCTCACAGAATCATAGAGCTTTTTGTCGATAACCTCAGACCAATCACTCCAGTATCTACCTAACTTTTTATTCGATTCGGGTTCGAAGTATCATGTTTACAAATAAGAATCCCCTTCGTTACGTTACGTGGGGCTATAGTATGTTCCAAGGGTTGGGCTCTCCCAATTCCAATACGACCCCCATGCTTCATTAGCCAAAGGGTTCCTCCGCAAGGTTCGTCCACGGAGGGTGAGCCAGGGTTGTGGGAGAGCAATACAAGCGTCGTGCTGCTAGGCGAAGCGGTGGAGTGCTGCGGCAGCTTCAAGTAACTCAACAGGATAGATTGACCCATTTCTCATCATTTCTACCCTTTTCAATCCAAGCTCAAGTCAGACTTAGACCTAAAACCACCAAGAACAAAGTCAACGCATTTCCCCTCTCCTTCATGAACAGACATGGGTTTTGATTCCTTTTCATGTTTATTACCACTGTTTCTGGAATTTGGTTCCAATTTTGCATCTTTATTTAATTTCTTTTCACCCAAAAATCTCCCCCAAATATTTCTTCTACCCTTCCTGACTTCTCCATCTGGGTTTGTCAAAACCAAACTCCCATCGACATTTTCAGGAATATCGGCTTGATTTGATTCAGAAATTTCACAGGGATTGAGTATCCAAGTGTGTTGTGTGTTCATGATTTGTGTGTGTTGTTTGTGTCTCTGCTGGGCTTCTGTAGTGAAGAGCATGTTTGCTCATTTCTCTGTCTCTTGATTGAGGATATAGTTATATTCTACCTCTTCTACTTTGTTAAGTAGATCTGATTTATGTTTTCAGTGACGAGGTTCCTCAAGATGGTTCTATTGTGCACACCAGCTGTTTGCTCATATGCTTCAATGAACTAATTTGGAAAAGGTTATTCTTTCTATAATTTCTGATACTTTTTTAACTGGGGCAAGAAACACATGAAAACATTGTGCGTATAATATTATCTATGCAATTTCTTTCCAGAAAAGGTGTTCATAATTTTGTCAATAAGTAAGGCCTTAGTTTTTCTTAGTACGTTTGGACGAGATGAGAAAAAGGCATTTACCTATGGGTGCCAACTGAAGGATCATTGCCAATTACATTTACAAATCATCTAACTCCCAAAATAAAATGACGTCGTTCTTTGACCAGATAAGAACTAAAAAAATTATCTACATCTGCCAAGAATAAAAAGATGGGTAAATTACACTAAACACCCCTGAGGTTTTACGTAATTACACTCCACTACCGCTATCTTTAAAAATTACACTCAGCTCAAAAAATAACTTTTTCTCTTACGGTGTTAATGGTGTAATGCAAAAAGACATGAATGCCCCTCAGACTGTTTTCTTGAAATTTTGGAGGGAAAACTTGTTTTTGGAAATTATTGGCATGAAAGTACAGTTTACATGCAAGCACATAGGCGCTCACACACATGCACACAGCTGAAAACACACACTTAAACACAGCCTCTCAGGACCCTGCCTCTCGAGTAAGAAACTATAGTAAAAGGACTCTCAGGACCTTCCTTGACCCTGTGAAAATCTAACAGCAAGTCTACTAAACTGCTTAAGCCTCCACCACTTGTTGTTTCCATGGCCATACACCCCACCCCTGTACTCTACCATATATGAATTTGACACCCTTTCGTTGGATTCACACATTATTATGGCGATGACTTCATCCGGCCTCCTATTTCGAGACTCCTCCTTGTTACCCACTCCTTTTCCTCCAACATTACGTCCCAAAATCAGTGTCAGGCTGACCCATCTAAGAATCTTGAATGTCCAAGCAGATGTTCAGAAGGAAGATATAGTCATCGTAGCAGTGAGGTCACTGCTATACACAGAGGTAGGGTCGAAAACCCTTGGCTCTATAGCAAGGGTTTGTGTTTGGCTTTCACTCCAGGTTCCAGGCTCTTGAGCATTCCACAAATGCCACTTTTTTGAAAACCAAGGTCAGCTTCACCTGTGCCTGTGCATGTACCTGCACCGGTGACCCAAGACCATCGCCATTTAGGCTTTCGCCAATGCCTCGATTACCACCAATGCCTTATTTGCCTCCGATTCCTCCAATGCCACCAGTGCCATTCTTGGAAGCTTCAGCTTGTTCATTTCAGTAAGTTGGTTTTCAAAATAAAATAAAATCTTCTTCAATTCTGCTTCTAGATAGAAGGGAGGCACAAACTGTCTATAATGTTGGTGATGGCATGGAGATGAGTTTAGTGAGAGTGGGTTCAGGGAAAGGTGTGTATATGGGTGTGGGTCCATGGGTTTTTGGTGAAAGAAGGACGAGAGTTAATGAGGCAGCCGTGGTGGCTGCCATGAATGCAGGTGGGTTGCGAGAGGAGCAGCACATGCTGCTGTGCAAGGGAGTTGTTCGTGTGTGTATACATTGGTGGAGTGGATGAATAAGTATATGGGTGAGGAAGTGTGTTTGCTGAGAGCACGTGTGAGTGTGGTTGTATGAGTGCCGTGAATTTTTGGAGCGTTGAAAACCCACTACTATAAGAAAACCACACAGGTGAGTAAAGGACAAATGAGGGGTATTTTGGGTATGAAAATTGCATAAAGTAATGTATCAGGAAATCTTTTCACGGAGTTGGCTCTGCCGTTAAATGTGTGTAGTTGTGTGTAATGCGGGTACAAACCTCGGGGGGTCGGAGTGTAATTTTTAAAGATAACGGTATTGAAGTGTAATTACGTAAAACCTCAGGGGTGTTTAGTGTAATTTACCCTAAAAAGATTGTGTCAAAACTATAGTTTATACGTAGTTGAATAGTATCATTTTTGTGTGTATACCATATTTTGTAGGGGTATGGTTGAAGCTTCAGAAAAATAATTAGGACTGTATTGTAAATAAAGATAGACTCCCTTTGTTGAAGTAGTGTTAGATACGTTTTTTTAATTTTTATCAAATACTGCGTAAAAAGTGATCAAGAGTTATACAATGACAGAATCGCAAACACACATGGGGGTGTGCACTCGTCTAGATATTATCAAGAGATTGTGTTTTTGATTTCTTGCGTGCACATAAGTCGGCTAGTACTCAAGTATATAGACTAATAAAAGCAGTTACAAAAGGAGAGGAAAAAATATCAGGGAGACAGTTTCCTTCTTATCTGCTCGCACATGGTTGTTAATCCTGCTTCTCACAACTATTGGTTCTTCTCAACCTCCTTTGTTTCTGAAAATTGAGGAGGATTTCCATGTGGGTGTGCTTTTGATCCTATACACGTTGATTGACAAATACAGTTTTGCCTAAATACATCAATATGGTTTGTTACTTTTGATTGTGGGTATGAAATCCGTTGCATATATCTTGCAATTATTTTATATTTATCTGTTTTCCTTTGTTTAAAACTGTTAAGCTAATGTCAATGGATAAACTTTTTTGTTCATTATTTTCAGATCATACCCAACATCCTTACTCTATTGCACTCATTATGATACAAATTATGCAATTATTAATTTTAAGTTTGCAGGAAGAGCAATTATACATCAAATAACACTTATTTAACAAGTTGAAGAATAAAGATCAAGGTTTATATGGTCAAATTTTAGTCTAGGAGCTCGTAAAAAGCCAAGGCGCTGGGTTTGGAACCGATTCTAGATTGGATTTGAATATGAAATTAGTCCGGGGTTTTCTAGTTTTGGACAAAAGGGCTTTTTCTAGTTTTTTGTGTTTGAGGGATAAAAGAAACAGATGTTTCAATCTACGGATTAGACAGTACCCTCTCCATTTCATGGATTTTTTTCTGCTTTTATTTTTTGCCAATTTCTTGTTTAGAATTCTAGATTTTGTATTGATTACACTTGTATAGGTTTCAAGAATGGGCATTTGTGGCTTTTTCCTACTAAGTTCTGATACATGAATCTCTCAGTCCACTCTCTTGTCCATTTCAGGTGTACGTGACTGGATTGACAGAATTGCATTTTAGATGAGATCACAATGATCCCACCCGAAAATCGGGAGAAGAGAGACAATACGTCGAATAATCTTTCTGGTAATTCCCTGGTTCCAGATGATGTGGTGATTGAGATCCTTTTGCGTCTGCCTGTGAAATCTCTGTTGCGATGTAAGTCCGTCTGCAAATCCTGGTTTGGTCTGATAAAAAGCAGTAATTTTATCAGCAAACACCACCACCATGAAAATAATCACACCCGTATCCTTGTTCATCATCGTATCCACGATGATGCTGGCAAAGAAAGGTATCTTTTCTCCTTGTTCACTGATGAACCACATTCACGACAAGACCTAAATTATCTGCATATGCCCGGACCCCTGTTTCGCCATGTAATTGGATCATATGACGGCTTAGTTCTGCTCTGCGATGGAACTGAGTTTGACCACCCTCAAATGGCTTTGTGGAACCCGGCTACAAGAGAGTTCAAGCCACTTCCGATACCTAAATCCAACCTACCACCACATTTCAAGGCTTGTGAGTGTTCATTTGGGTTTGGGTGGGATCCTTTGGGAAATGATTACAAAGTGGTTTTGATATCGGACTGTTCTGATAGAAGAAATGGTTACCCAATTGATTGGGTATTTTCAGTTGCAGTGTATGCCCTAGGTAGTGAATCATGGAGGCACCTCGACCCATTTCTGCTTCCAGGTCGGGTCATACATAATTCTATGTGTGTTACCTGTGTAAATGGAGCTTATTACTGGCTCACAGCAGATGATTCGTGGACCTATACCATCCTTTTATTTGATATGGGTAGTGAGGTGGTTCGAGAGATTCCAGGCCCGGATAATCTTAAAGAAGAAGCGGGCCAGCTTGTCCTGTACAACGGGTCTATCGCTATGTTGCTTTATAACTGTTCTGGAGAGACTGTTGAATTTGTTGACGTATGGGTAATGAAGCAAGAGGGATGTTGGATAAAACATCTAACTATTGGACCTCTTCAGGACATAGCTTGGCCGCACGGGGTTTGGAGGAATGAGCTTTTCATGATAGCTAAAAATTCACATCTGGTTTTTTACAACCCCACTACAAACGAAACTAGGGATTACAGAATCCGGGGACTTCATATCTATACTCTCAGTCTTTTTGTGTTGTGTTACAAGGAGAGCCTAGTCTCAGTCAATGGAGGAAACAAGGATTTTCTGAAGGATAGTTTCTCTGATTTAGTTCACGGCTTCTTCAAGGGTTTATATACATGGAGATAACCAAGTACTCTCTTTCCTTGTCACTCTTTCACTATGATGTATCTTGCTTAATGCTTATGTTGTCTTATGGTTTTTGCTTGAGTATGGTTCTGAGAGTTCTGCTGGAGGTGTGTGGATTTCCGTACGAATTTGAGATCACTGAATGAATATCTAATGCCACCAGAACCTTTAATATTGAATGACCTTGGCCATTTTTAGTCTCGAAACTATCATATGCATTTTTGTTTTTTTCTTGCCATCAAGTTTGGAATAAGATTTCTTACCCTTAAAGCTTATGGTTTTTGCTTGAGTAAGGTTCATAGGGGAACTTGATTCCCAATGTGGGGAGGTACAATATGCTGGAGTAAATCTCTCTCTCTCTCTCTCTCCTTTCACACACCCCCATCCCCACCCACCCCCAACCCCAACCCACCCCCTCCCGTAGTGTCTCCCTTCCTTTGTCAAGCCTTTCCTGGAATGACTTGGGGAAAACTGAACTTTAGCAGGCTTCCTCCTGTCTTTAGGGGCTTTATTCAAAGCTCAGTTCTGGTTTGGGGGCCTGTGGTTGAGGTCAAGGCTCTTTTACAAAGTTAACCTGATAGAAGATAGTTGATCAGCTATTGCCCCTTATCTCCCGCAGTCCAGTATCGAGGCATGACTTTGAACTCCTATATCGGCCTCATGAAGGTGGACGTCTTCAAGAGGACCTTTTGCTCTTGAGGCTGCAAGGATGAATAGGTCAGGGTCCGAGTTGATTTATAAGCGCCATCTTTTGGGCCATTTGCAAAAAGCCGCCTAAAGTCACAAAAGGCATAAAGACACATGAAATTGTAAAAGTGTTGCACCGTAAAATTTTGGTAACAAAATGGTAAAAATGTCTAAATTGTCCCTCTATAGAAATCAGAATGCATCAATTTTTCATTTCTACTTCCAAAGGCCCATTCCCCCTATATTGTAGATCTGGGGTTTTTTTTTCCTTTGATTGATGTTGGCGTTGGTGGGTGCTTAGGGATACTGGCGGCGACAAGTGGCTGAGCTCGATGGCAGGGGTCGAGGCGGCGCAAGCAGGGATCGATGGGGCTAGTGGCGGCAAGTGGTTAGCTCGATGGCGGCTTAGATGATGATGATTTATCCGAATTGCACAAACTTACGTCTAGGGTTTCAATCACATATTGCGATTTGAAACCATAGATTTAAGTTTGTGTGATTAGGTTTCGAATTGTTGGTGGTCGAAGCGGGATTACGGTTTGATCTAACTTTGTGCGTGTGCGATAGGGTGGGCTGTTGGCCGTGACGGGATTGTAGCAGTGATTGTGCGATTGTTATGCGATTAGGTGGGCTATTCATCAGCGATGGTGGCGGCGGGATTGGGTGCAGCAATTGGCAACGGCAGACTTGGATGAGGCAAATGGTGGTGGATTAGGAGGCATACGGTGGTGAAGGCAAGATTGTAAATGGGCTTACACTGGCGCGCACGATGACAAGGCTAGCGGCAGCGTAGGCACACAAGGTTTGGGGGTGCCGTGTGGGGGGTGTTGTGGGTGGCAGATGGGGCGGTGGTGGCGAGAGTGGCGCAAGTGGCAGATGGGGAGGTGGAATTGGTGAAGAAATTAGGACTTGTTTGGGAGGGAAAAAAATGAGAGAGGGTATTATAGTCCGTTTAATGTATACATTTTTATTAAACGCATTTTTCAAGAGAGTGAAGAACAGGCTCCGTTAATTTAGACAACTTGGCTAACAGTTGCAACAAAAAAAGCGCTCTAAGAAGGATTTTGCATCTTTTGTAACTTGAGGTGGCCGTTAGCAAATGGCCCAAACCCAAAAACAAATTCAATGCTCCCTTGCAGCACTTGGCAATTCTTTTGAGCAAACACTAGGAATCCGGCTTCAACTCCCGGAAGCGGTAACAAAAAAATTTCCTTTCTCAATGTCAATCAGCTGAATTAGAAATTAGAGAGACTAAAAGCCCGACACAAAAAGCCCATTTAATAAACAGATTGGCCCATCAAAGCCCAAGGAGAGAGCCCATGTGAGAAATCAGGAACTTTCTCTTTTCCTTTTTCTTGTTCATCTTTTGGTGGATGTCCGGTAGAAATAAATATTCATGCATTGCCTTTTTATCATTTTTTTTTGTTTTTTTTTGTTTTTGAATAATAATAGAAATATATATACATCTGAGTCAAGTTTTAGGAAGTCCATAAAGACCCTGGGTTTGACACACGCGTGTACATACACGGATGACGACAACCCTATCATCCCTAATGAAATTGACACATAAAGAACTCAACAAAGAAAATTGAATACAATAAAAACAGTTTCTTAAAGCCAAAATGTTAGCCTCGCAACAGAAAACAGCAAGTTATTTTTAGATAAACCCCTCTTTTTCCTTCTCAAATTAAATAAAGAAATAAAGATAAGGGGCCATAATCCGCCACTTGCCCATTGACAGCACCAATATAGGGGACTTCTAGTTGTCGTTATGTTTGGGTCGACTCGGTTAAACTTTACACCTCGTGCAAATGTTCTCCTGTTATTCAACGTATGCTTGATTGTACTATTTAAGCCATCAATTCATAGAGGCACGGAAGACAAAAAGGCGAGAGCGATAAAACAACAAATTTGACATGTATTTCGTGACAGTTGCTTGCACTTTCTATTTTTTCTATTAGGTGTTGTTTCTATTGGATTGGTGAAAACCTTAAAAAATCCAACAGGTATTAGTAGGAGATCATTTTTGTTTACTAAAGGCAAAGAAACTAGTTTATAAGCACTATAATGCACTTAGCTAGAAGTGAAATAAGCTCTAGGAAAAGGATAATTAGAGGAACCAAGAGAGGATGAAATTGAATCCCACAACAAGTCCACCATCGACCAGGGCATAACTCTGGAAACACCCACAAAGCTGCAAACCAAATCCAAAATATACTTTTGCACTCTTCGAATAGGAATCCATAAGATGAAATTTTGAGTCACCAGCTGATGGTTGATTTCCCCCAGATAAAAGTTATGTTTATGTACAGGAAATAGAAGCAAAAATACATTTCTAGCTTGTAAAATGTATCAAAAAGACCTCAGATTGGACAGGACAACAATCCGGTAATAGAGATATCGAGAAAGCAACACGATGGTGAAAATTTGGTCATTGGTTATATAGCATGTAGTTCTTCAAAATCATTGGTGCAGCGCTTGACGCTTGTATATTACAGTAATACTGAAAGACCAAGGTCCCAAATGCACCAATATTAGATAGGTTGGTTGTTAGCCAACCCCAAAACGGAGAAAAGAAACTTCAATATCCAACTCAAGGCTAGTTCACCTTATGCCAGAAAGCCAGCTAAGAATCTAGCGCGAAAAGAAGACATGTAGACCGATGGTAGAGCCAGATTAAAACTATGAACTCAATTTCAGACATGTAGAGCGATGGTAGAGCCAGACTAGAACTATGAACTCAATTTCAGCAAATTCAACGACACGGAGCATGCGTGCCTCTCATTTATAGTACACTTAAAAACTTGAGTTCTCAAAAGTTAGATAATAGCAGCATGCATTAGCACCTCACTCTATGTAAAACTTTTTTCTGGATGGTGGTATAAGCTCGCCAGAAGACTGTCTAATCTCGCAGTTGAGCTCAACCTCCATCAACCTGTGATTTTCTTTGGAACGGCTCATTGAGAAATCAACAATCAGATCATCCCCTTCATGAACCAAGGCAGAAGGATGCAATAGAAATACCTGTCCATATTGCAAAAGAGAACTTTAAAGCATATCATATTCACTAGCAAAAAGAATGTGAGCCCTCTAAACTCCGTATGAACCTATATAAACAACATATACTATGCAGGTCTCCATGAGGCACACATAGGGTAAGGGGCCGTAGCACAGAGGTAACTTAAGACAATGTCCTATAGCACATGGACGAGTCACTTGATACATATTTTAGGAGAAAAACAACCACCAATTAAACCCTAAAAGACTACACAACATCAATTTTGGGATAAATCGAAGCCATGGTGTGCTATTTGTTGAGGTTATGCTATCTACTGCCGACTTAGACAATGTCTTGCAGAAAAAAAGACCTTGAGACCACAGAAATATGCTGCATTTCCTTTTTGCTACCCACCAACGCTTCTTCGAACTCTATCCATCTAAGACCCTGTTTGTTGCAGTTTATTTTGGCCAGCTTATCTATACTACTTATAAATACTACTTATAAAAGTGTGAAAGAGTGTAAATCATTATTTGAACTAAAATAACCTTCATATATTTTTGAATCACTCAATTGCCATTTCAAGTACAATTAACATGCCTAAAATCTAGGTTCTTTTAACAAGTCCACCTTTTTCACTTTAATAAAAGTTACAATTAATAGATAGATAGATGTCTTTTCTACTTCTCATGATACTTTCATTTATATAGATTTATTTTAATGTCCCTTTTAACTTGATGCTTGGTATAGATTTATTTTAATGTCATTTACAACTTGATACTAGGTGTAGAATAGGATGTGAAACACATGACCATAGCATCTTATATACTAATTTCAACAAAAAAAATTTTAAAATGACCATTAGTTGATAACGGTTTCTGTTTACTATAGATGAATTTCACTCTTATTTTCTCTTAACAGAATAATTGGTTCTGTCTTTTATGTTGGTAATGAAAACCTGGAAATACACTTCAATAGAAAAGAAAAGGCAAAAAATTGTACATGCTTAAACTTTTCTGCTCTCTTGCGTTTTGATGTAAGACCTAATATTGTGTGTGACGGTGTGCACGTGTGTATACAGCGAATATGTGTAATTTATTTTTAGACACAAATGCCCTAATACACTTTTACATATTACATCAAAACTTTTCAAATGTTACCACCACGGTAATTACTAACTTATCTCAAATCGTTGTCACGTTCCCTTTTCATGTAAATAACTCTACACCTTCATACGTCTCCCATAATTTAATTATTGTAACTTTTCCGTCTTCATTATGTCAAGTGGCAAGATGATTCGATATCCAAAGTTTGTTTAGAGGTAACTTAATTCTATATTGTTAAATTCAGTTGCTTAATATAACGAAGACTAATATTCTTTTTGAGTATGTAAATTCGAAAGGAGTGTTGATTTAAGAGTTTATTTATCTTCCAATTCTATAGAGATAAGCTCCCTGCACTCTTCTAATATTAACAAACTTTGACTTTTTTAGGACGAGGCATGATAATTATAAGGTCTATTTTAGGTGTCAACTTTTACCATACATATCACATTATTATTGGCATCAAGATTCTTTTTTTTTTGGCTGGAAAAAATTGTTCTACTTTTTAGTATGGAGCATTTTATTTGATGTTAAATGACTAATAGGCAGCATGATTGACAAACATTATGTCTAAGTCGTTAATAAATTTGAAAACATCTCATGTATTAGATAGGAGAGCTATCGAATATGGAGCGACACACCTAACCCTCCAAAACAAATTTATAAAGATATTATTACAAAATTGTGAATATGTAAATATTATTTGACTATGTGTACAATTTGGATCTTCTATTCTTGTATTTGATTACGCCACTTTCTCGCTTATATAAGTTATGCCTTAGAGGCTTAATCAAAGAGAAAAGTGAAGGAAAATCATTGCTAAAAGCTAAAAAATAGATTAGAGAGGAGAATTTTTTGTGAATCACAAAAACCGAAGAAGCCTATTCACGCAAAAATAGCAATGGCCGAAAATAACCTACAAAGTTATTATTTCAATCATTTGCCGTTGAGAAATTACTACACAATGACTTTTTATTTAAAAACATTAAAGTTACATGTCAATGACTCATTTATAATGAAATAAGAACTGCAGCGTGCTTGAGGTCCTAGCCAGATACTTCTTTTTCTTTATAAAACTAAACATGTATTCTGAAATTTGCATGGTATCATTATGATTTCTAGCGGTTTTCTAAAAGTAAAGCACATTATTGTTTCACAAATCTAATACAATAACCATCTTTCATACTATCTTTTGATTATATTCTTACTCTAAAATCTCATCACACATCCAATTGATTTTTTTTATACCATCTTCTTCTAATTTAATGAGGATAACAACCAATATTCAAATCAGAAGCTGCTTAAAAATTATCGAGATAAAACACACTCAAATGTGGAGAACCATACTTGTATAAATGATACGGGTTGCAGTCAGTCCATGTTAGTAAAGTACTTATTTAAGTACATTCACAAGACACACGGAAAAATAAACAAAAGTTCATGAAGTAAATTTAGTGAAGAAAATTTTGGCAGGTTGCAACCTAAGTAGAAAAGTTAATGAGACTAAATAATATATAAACATTCACATTAACTAAAAATGGACATCACGAGGGCCAAAAGTATATACCATTTAACCTAAGTTGGCGTTCAAGAAATACAACTATCACAATCTTTAATAGATGAAACACTTTTGGTATTAACTAGACGTTCAACACTCTAGTTACATTGATACAACATGAATGTATGTCTCTATCTCCATCTTTAATATAAGTGTAATATTTTTCGATTGACCGGTAGAACACGGGAGGGGTTAATGAAATAGTTTGGCCAATAGGTTTATCTAGAGAGACTGTAACCCTTGATCTCAGTAGGTGGTTGTTTCTTGGCTTGATAAACTTTGACATTAAGTTATTTTCCAATCTTACATGTTATATATGTGGTTAAAAAAGGTGATTGACATGCTTGTTCCATGTTTATGAATGCTTCTATTAGCAAAAAATTTTGACTTGCGCCCATATTCTCATATGCTAGTTGCTTAGCAATTAATATGTTAAATTGTGTATTTACTTTCTCTTAATTGTTTACTTGATTTTTGTTGTGATGCATATTGATTTTTCTAACTATGAACCTTTTAAATATTGATGTTCACGTGCATCGCACGTGTACTCAACTAGTAGCTTAAAAAAGCTTAAAATGCGTGTTTGTTGGTAGCTTTTTGAGCCATAGCTATAAGCTGGGTAAAACTCTTTTGAAGTCGAAATAAGCTACAGTTTTTAAGTACCTTAAGAGGTGTTTTTCCAGCTTATGCATCTTAATACCCCTCATTCATTACACTTGCCACGTGCCGCGCTTTGCTGTTTCTCTTCTTTCTTGCCTTTCACAACTTCATTTCACTTTTTCCATCTCATCTGATGTCGGATTTAGATGATTCAAGTTGTATTCTACTCGCAATTCAATTCTCTTTCATTTAAGATACATGAAGAATGTTTTTAGGTATTCTCTACGAACAAGGTAATCTTATATGCATACAGCAAGTAAAAGCTTGTTGGGTATTTTGTCATATCAATTTTAAGAAATCTGATTCTATAAGTTGCAACAGACGTTACGTACCAACTTACTGATTAATTGGTTTAAAACTCATTCATTCTTTAAGCTGTTTATAAAAAATTAAAAGCTGCGTCAAAAGGGGCCTAAATCATGAGATGTGAAAAATGCTTCAAAGTAAATCTTATGTCTCATACTACGAACCTGCTGACCCCAGTGCGTGCCATTACTTTCACTAGGAGCAGTTGTCAACTCGATCTGCTGTTCAGCTGGATTTTCCTTTCTTCCCTGAGGAAACAAAACAAGTGATCAGGAAATGGTAGGGAAATTAGTTTGCAAATTGTCTGAAATTCATTCATACGGTTCATAGGAGGAAGGGAAGCTCAACTCACTCGAAAATGGACATCAAACCACCCACCGAACCCGCAAAACCTTGTATCCCCTGCATTGATTGATGATTTAATGCTTGCTTGAAGGTTGAGGATGTCGTCCACTGTGGCTGTTAAACAGTCCAGCTCCTTTATGATGGCAGCAGTTCCTATAACTTGATTTGGATGAAGGTTGTTCCACAGGGACGTCTACATAATTCAATAAAATGCTCTTTCTAAGACGTACAGAGAGACATCAAAGTAACAATACCAATGGCGTAAGTCAATTTGTTAAAATGAGGATCTGAAGAGAATTTAACCATAAAAGTTCCTTATCAGAACAAGCATAGAGTTGTAAAGGGCCCTGTTGGCCACAGATTGCACAGAAGGATAGGTCTTGGAGAACAGAGGTAAGACTATGCATTGTCTATGTTTATAGACACTATAAAAGCAAGCCGGTAGATGGAGTTTATATGCTAATTCATAGACCCCGAAAAGGGCTACCAGGATTTCTAGTCTGACCAAGAGTTAAGATAGACAAAAGTTGATGTAAGTTAAACTTCAGGCTGGGACACCAACCTACACAATTGAGCACAGTAGAGACTAGAGAACTAGGTAACGTTAAGGTGCAAGGACTGCACTAGGTTAAGGTGCAAGGACTGCACTAGGTACAAACCTCACATCGCCACTTTTTTGCAAAAAGTAGCTAACCTTGTAGCGAGTGTAATGTGAAAGTTTCATAATGAGATATCACTAATCATAGTGAAATATGCATAGCAAAAAAAAAAAATGAAACAGAACTTAGATTAATAAAGTTTTATGCCATTAAATATACATTGGGAGCTTCCTGCACCTTCGTTGTTACAGAAATGCACTTGCAATTCGAATTTGAGATCATGACCATACAGAAGGCTATAGAAGAGATGATGAACAATATAGATATTTATTTCAGTGAGTAAAACCTGTTTGTTATAGGCTTATAGCACATCATGAGAGCAGGATAAGAAACAATTTGCTCCAATTGCAGATGAGAACAAAGTAGTGAATAAACAGAACTACTGTGAAGAGATAACTTTAAATCCCACCAATATGACCAACCTGCAAATAATATTTCTTCTGCTCTTCGGAGAAAGACTTTGTCAGACAGCTCATATCAACCCCATAGTAGTTGTGTGTGTCTTCCACAAAAAAACGCCAATCTTTCATACATCCTTCATAATCTTCCATTTTGTGCTTACTTAATCCAGTTCTGATAGGAGCCAACCACATACGAGCATGACTTGGATACCTATAAAAGCAAAGCTTGCTGACTCAAACCTTTCATGGATAGAGAACCAGTAAAGTTATACGTGATAAGGTACATTCAGAATTGGTACACGTAGAAGAGCTTATGAAAGCTTCATGGATAATTGTTAGTGCTTCATGTCAACATATTACAATTCCATACCGCCAGGTGTTATTTGAGACTAGGAAGCATGGACATTTATGGAATGGCCCCTGTGTTCAACTAAGAGCTTTCTCCAATCATTTAATTTTTAACATCTATAATCTATCACTTTTTTATTCTAGACAATTGGCTAAAACTGATTGGATACTTGTCAGTATGAAAGCCAAGAAGTTTATAAAACGACTTTATTTTAGAATGTGAAACAGAACGTGGTTAAGTAGAGCAGCTTCAATCATTTCTAACATAATTTCCTGCTCACGCTCAATGCTTTTTGGATTTATGATTTTTAGGTTGATCAAGACAACATTGTTTTTCCCAAAAATACAAACGTAATTACTTGCTATACATATAATAACATAATGTGCCCATGTCATAACTTTTCTGTCTGTCTGTTACTGTGCTTCTTAAATCATGGTTGTTCATATCCATAACACAACAACTTAATAGATCTTAGGAGCAGAAGAATAGATAGAGCGTCTCTTTTGTTACGTCTGGCACTTATCGTAATTTTACTGGATCTATATACATATGGGTGTGATTGTGTCTGATATGTACAGCTTCTTGTGAATGAAAAAGATATCATCGCTTTTGCCAAAGCAATCATGTTTACAGTGGCTGTACCAACTGCTTCAGTCTGTTATACTTTGCCATTCATTCCTTGGCAATAGGCATGACCATCTCTTAACTTGTAGCGAAGGTAGCAATGCTCCAACTTTGCCTAGAACACTGCTCAACTGAAACAAGTGGCACTAAAGCAATTACACGATGTCTATCTTTGCAAGTTCGCATTGCACATGCCTGCTGCCAACTGACAATAGCAAGAAGACCGTTTGCAGTTTAGAAAAAAGGGTGGCAATAACACAAGGGTGCTCTAAAACTCATTCAAAATCCCACTAAAGCTGACAGTACGAGATCTTGGAATCGATATTTGAAAATTTCTGCCTCTTTCTGAAACTATCTCACCACCACTTACTCACACCCTGCATTGAGCTATTAAATCAAGGTGCACCCCACAGCCAGTTTGGAACAAATATAACAGCCACTACAACGCATTTAAAATCATAAAGTTACGCATTTTTGTGTCAAATGGTGGTTCAACCTGTAAATATAAATTAGACTCCTTTGTAAGAGGCCTTCTCTATCTTAAGTCTGTCCCGTCAGGTATGATGTATATGCTACGAAACTGATGATACTGAACAAGTAGTTATTTGGAGGGCTAAGAGCTCATTCATTTTTCCTCGGTATAATAACTGAATGAAACACAAAACAAATTTTTCAGGGCGCTTTAACGAAACAGGCAGAGCCTGAATATATCCAAAGTTCACAAATATGTTAGTGAACAGCTTGTTTACAGAATAGTTAACATTCTTCATGTTGTACTGTAGGCAAGTTCATTGAACATACGTGTCTTTATGTCAAAGCCTGAAGGTCCCAAGCCCGAAAACCCAAACTCAAACCCACATGGATCTCAATTCTACATCCGGACATTTCCTCCTATCCATGCAACCAAACAACCTAAATATAGACAGATTATGACATTTGAAGTTCGAACTTATCCACGAACAAACCCACACGCATACCCACGCACACAGATCAACGTCATCACGGATATTCTCCACAAGAAGCAATGACATCTGGAATTGGAAATTGCTTCCTCTTTTCCACTGCGGCTTCACTCTTCCAGATACAGAGATCATTCTCAAATTACTGTTGTATTTTCACCGCAGCTATGATCTTCATCAAGATCCAGAGATCACTCTCCAATTACAGTTGTATTTTTATCTCGCGAATCTGGTTAACGGTGGGGTCCCCGAGCAATTTGATTTAGAATTAACAGATTTGAGAATTGGGATTTTGTGTCAGTTTTTTTAACAGGAAGACGAGTACAAACTCGAGCTGAACTTGTTTAGCTAGACGAACAACCTCAAGCCAAGCCCGAGTTTTAGGAAACCATTCACAAACCGAGTTCGAACACTAATTTCCGGCTCTTGGCAGTAGCATCAGACCTGCCAACTAAAATGCTATAAGCTAGCCAACGTGATACTCTTCAACATGCACACTTCGAAAATTACAATGACACCCAAACTGCATAGTGTAACAAACTGCTAAAAACGTCATACGCAATAAAACTTACATAACTCCAGTTGGCTTCAGCCAGCGGTCACGTGCACAAATCACTGAATCAAACATAGATTCACGCAGAAGAAAATATCCCATCCACTCAGAGATAATTACATCAACTGTCCATCAATCAAACGTCTATTATCAGATTCAAACTAGACCATGCCTACTAACAAGCATAGAGATTAAACACAATTGACAACTACAAGTTATCAAGACTAACCTTTCTCTGGCAAGGTAACATCTTCAATCGAACCCTCAATCACTTCAACCACATCCTCAAGCTTATTTTCTTTAACAAGTTGGCGGGCATGTTCCGCCATCTTCGTAGCTTCTACTGCATAAACTTTCCTCGCACCTGCCTGAGCTGACCATATTGCTAGAATGCCACTCCCTGTCCCTACATCCAACACAGTCTTCTCCACCCATTCACCAATTTAGTCCCCACTCACACACACAAAATCCAATGCACGTATCAAATGAATGCGCATATCTGTGTAAACTTATCCATCCCCCTCTGCGTAATTACTAGTTTTCCTTGCTTCCCTTAGCTCACAAGGCTTCATATTTCAAAGTTTTCACGTTATGCCTCCAAAAGTTCGCCAAATGTATATATATATATATATATATATATATATATATATATATACACACACGCTTTGCTGTGAAGTAATGTAAGTAGAGCCATGATATCAAACAATTTGGAATAATGGGTTTGCATTACTACAGAAGCAAAAACTTTTCACGTAAATGGGTCTATTTCGATTTCATCATTACTAACTCCTAACAGAAATTTCTCAGGTGGGACACCATTAATGGCGGCCACAGCCCGTTTAAAAGAGCAAAACTGCAACGACAACTGAACTCCTATTGGTTTGCACCCTGGCTGGCATGAGTAGATAAGCGGCGCTGAAAACCAATAGGAGCTCGTCGGAATTTCCGCACAAAGACCCACCTCTTTTGAAATGCAAGCCACTTTTAGCAAAGAAAACACAGTATATTCCAAGGTTCACGCTTTGATTTTTCGGATTCTTATATACTCCTTTACAACGGACTAAAAATTTCTGTTTAAACGGAGCGCGAATAAAATTCATTGACATATTGGTGCTGGGTCCCACTTCTTCAAGTTCAGGATTTGATTTTTTGTTCTACATTCGTTTCGGATAATATTCTATTTCTAGAAAGATGGAAGATGAGTTGGGGTTATGATTTTACCTTCCCTAGGAAGTGGGAGGGGTTCCTGAAAACGGCGTCGTAGTAGGCGTCCATGCGGACGCGATCGGAGAGCATCTCCTTCTGGTGGTACAGGAAGGCGTAAGTGCAGAAGTAGTTGGCGAAGTCCACCTCCTTGTCCACGGGAGCACGGCCAGCGCCGCCGTTGGTGGTGGCCGTGCGGCTGCCATTGGCTGAGCTCCCCATCTCTCGCCCTCTCCCACCCCTAGGAGTAGTAGTAGGACTGGCACTGCGGGTGTGCGGGACTGTTGAAGGAAAGAGCGAGCGAGGAAGTAGTAAGGAGGGAGGGAAAACGGCAAAATGTGGGGATTGTGACTTATTAGGGCTACGTGGAAGGCGGTGTGTCGATGCCTACGTGGGGGTCTGTGGAGCCCCCCCTCTCTCTGCAAGATGGATTAGGGAACAAATGAGCCGAGTGGGATCCCCTAGAGTTAGTTACGGTGTGCATTATGTTTAATGAATTTAGCAATAAGATATTTTTATTAGGGCTATAACCTGAACAGACCGGATGGACCCGAAAGTCAAATTATGTCTAATTCATTCTTAAAAACTCATGTTCATTTCTAGTTCAGTCCATCTGCTGTCTAAATAACATATGTTCATGTCTAGCCTATGAAAATTTTGATCGACACAGGCTAGGCATGGGCTGCTCACGGATTGTCCATAATTTTGTATAATTTTTTATTATTATTTAATTTTAATGCATATCAATTATCATCAAAGTCTACTATTTAGTCATGAGTTTTTATTTATTCAAATTTTAAACATATCATTTACCATTGAAGTCTACTAACTAGTCATGATAATAAAGAAAAAGTATAGTGAAGTTTGAAAATAAATTTAGTTATAAGCATGGAAACAAGGTTTTTAAAACAAAATAAAAGAAAAAAACTAAGGGTTTCCGAACAATCTTACAAAGTCTAGTCATGTAATAAGAAATAAGGGAGGAAAAAAGAAGTCTTCAAATGTCTCTAAACGCATATAATTAGAGGATTTTAAAGATTAAAGGAAAAAAGTCACGTATCTTATATACGTAAAGTTCATATATGATATATGAATTCATATACCATCTAAAAGTTCAACGGGTTGGGCGGGTTTAGAAAAACCTTTGCCTGTGCACAGTTCATATTTTTTACAGGTTCAAAATTTTGTACCCTCGTCCATCACAGTCGTTATAATACTAAGCCGACGTCCATATTTTTATGAACTAGCACGGGTTGTCCAACGTAAATTGCACCCGTAATTTCTATGATATGAAACATGATTTTCATGTATATTAACTACACTTGCGAGATGAATTTCAATTTTCAAGCAAACATGTTCGTAGTTATTTTGTATTTAAATACTCTATTTTGTGTTATTTAAAGAAAAATAAATCTCAATTTGATTATTCTGTGTCGCTTTGATGTAGAGTGCCAATATTCAAAGTGAGCAGTTACGTAACAGTGGTCTTAAACTAACTAGCAATTGGTGTTCGCTTTGTACATCTATAGTACCTATAAAAGTATGAATATTGTAAATTATTTTACTCCGTTTTTGCCATTCTTTAATCACTTCAATAACAATCCCACTCTTTTATATATATTATTATTAATTACTAATTTTGTAATCATTTCCAATTTTGTCCTCCGTTAGTTAATCCAGTGACAACCCTGTCATTAGCGTGTGTGTGTGTGTATGTATCATTTTTAGACGATTATGTCTTCCGTCAATTACATTCTTACCCTTCTTTTATTACTCCCTTTTAAATTTTGATAAAATTAAAAGAACATTGGGTGATGAATCTATTCTATAAATTGGAAAATGAAAAATGTGATGAGAAAGAAAATTAGAACAAAAAAATTCCTTTAATATTCTCTTTTTAATTTGGTTAAAATAAAATAAATATTAGATATTGAACTGGTTAATGAGAACTTTGATTTTTTTCCTTGCATTTTTAGGTTAGCAAATAATTAACCAATTAAAAAATAAAAAATAAAATAAAGAAACTGAAATACGTGAAAAATCAATTAAGAAGCAAAAAGTTGTTGGAAACACAAAAACAGAGAAAAAAAAAGGGAATATGCATCAAAAAATAATTCTTAAATATGGTGTCAATTTGAACAAAAATATATGTTCGGTTATTACAGTTGAAGAACGGATGTTTTACATTTCTTATTGATGAAATGCAAACACCTGGTCTTGAAAATTAGAAATCTTAATCATAAACCAATATAACATATTACAAGAATAAAGACATAAATTCATTCTTTTAATTTCTTCATTTGCTTGTATTTTCAGAAGTATCATCAAACATTTCTTTAATTCAGTAACCTACAAAGAATATTTTCGAATATTGAACTGATTATAACTTCGAACATCAAATATGTATTTCTTCTAAAGCAAGTCATAAAAGAAATAAGAACATAATTGAATTACATTACCTTGATTCCAAAAAAGATAATAATATTACTTCAAACATTAGTTTCGACTATATTCACTTGCGACGCACGTGCTCTATACCAGTATTGTATAAAAATACGAACCGTTCGATTGGTTAACAGAAGAGTGCCATGGTAAAAAGGATAGCTCGATTTCTTACCGTTAGTTTTTATTTTAGTTTCTTATGTGTTTGTAATATTGGATAATGTCTTAAAAATATTAAATATCTTTGCTATGTTGTTTCAACTTTATTTTATATGTAAATTTTAGATGAAAGGCACGAAAGTTTCAATAACATGTTTACTAAACTTGATGAATATTATCGAAAAAGGAAATTTAGAAAAAGCAACGAAAAAAACATTTGATTTTTTTTTTTTTTGAAAAGGTAAGCAAACGAATTGTTAGCATCTACCAGGTTTTTGAATTATATTTTAGAGAGTAGCGATAATGTATTAGGTCGATTGGATTGTCGGAATTCTACATGCATTGTGCTTGGGTTTTCTATTTGTGCCACCTAAAATGGAATTAGAACAAGGATTAAATACATAAGATACTTTTAAGGTTTGCATTTGTTACGCTCGGCTCCCTCTACCTATTGAAATTAATAAACTACAGTTTTTACATTTCATTTTACAAGAGTTAACAAAATTACGCTAGTACCACTTAATAAAAAAATAAAATTACACAACCTCGGCCCATTACACACAGCGACTATGGAGGTTATGTCCTCTACCATTTGCCTCCTTCTATCTACCCTATTGCCGGCCTACCCAGCCACAACCCCATCACTTTGGCATCACGATAACCCGGCTTCGTGTAAACAACCCACGGACCACGATCAATTCTGAATATACAGTTACATCATAAACTCTCTCTCTTCCTACACTTCAATAACTGCATCCTTATCAAACGATCTTCCTTCTTTCCTTCATCTCTTCAAATTATTTAACTGAGAAGCAGTGTCAATTCTTTCTTTCCAAGATTCCAATGGTAACACTATTTACTTTACGATGGTATCCTAATGAAATGTGATTTTTTTTATTTCACGCATGTCTTCATTTTCCAGTTTGCATCACCCCCTTCTTTCTCTGCCGCCGAAGAAAGCCAGAGAGCAGAAGAAAGCACCGGCTAATTCGGGGTCGTTGAACAATTCCTCTACCACCGAGCTCTTTCAATCCAGTACCCATTTTGCTTTTTGACTGGTGGTGGCGATATTGGTTAAGTTGGTGGCCCTTAGAGGCCGGTGGTCGTTGTTGGCGATCGGTGAACGTGGTTGGTGGCGGTTGGGCGATTGACGGTGGATGGAAGTCTAGTGGCGGGATTCAGGGGTCGTAGGTGGGGGGTGGATGGAGGCCATGTCATGGGTCGTCGATTGGTGGCCATTGGCTGCCCTTGGCGTGCGACTGAGAGTGGCGGGATTGCGGTGGTGTGCACGCATGTCTGGTGGCGGGATTGCTCCGACGGCAGCCTTGGAAGCCGTAGGTGCCCAATCTATAGAGGACGGCGTAGATGGTGGCCCTCCACTCACGACCAGCAGTGGCCGTTGGTGGCCCTCGCAGCGATATGGTGTATGGCGGCGAGTAGGAGTTTCTGGCTGACACATGGGCACTCGGATGTGCGGTTGCGAAGATGGTGACCGGAGCTTCCGCGTGGAGGCATTTCCTCAAAATTCTCTATTTGGCTTTCCCTGAAGGCGTGTCCGCAAAATTCTTGAAGTGAAGTGTCTTGGAGATGAATTCAATTGGTCAGCATCATCCTTCATTTCGTCGGCGATCAAGCTACGGCAGTTGGTCAGTGATGGATCACCTGATTGTGTATTTTAAGAATTGGGTCACAGTACTGATTCCTTAATTTTTTTCAAGATTTTTTTTATCAATGATTTTTTTATTTTAGATTTAGTTATCAGTGTTGATGATAGTACTTAGTTTAAGTTGTAAAGTGAATAGGTGAAAAAAGGATATAGACAACTTGCAGATCTAATATTTTGGATGTGTTAGGCTCTTGCAAGTAGGATTTACATAACATTGTTTATTTGGTTACCTATTTAAAAATCCAATTTAGATACCAAATTCAAATATGATACCTATCAATTCCCTGAAAAATGTTAGTAAAAAATAATTGTTTTTTTAAAGTTTAAAAATGATAAAAGTTTGATGATATTTAGGGATTTTAGTAGCAATAGAATTATTTTATTTAAATTTTTATCAAACACAGCGTAAAAGTGACAGAATCGCACATGCATCGTATTGGACGACAGCTCGTATATAGAGATGTCAAACGGGTCGGGCGGCCCGCGACCCGGCCCGGCCCAGCCCGAAAAAAGCCTGGCCCGGCCCGGCCCGTTCATGAACAGGGCTGGCCCGGAGGAATTGGGCTTAGGGCCTGGGCTTGGACCAGGCCGAAAAATTCTGGGAAAAAGCCCGGGCCAGGCCCGGCCCGGTTCTGGGCCCGATTCCGGCCCCACCTGTTTGAATTTTTTGTTTTTCCCCCCTTTCTCTCCCCCTTTTCCTCCAACGGATATATTCCCCCAAAATTTCACTTTTACCCCCCTAACAGCAATATAACGGTTAGTAATGTGTTCAGATTTTATTAATAAAGATCACCAAGAAGAGTAAGAAAAGATTTAACATATAGCAAAAAATAAAATGAGAGACAAATAAATATATCTATACATACATACATATATATGAATATTACATATAATGAAATAAAATGATAAAAATTAGATTTGTCAAAATTTGAAAATTGGACATGCCTAAAGATGAAATTTAAAATTGAATAACAAGAAAATTTAAAAAAAAATTAAAAAAAAAGGCCCGGGCCGGCCCAAGCCCGGCCCTAGAAATTGGGCCTAGGGCCAGGGCCTGGACCGGGCCTAGCATTTCTCCTCAGCCGGCCCGGCCCGGCCCGGCCCGGATGGCTGCCTCCCTGGCCCGGCCCCGGCCCGGTTTCGCTTCAAGCCCGATGGACCCGGGCCGGGGGCCCAAGCCCGGCCCGTTTGACATCTCTACTCGTATATATATAAAAGTCGAAACTCAGAGAAAATTGCCACAACACTGCTTATGTAAATACTCTCTCAACTTGCCACGTGGACTTTTTTGTTTATAACTTTTTAAATTCTAACCTTGAATATTTTCTCTAGAGACAATCTACGCTATAGCAACTTAAATTTTAGCTATTATTATCTTCGCACTTGAAATATCTAATCTTATTGAGGAAAATATTTAAATATAAGTAATTATCTTCTTGGGTGATTTTTTTAAATGTCCCTTTATATGTTTACCTATATATCCCTTTCCTTTTTTAGAATTTTGTTATGACAATCTAACTTCAAAATGGATTCTAAAAATTTTTAAACTCAATGATCCTACTTAAAATTCCAAAATCATCTCTCAGAATAAAATACTTCTCCTCCCTTGATTTGAGAAAATAAACTTTTTATAAATTATAAATTTATAAAATTGATTTTCAACAAATTTTAAGCATACTAATCCTACTTAAGTTCCAAAAATATCTATCACAATATGATAATAAGTTAACCATTGCCTTCCATGAGATAATTTCATTTTATGAAACTTAAAATTTGACAATTATTTCTATGGTGAGTCTCTCTCTCTATCACAAATCACTATTCTCTTTTTTTTTATTTCATCTAGCTATCATATTTTATTCTCTTAGAATATCAACGCTCATTTTGTGACCCAAATGACCCTCTCCAATTTTATATTCTTTTATTATGCCGATACTTTTTGTCAATAGATTTGATTGCGATGTTTATAGTTTTTCAATTGAATTGCCATTTTCTCATTGTTACATTTTGTTGAATTGTACGGAATATAATAGGATGAGAGATTTTTCACTATCATTTTATCACTTTCATTTAATTTTTTCGTTAAGTTTTAATCTTAAATGTTTATTTTAGGTGACCATATATAGATTCTATTACTTTTTGTTCCATTCTATGCCAAAACTTTAGTATCGTGCTTTTATTATTTTATTTACATAATTTATTGACTATATTTACGGGATCAAAACTAGCATTTGATGAATAATGTCCTTAACATGCATAACCCCTACAGCTAATGTCACGCCTTGGAAATTATTATTCCCGGAGTGTGAACGACGGGTAAATGGAAGTCAGAGAAAACCTTACAATATCGAAAGTTTCCCAAATGGTCAGTCAGAGCATATTCTAATAATTCCCAAAATACATCAATATCTGACATTTGGGCCGGCTCAAAGCTTTTTATACAATCCAAAATTTCTCTAACACAGAGTTTCAAAATACAACTTAAGTAATATCAACTTGTCTTAATTGTTACACTTAAATATCAATACTAATTCTGAAATAAGGCAGCTAACTCTTGATCATACAGCTAGCCCTTCAAATAAAAAATCTCACCTACTAATCACCTGAAAGAAAAAATTATAAGGGAATGAGCCAAATGCCCAGTAAGGTCGCTCAAAGGACCAATCAAACAAAAGCAAAAATATACGAGAAACGAAATTTCGGAAGCACAAAATGTTTCAACGGAACGGATAATCAAACTAAATTTTAAATGTCAAAATATATCTGAAAGACAAGATTTCAAAGACACACCAGTTTCAACTGAACAGAGGTCAAACCAAGTATCAAATCCAAAATATATTTGAGTACGGAGACAGATATTAGCAGATCAAATACTAAATGTCAAAATATATCAGAATAAGGAGACAAACACTAGCAGGCCAAATATCAAATGTAAAAAAATATGTTTGAGTACGGAGACAGACACTAGAGAGCAATTCAGAAAGTGGTCACATACGTCGTTCCTGACATAAAAGACAGGTTCAGAAAGTAAGATCGCGATCTCTGACTCAACTCCCCTGAACTAGCTCATGTTTTCACTCCACACGGGTAAGTCGGAAATAAGTCACATACATTGTGACATATCTCATAAAGTTACCAAAATAAAATCTCAAAATAATCGTTATCAAATATCGGACATGCCAAACAATATACAAAGTTTACGAAATAATGAATAATCATTAATCACTTAAACGAACAATATCAAAATGGCAAATTCTGAGATCAAATAAATTCAACGGAATTTGATTTTTCCAAATCATAGCATTTGAAACGAGTTACTCATAACCATGGTCAAAACAAAGGAAGAAGAAAATCACTTAACTCAATTCGGAGAACTTCAGATTTCAAAAAGAAACTGAGAACTTACATGAGCGATTGGTCCATTGTTGATTCGAATTTCGAAAGTAAACCCTTACCTTAAATCAAGCTTTTGATAAATATAAATCATTTAAGCTCCACCTTAGAACTCCTGAACTTCTCAAGTCTTCTCTTCTCTCTCTCTCCACTGTAAGGGAAAAAGGAATAGAGAACCCCAAAAAGGCTAGAAACGGAAAAAGAATACTATTTATATGGGATAAAAAAACCAAATTTGCATTCGACCGAAAATAATGGTTTTATTCGACCGAAACCAACAGAAGTGAAAATAGTTCAATTTTTTTAAATTCGACGGAAAATGAGTTTTCATTCGAATTAAAACTTTTAATTCGAATGAAAACTTCAATTTTTTTTTTTTGCATTCGATCAAAAACTGGTTTTCATTCGAATTAAAACTTTTAATTCGAATGAAAATTTTGAAAAGTCACTCTACACGATTTAAATGTTTTTCGTTCGAAGCAAACCCATTTTCATTCGAAGCAAAATCACTTTCCATCAACCGAATCTTTCAGACTCCAAAACTTTAACATCAAATAGTTTTGATTCGAATAAAACCATTTTAATTCGACCAAAAATTTCAGAAATAATCCAAAACCATTTTCTTAATATTTTCAAAAATACCACAAACTTATTTGCTTAAAATCATAATTTCGCACAAAGAAAAGAAAATTTTTCGGGATATAACATTCTCCCCTCCTTAAAAGAATTCTGTCATCGGAATTCAAAACGTTCCTTAATCATCAAGTTGCTTCTTGCTTTCCAACACGAATCAATACATTCCTCATACTATCAACTGAAATTCTAACTTCGAAACATGCACGGCTTAACTAGCCTACGAAATGGACTGAGGTAATATTATGACATTCAAAATTTAACAAATGAAATCAATCTCCAATACGTAACGCCTCCATTGCACTACTCTGATAATATATCAAACCATATACTTTACACAAATCTGGATTAAGTTACTCGGCTAACAAATGATATACTTTACACAAACCATATATCAAACCATATACTCGGCTAACAAATGAAACACACTGAATTAAGTTACTCCAATCAAAATTCAAACCATCTGAAATCAATACAATACCGACAGGCTCACGTTGCGCCATTATGATAACACATCAAACCATTGCCTTGGTACAATGCCTAACATCGACACGCTTAACTTCAACGTTTGCCAAAAGTAGTAACCAATCTTCACATTAATTACAAATTATTTATACTCTATAATCTTCAAATCAAAATTTACGCCCGTACCAGGTCACATAGAGCCACTTCAATACGCTCTTAATAACATTTCACTGACAACTGAGTGTAACTTATAACTAAAGTTACTATATTATTGGAACGCCTTCCGCCCAATGCTTCACCCACACTGTTAAACTTTTAAATATGATTATCCATGATCAAATCACCAGTATCGAATATCCCAAGATTCTATACTCCAAAAATATTTATTACTTCAAACACACGATTTCTTTAAGGCAACATCGAGCTCAACTTCTTGCCCATTTTTTTCAACTATAAAAGATCAAGAATTCAAATTTTAAGACTTAACTAAAATTACAACAACATAATGTCTATGCAATTCACTAATCAAACCATGAGATCACCTAATTATCAATATTTTCTCCCATCTACTTTTATTTTGACATCAAAATCAAAACCATCAGATAACAATTGAAGCATATTCCATCAATTTAACCAATATGAATAACTAATATCAACCAGCACTTACTTGTCATACCAAAAGCCGCCACGCTTTCGCTGCGCACCCTGATACCTCTAGAGTTGTCAAACAGGCCAGGCGGTCCGCGGCCCAGTCCAATTCGGCCCGAAAAAAGCCCGGGCTGGCCTGGCCCTTTCATGAACAAGGCTGGCCCGGAGGAATTGGGCTTAGGGCCTGGGCTTGGACCAGGCCGACAAAATTTGGGAAAAAGCCCGGGCCAGGCCCGACCCGAAAATAAGCCCGGGTCTGGCCCGGTTCGGGGCCCGGTTCCGGCCCCACCTGTTTGAATTTTTTGTTTTTCCCCCCCTTTTCCTCCAACGGATATATTCCCCCAAAATTCCACTTTTACCCCCCCAACAGCAATATAACGGCTAGTTTGGGGGGTATTTTAGTCTAACTTAATTTTTCCAACTCCTTTAAAGGTTTTTACACTCTTACCCTTCCTAACAACTATAAACGGATAGTTTTTAGGGGTATTTTGGTCTTTTGTGAAGTTTTTAAAATCTATAAATTCACACCATTTCTCTCTAATTTTTCACACCAATCTTCTTACTCTCTCTTATCTAAACATTCTATATTTCTACAAGCTTTGCTACTATTTCCCTCTCCAATTACTACTCTTGCTAATTACTACTAGTATTTACTAATTAGTACTCTTGTTTATTAATTACTACTCTTTCTAAATTCTAATTACTAACTACTACTCTTATTTATTTGTTACTCTCTAATTCTTTTGTCTAGTAATTAGTAATTAGTAATTAGTGAATTTTTATTTATTAATTACTATTACTAAATGCTTTTTAATTACTAACTCTCTCCAATTGGATCAGAATTACCCTCAGTGATTAATATTTGTTACTCGTTCATTCTTTTAATTGTTATTTCTTATTACTACTCTTATACTTGTGTATTTAGTTACTCTTACGAATTTTATTTCCAATCTAGTAAAAAAGTTTAGCGTGAAATATGGCTGGATTATTGAAGAAACTGAGGCGTGGATCATCATCACGAAAAACATCATCATCATCGCAAGCACAAGCGCCAGCGCCACAGCCATCACAAACACCAATCCAAGCACCAACACAACCATTCGTTCCTGGACGAATGAGTACAGGCTGTATGATAGATACCCAAGCCAATTGGGAGTTCAATCAAAACATTCCAGATTTTGAATACACGCCTGATGAAGACCCCCCGCATTATAGTCAAGGACGCAGCTCGGTTGGCGAAGCTACTACTCCGTGGCATAATCTCAACCCTATGCCTGGTCATGATGAAGAAGGGCCGAGCAATGCCTCCGGTAATGAGCCAGAAGTCCAAAAGGGGAAAAAAAAGAAAGCCGAGTGTTGGAATCATTTCGATGTAATTACGGTGGACGGCATCCGAAAAGCTCGATGTAAGTACTGCGCTAAATTATTTTCGTCTGGTAGTGGTAATGGACATCTTAACAGGCATTACCCTCAGTGTGCACCTCGACAAGGCCACGTCGAACCTACCCAAACGCAGTTATCTTTTGACGGTAAGTTATTTGTTTATAATCAGCGAGAGCAAAGAGACGGTCTCGCTGAATTTGTTATTCACGATGAACAAGCCTTTTCTTTTGCCGATAATCCTAAGCACTCTAGATATATGAACACATACGTTCAACCTTTGTACAAAAAGGTTCATAGAAACACAACTAGATCCGATGCACTCCGACAGTACAATGCTGCTAAAGCACGCCTTATCGATTATTTCGATAAATTTGACGGTAAAGTTAGTCTTACTTCTGATATTTGGCAATCTCCATTTACTTTTGTTAGTTATTCTTGTGTGACCGCTCATTGGATTGATGCAGATTGGGTTATGCACAAGAGAATCATCGCTTTCGAGCTCTTTCCTTTTCCGCATGATGGAATGAACATTGCTACTCTTATATTAAAAGCATGTACCACATTTAAATTAAAGGATAAGATTATGAGTATTAGTTTTGATAATGCTTCTAACAATACAGCTGCTGTTGATGCTTTAAAGGAGAGCCTCAAACCTGTACTTTCTGGTGAATTATTTCATGTTCGTTGTGTTTGTCATATAATTAATTTAATTGTTCAAGATGGTTTAGCTGCTGCAGGAGATATTCTTGTCAAAATGAGGGGTATGACAGCGTATGTTAATAGCTCGAGTCCGAGAACACAACAATTTAAAACGTTGTGTGTTGAATATAATATGCCTCGCAGGAGAGCAGTTACAGATGTGGTCCACAGGTGGAACTCTACATACCATATGCTTTTACACATTCTGGCATACCGAGAAGTCTATACGCATTTTCTACTAACCCAGTTCCCAGCCGGCTTGCCAACTCAAGAGGAATGGCAGATGGCCACATACCTAGCTGAATTTTTGGAGGTATTCTACACGTCTACCAATTTATTGTCTGGTACGTACTATCCCACCTCTCCTCTCGCTGTAATAGAAATTCTCAAGATGGCTACAATGTTAACAAAATGGAGATATATAGGACCCTTTAAGGAAATAGTAAAAGTGATGGATAAAAAGTTTAATAAATATTGGAGTAGACTGCCTGTTATTTTTGCTGTGGCTACTTGTTTAGATCCTAGGTTAAAGTTGCATGGCGTGAACGCCTCGATACAAGAGATATCGAAATTAATGTGCTACACAGCAGAGGAGACAACCGCACTCACAGCAAAAGTGAGCAAGAGGTTTGAGGAATTGTTCAACCTCTATCGTAATTCTGCTGACGTGCGCGGGCGAGCTACATCATCCACTGTTGAGAGGTATTATGCGCCATACCTTAAGGGCTTTGAACATCTAGTAGCAAGACAACTACCAGGTGAAGGTACTTCTAATTCGGCAGGTTCGTCTACTTTTTTCTCTTTTATTGAGATTGGTGTATATGCAAATTGTAATATCCCGAACTTCGGGAGCCGATTAAAATAATCATTTGGCCTCCGAAAAATAAACGGTCGCTAATTTTGAGCAATACTCGGGCATTAGAAGCTTGTGGAAGCTTAAAAGAATTTTGGGACAAAAATATAATTTTTGGGGTATTTTTGTAATTTTGAAAAATCTTGGGGGTTAATTTGGAAATTTTGAAGAAAATTGTGGGAGTGCCACCTCCTAGGATGAATCACCTGATAAAATTTTTTATTCATTATGTGAGTTTGATTTTATCCTAAATCAAAAAAAAAAAGAAAACCTCAAAAGGGAAACCTTTCCCTTTCGGGAAAGGAAGAAGAAGCAGGAACCCAGAAACAGAGAAGAGAAAGAAAAACAAAAACAGAGAGAAGCAGGCTTCGGTCGAGGAGGATTTAAAGGGAATTCAAGCAGTGAATTGGAAAGGGGTCAAGCACGAGATTCCAAGAGGTAATCTCTTCTCGTTTGGGTGTATGTACTCACTGTGTGTATAATAGGTGTGCTCGTGTGTGTGTTCATGGCTGCGACAGTGGGTCGTATGCATAATTTGAACATTGATCAGGTTGATGTGAATATAAGTAAAAGGGGAGGTGAGTTTAGTGAACTTCTGAGGGGTTAGGGTGTGAGTTGTGTGGGTTCGGTAAGTATTTTCACTGAACTGTGTGTGTGCGTGTGTTCTTGGCGTACGGGTGTGTGAGTTAGGTAGGATTTGGATGTAATTGTATGATTTAAATGGTGTTAGGATGTGTTTTGGTTGAATTTAACCTTATGTAGGTGTTGTTTTCAGTGGATTAATGGTAAATTCGTGGGTGTATGTGTGAGGTTGGAAGGGTTGGGTGCTGCGGCTGAAGGTTGAAGACGAGCTGTGTGTGTTTGAAGGTGTAATAGTGTGTGTAGTAATCTAAATAGTGTTTGTTTTTGTCGCTAAAGGTGAAATTCATTTAGGCAGTTTTTGATCGAATTTTCATAAATAGCTAGAGCCAAAATTAGATAAAACATAAAACAGTAACACCTGATAATTTTACGAGATCTACGCTCTGGAAAATTTTGGGAATTTTTGGAGTCCGCAAAGAGTGCTAAATTGGGGTATTGATTAAAACACTTTATCAATTTATTTAGCATATCAAACCAAGTTATTTTAACCTGAAAATTTTATGGAAGCCCTATTTTACAGATATGATTCATTATCTAAAATTTCGGGCCATTCTGAGACCGATAGGTATTTTTCGCGAAACTGGCCTTTTAGCGCTCGATCCGGACCCCGGTTCGGGATTTTCGGGCGAAAATTTTCTAAAATACTTTTTAGGCCAGAAATAACATCAGGATGCTTAAAATAGCGGTTTAAGATATTTTTGAGATTTTTCAGGTGCAGGAAACCCCCAGGGGTGTTTTGGTAATTTACCACCCCGAAGGGGTATTTTGATAATTTTACCTATAAGAGGTATTTTAAAGTAAATTTACATACAGTAAGATTATTTTAGTGACTTTGCTTATGAAAAAGTCATTTTGAGAATTTAAGTGTAACGGGGGGTATTTTGGTAATTTACCACCCCGGAGGAGCATTTTGGTAATTTGACCTAAGAAAGGTATTTTTGCATAAATTTACATATGGAAAGTTTATTTTAGTGATTCTACTTATGGGTAGACCGTTTGGGTGATTTAAATCCGAGAGGAGCATTTTGGTAATTTTACACCCTAGGGGCACTTCAGTAATTTTACATACCCGGTGAGGGGAGGTTCATTTTGGGAGCATGTGTGAGTTCGTATTAGTTATGATCTTGTTCTGTAGGCTGTTTCTAATGGTTCGATTATTTCGTTTAGGTTAAAGTTAAAGACTTCCGGTTAGGATAATTTAGCTGCGGATCCAGGTAAGGGATTCTATCTGAACCTTGGGTAAGGACTTTTGTCCGAACCCTTATTTGATTACTTGTACTCGTAAGTACTCCTTTGATATAATTACGGCTAATGCCGAACTCTAAGTTATGTATTGATATCAACATGTTCTTGCCCAGAAAACCCTAATGTTGAACCTGAATCGGTTATTTGAAAATCTTGTGATGCTCGCATGTTATTGCGGGCTGAGCAAATTTGATAATTGTCTGTATCCATTCTTTCGAATTGTTATGATTACATTCGATAATTATTCGCGGTCGTTTTTGTTGTTTATCTGTGATTTTTCTTCTGAAGTTCTGATTTCTTCTGAAAATTCGATTTCTTCTGAAAATCCCGAATGCTGACTTATGTCAATATGATTATTGTTATGAGAACCCAAATTGATTTTGGGGATATGAGCTTATGTTAACGCTCATTGATATTGTTAATTTCCGTGTTGACCTGGATACCTGTTTAGTGGGGAGGCAGTATAAGGTGGTTGAATCCTACATGAAACGCAGGCTAGTACCCAAGTGGACTAGTAATCATTTTAGTACATCATGCATGTGTACACTATATAAGCTTGCCATAATGGCATTGTAATCGCCCAGGATCAACATTGATTTTTGAATTTTTTAGCTAGAATGATTTGTACTTGGGTTGAAAGCCCTTGACAAACATTCATTGTACTTAGCTAGAAGGATTTGTACTTGGGTTAAAATATCTTGACAAGCCTTTATCGTATTATCTTATTTGATTTCTGCTCAGGTTAAAATCCCTCGGGAAATCTTGTTGTATTTTTTTTAAATGAATTTCTGCTCGGATTGAAATCCCTTGAGGAAGGGAAATTTTCGTGGAACTTGGAAATGCTGACTTAAAAAGGATCTTCTATTGATCGTTTTACATTTTGTTCTGATGGTTAATATTTATTTTGGCATCTATTTTTGATGAATTTTGGGTAATCATTGAGTTTTGATCGTTCAAAGTGTTTTGAAAATCATCGTCGGTTGGATTTTTTAGAGTCGTGTTGTAATCTCTTTTGTAGTCCTTGTACGACCTTACTGGGCTTCACTGGGCTCCCAAAAGCTCACCCTTCATTTGGCTCCCTTCTGCAGGTAATGATCAAATGTAGCATGTTCGGGAATGGGTTAGAGTCTGTGTGAGATCCTGATGAGCCCATCACTACTGTGTAGGGAGACCCCTGCGTGGGTTAGTTTTGTCAACTCATTCTATAAGAACTTGAGTTTGTAAAGAACCTAGATCTTAATAGTTCAAGTTTGAGTGGTTTTGTAATATTGAATGTAAAGAGTTTGAGTTGATATCAGATTAACTGTTTTGGAAGTATGTGTTAGTGAACAGGTCTGACAGGTGTGATGTGATCCGGTAGGTTAACGACCCGGAAGTTCGGGGCAGCGGAGCTCCGGATTTCTGGGGGCGTTACAGTTAGTATCAGAGCAGTTTGGTCTTGTGGTATTAAAGGTTTTAAGAGTATGATTCTGTAGGCATAGAACCGTGTTTAAGTATATGGTTTGGTAGTCACAGAACCACAGGGTATAAGTAACACGATTCTGTGGAATCGTATCCTGTTAATGAGAGCGGGGTAGGATGATGGTAGAGTTAAGAAGTCTGCCTTTAATGTTGAGAAGTCTACCTTTCACTTGTAATCATACTGTTCTTTAGACATGTGTCGTGTGCACTGATCACGGTTCATTGTACCAGTATGGCTTGCTCTCGTAGCACTGGAAGCGGAGATAGTACGGAAGGCCGGGAGGTCCCCAATAGGGAGGTATCTCAACCTAATGGAGAGGAGCAGCAGAACCCAGAACCAATGGTTGCAGTTCTAAACACTATGAACCAGATTTTGACTGTGATGGCACAAAATCTGGCTAACCGACAGCAAGGAGTACAGAATCCGGTTCAACCATAGCCACAACCTCAAGATGAGAGTACCCTAGGTGAATTTGCCAAAGAAGATGCACCTAGCTTTAGGGGGTCATTGGACCCTATGGAGGCTGAGAACTGGATTGATAAAATGGAGAAAATCTTTCAAACCATTCACTGCAGCGAGAGGCAAAAGGTTGAATTTGCTCTCTATAAACTTAGGGATGAGTCTGAACACTGGTGGAAAATGGTGGAAAGGAGTTCGACTCGCCAACAATTGGATGAGATGACTTGGGAACAATTCAGAGAATTGTTCTTCGACCGGTATTTTTCGACGAACTATCGTGAACGAATGTTGAGAGAATTTATCATTGTGATGCAAGGAGATCAAGAATCGGTCGATGAATTCGAAATGAGGTTTTCATGCCTGCCAGATTTGCAATGTGGATGTTGCCAACTGAAGAAGATAGGTGTCGGAAGTTTGAGTGGGGCCTTAGGCCAGGATTAAGGGATGAAGTGATTTCTGCTCGATTAACGAGCTATAAAGAATGTGTAGACTTGGCGCGTGCATTGGAGCGATCCAAGTCCAACAGCAAGGGACGGTATGAACATAAGCGAGATAGACAGAAGAAAACTAGGGAAGAGTTTTCCCGAGGTGAATTTGTAGAGGCTGCCAAACGTCAACAGTTTGCACAGTCAGTACAATTGGGTACCCAAGGCCTCGGGATGGGGCAGAATCAGCAGTTTAGGGTAGCATCGGCTCTGAGGCCTAGACCTGGGCAGAGTATGGGATTCGGAGGAGCGCAGGGTGTAGGCGTTCGACTAGCCCAGAATACTAGAATTGGACCCTCATTTCATTCTGGAATTCAACCTATACGGCGTACTGGTGAAGGTAGCAGGTCAACTTCTTCGGATACTCCATGCATCATGTGTAGGAAGTATCACGGCGGTGGGCCATGTTACAGAGTTACCGGTGGGTGCTTCCGGTGCGGCAGTGTGGAACATCGGATCCGAAACTGTCCAGTTGATAAGAATAATCAGCCAACTTCCCATCCCGTATCTACAAACAAGTGTATCAACAAGCAAAGGTCCCCGTCGGGGAAGAGGCCAAGGTCGACAAGAGCAGATTCACCAGTCTCAACTCCAGCAGGAGCAGATGCCCGGGACATCAGTTAGACTTTCTTCAATGTCCGCTCAGGGTGCTGCTACATCCGATGCCATGGTGTCAGGTACACTATAGGTTAACCCATAAGATGCTCGGATAATGTTTGAATCCGGAACGACGTATTCTTTAGTCTCCTTACTTTTGCATAGTTATTGAGGGTGAGAACCTGTACCTTGAGAACTATTTCTTTTTGCGATAAGTGCTCTATTGGGAGAGCCCTTGACTGTTTTCTGTGATTGTGCAGTCTACTATATTTTGGATAGAGATTCTTCTATGGACCTTGTATCAGTTTAGGGTTTTACCATCATACTAGGTGTGAATTAGTGATTTGCTAATCACTTATCCGTCTATTGTCCCGGAAAAAAAAAAAAAAACCTAGTCGTATTTGAAAAGTTTAAAAGATATAAACAATAGTTAAGTTGGTGAATTGATGTATGAGTAAGAGTACTGTTTAAATAGAAAGATGCCTACTGTTAAGACTGAAAGTTTGGTTTAAGGGTACAAGAAGGGATTTGGAATTTTTCTCTATCATCTGAGTCATTCATTTGCATATTGAATTCAAGGACTTAATTGAATGTCAGCTTCCGCTGAGATGTCAGGGAAGATGTCATTCATGCTGGCCTATCTTATTTCTTTTCGAGATATTTATCTGTCTTTTCGAATCAATTGGACTTGATGGGGTAGTATCTGACCCACTGGCCATGGGAAAGCTACGAATCTTATTAAGGACCAATAACTCCTTTTGATTTTGATTGCTCTTAGTCGTTGGGTTGACTTTGCTTCACCAGACTTATATCATCGTTTCTGTGTCCATCATTTTTCGGGATGTCACATAATTTTGTTGTGAACTTCGATAGCCGATATACATGCTTTTTGTTGAAGATTTTTGTATTTTGATTGCTGATTCCGATTATTATTTTCATTAATTGCATAGTTTCCCTACCTGGATATGAGATTAAGTAGATTCCTAAGCCCCAGATAATCTGTGAGCGAGAGTAGATTCTAAGAACGTGGATAAGGTTTGGATAAGTTATTTGGTAATTCGGTATGAGATTTGAGACCTTGACTGAATACGTGGTGGTAATTTTTTGTCGTTCTGTGAAATGTATGTAGAACTGTAAGTATGCAGTAATAGCTATGTTAAGATAACGCGCCTCTTGATGATGAACTTGGCAAGAATTTGGGGTCATTGTTTTGAGGTATTAGAGTGTGCAGTGAAAGCCTAGTGGCTAAACCTTTTGTCTTTGATTGATTATCTCCGTTGGTGATTTCGAGGTGTAAGTGCTTATAGGAACTAATTACCCTACCCATGTTAGTCTTGATAAACCGCAGGTCATGTGTGACCGACCATACTTTAATATTTTCGTATGCCCTGATCTTAGAGTTGTGCTTACAGTCATAAGTAAATTGTGCATCTGATGAGATCTCTGATATGGTATCAGCATAAGATAGGGGGGAAGTCTGTCGTATAAATTCGGAGCGATGTAGGTTCTGCTCAGTGAGTTTCGTACCAACTAAATCATCGTCCGTGAAATTCTGGACAAGTTAGAGTAAAGCGATTATCCGACATGATTTCAGTTTAGTGTTATGATTTGAATTTAAACAGGTGCATCTGGGTATTCATGGGACAAGAATTTAGGTGCGAAAGTCAAAGGTAGTGTAGCTACCAAGAGATAGTTATTAGAGTGACACAGCGGAGGCATAGTGCCTGGACACCATAAGTGATAGGATATCCGCGAGCAAATTTCGAGGACGAAATTTTTCTAAGGGGGAAGAATGTAATATCCCGAACTTCGGGAGCCGATTAAAATAACCATTCGGCCTCCGAAAAATAAACGGTCGCTAATTTTGAGTAATACTCGGGCATTAGAAGCTTGTGGAAGCTTAAAAGAATTTTGGGACAAAAATATATTTTTTGGGGTATTTTTGTAATTTTGAAAAATCTTGGGGGTTAATTTGGAAATTTTGAGGAAAATTGTGGGAGTGCCACCTCCTAGGATGAATCACCTGATAAAATTTTTTATTCATTATGTGAGTTTGATTTTATCCTAATGCAAAAAAAAAAAGCCCAAAAGGGGAAACCTTTCCCTTTCGGGAAAGGAAGAAGAAGCAGGAACCCAGAAACAGAGAAGAGAAAGAAAAACAAAAACAGAGAGAAGCAGGCTTCGGTCGAGGAGGATTTAAAGGGAATTCAAGCAGTGAATTGGAAAGGGGTCAAACACGAGATTCCAAGAGGTAATCTCTTCTCGTTTGGGTGTATGTACTCACTGTGTGTATAATAGGTGTGCTCGTGTGTGTGTTCATGGTTGCGACAGTGGGTCGTATGCATAATTTGAACCTTGATCAGGTTGATGTGAATATAAGTAAAAGGGGAGGTGAGTTTAGTGAACTTCTGAGGGGTTAGGGTGTGAGTTGTGTGGGTTCGGTAAGTATTTTCACTGAACTGTGTGTGTGCGTGTGTTCTTGGCGTACGGGTGTGTGAGTTAGGTAGGATTTGGATGTAATTGTGTAATTTAAATGGTGTTAGGATGTGTTTTGGTTGAATTTAACCTTATGTATGTGTTGTTTTCAGTGGATTAATGGTAAATTCGTGGGTGTATGTGTGAGGTTGGAAGGGTTGGGTGCTGCGGCTGAAGGTTGAAGACGAGCTGTGAGTGTTTGAAGGTGTAATAGTGTGTGTAGTAATCTGAATAGTGTTTGTTATTGTCGCTAAAGGTGAAATTCATTTAGGCAGTTTTTGATCGAATTTTCATAAATAGCTAGAGCCAAAATTAGATAAAACATAAAACAGTAACACCTGATAATTTTACGATATCTACGCTCTGGAAAAGTTTGGGAATTTTTGGAGTCCGCAAAGAGCACTAAATTGGGGTACTGATTAAAACACTTTATCGATTTATTTAGCATATCAAACCACGTTATTTTAACCTGAAATTTTATGGAAGCCCTATTTTACAAATATGATTCATTATCTAAAATTTCGGGCCATTCTGAGACCGATAGGTATTTTTCGCGAAACTGGCCTTTTAGCGCTCGATCCGGACCCCGGTTCGTGATTTTCGGGCGAAAATTTTCTAAAATACTTTTTAGGCCAGAAATAACATCAGGATGCTTAAAATAGCGGTTTAAGATATTTTTGAGATTTTTCAGGTGCCGGAAACCCCCAGGGGTGTTTTGGTAATTTACCACCCCGAAGGGGTATTTTGATAATTTTACCTATAAGAGCTATTTTAAAGTAAATTTACATACAGTAAGATTATTTTAGTGACTTTGCTTATGAAAAAGTCATTTTGAGAATTTAAGTGTAACGGGGGGTATTTTGGTAATTTACCACCCCGGAGGAGCATTTTGGTAATTTGACCTAAGAAAGGTATTTTTGCATAAATTTACATATGAAAAGTTTATTTTAGTGATTCTACTTATGGGTAGACCGTTTGGGTGATTTAAATCCGAGAGGGGCATTTTGGTAATTTTACACCCAGGGGCACTTCAGTAATTTTACATACCCGGTGAGGGGAGGTTCATTTTGGGAGCATGTGTGAGTTCGTATTAGTTATGATCTTGTTCTGTAGGCTGTTTCTAATGGTTCGATTATTTCGTTTAGGTTAAAGCTAAAGACTTCCGGTTATGATAATTTAGCTGCTGATCCAGGTAAGGGATTCTATCTGAACCTTGGGTAAGGACTTTTGTCCGAACCCTTATTTGATTACTTGTACTCGTAAGTACTCCTTTGATATAATTACGGCTAATGCCGAACTCTAAGTTATGTATTGATATCAGCATGTTCTTGCCCAGAAAACCCTAATGTTGAACCTGAATCGGTTATTTGGAAATCTTGTGATGCTCGCATGTTATTGCGGGCTGAGCAAATTTGATAATTGTCTGTATCCATTCTTTCGAATTGTTATGATTATATTCGATAATTATTCACGGTCGTTATTGTAATATCCCACATCGGTTGTGGGAGAGTTTGCGATTGGCCTTATAAGACCCTGCCTATGAACTCATAAGTACCTACTTGGCTAGCCCTTTTGAGGGAGGCATTGCCCTGTGGTGGGGCGTGGATCGGGTTGTTATAGATGGTATCAGAGCCGACTCTCGAAAGCTTGGGCTGGGGTATCCAGTCGGGTTGCCGATGGTTGGGGGAAACGAAGGCAAGCCCGGGTATATCCCACATCAAGAGGATGGTTGGGGCAACGAAGGGTGAGCTGGGTATATCCCACATTGGCTAGAGAGGAGGATTCTGGGCTATGTGTGATCGAGCCTTAGCGAGGACGCTAAGGAATAAAGTGGGGAGATTGTAATATCCCACATCGGTTGTGGGAAAGTTTGCGATTGGCCTTATAAGACCCTGCCTATGAACTCATAAGTACCTACTTGGCTAGCCCTTTTAAGGGAGGCATTGCCCTGTGGTGGGGCGTGGATTGGGCTGTTACAGTTTTTGTTGTTTATCTGTGATTTTTCTTCTGAAGTTCTGATTTCTTCTGAAAATTCGATTTCTTCTGAAAATCCCGAATGCTGACTTATGTCAATATGATTATTGTTATGAGAACCCGAATTGATTTCGGGGATATGAGCTTATGTTAACGCTCATTGATATTGTTAATTTCCGTGTTGACCTGGATACCTGTTTAGTGGGGAGGCAGTATAAGGTGGTTGAATCCTACATGAAACGCAGGCTAGTACCCAAGTGGACTAGTAATCATTTTAGTACATCATGCATGTGTACACTATATAAGCTTGCCATAATGGCATTGTAATCGCCCATGATCAACATTGATTTTTGAATTTTTTAGCTAGAATGATTTGTACTTGGGTTGAAAGCCCTTGACAAACATTCATTGTACTTAGCTAGAAGGATTTGTACTTGGGTTAAAATCCCTTGACAAGCCTTTATCGTATTATCTTATTTGATTTCTGCTCAGGTTAAAATCCCTAGGGAAATCTTGTTGTATTTTTTTTAAATGAATTTCTGCTCGGATTGAAATCCCTTGAGCAAGGGAAATTTTCGTGGAACTTGGAAATGCTGACTTAAAAAGGATCTTTTATTGATCGTTTTACATTTTGTTCTGATGGTTAATATTTATCTTGGCATCTATTTTTGATGAATTTTGATCATTTTGGGTAATCATTGAGTTTTGATCGTTCAAAGTGTTTTGAAAATCATTGTCGGTTGGATTTTTTGGAGTCGTGTTATAATCTCTTTTGTAGTCCTTGTACGACCTTACTGGGCTCCCAAAAGCTCACCCTTCGTTTGGCTCCCTTCTGCAGGTAATGATCAAATGTAGCATGTTCGGGAATGGGTTAGAGTCTGTGTGAGATCCTGATGAGCCCATCACTACTGTGTAGGGAGACCCCTGCGTGGGTTAGTTTTGTCAACTCGTTCTATAAGAACTTGAGTTTGTAAAGAACCTAGATCTTAATAGTTCAAGTTTGAGTAATTTTGTAATATTGAATGTAAAGAGTTTGAGTTGATATCGGATTAACTGTTTTGGAAGTATGTGTTAGTGAACAGGTCCGACAGGTGTGATGTGATCCGGTAGGTTAACGACCCGGGAGTTCGGGGCAGTGGAGCTCCGGATTTCTGGGGGCGTTACACAAATACTGATCATTATTCTGATTTATCAATGCAAGAACAGGTTAATTTTAATTTGTTAAATTTTTTGAAACAAAATCAAAACATGTATAAAACTTTATCCCAAATTGCACGGGATGTACTGCCAGTGCAAGCCTCCACGGTTGCTTCAGAGTCGGCATTTTCAGCCAGCGGGAGGATTTTGGATGACAGGAGGAGTCGTCTTAACCCCGAGTCGCTCGAGCTATGTGTATGTTGGAAGGATTATCTTGATGCGAAATACCGCGAGCAAGATAAACCGATTGATGATAGGAAGAGCAGTGACTCGGATATTGAAGTACTTCTGGATGATTAGGTAATTTCTTTTTATTTTCCTTCTCTTAAGTTTTAAGAATAAATTTTTTCACAAAATATACTTTTTTTCCATATATATAAAATAAATTTTTACAAGCAAGATATATATTTTTTCGTATATATAAAAAAATAGGTAACTTCGATTGTTTGTTTACAAGCAGCCGGTCCCAAGCCCGGATAAAAGGAGGAGGGCCTATGAACACATTTATTTTTCTATACTTATTACTTAAGATCGTCTCGGGAATTAACATGTAGCAATCCCGGGTTTTCGGCCAATTAGTTTGAAGTAAAATATCAAATAGTAGAAACAGTCTCTCTTAAATAGTAATAATTGTTATGTGTTCAGATTTTATTAATAAAGATCACCAAGAAGAGTAAGAAAAGATTTAACATATAGCAAAAAATAAAATGAGAGACAAATAAATATATCTATACATACATACATATATACGAATATTACATATAATGAAATAAAAGGATAAAAATTAGATTTGTCAAAATTTGAAAATTGGACATGCCTAAAGATGAAATTTAAAATTGAATAACAAGAAAATTTTAAAAAAAAATTAAAAAAAGGGCCCGGGCCGGTCCAAGCCCGGCCCTAGAAATTGGGCCTAGGGCCAGGGCCTGGACTGGGCCTAGAATTTCTCCTCAGCCGGCCCGGCCCCGCCCGGCCCAAATGGTAGCCCCCTTGGCCAGGCCCCAGCCCGGTTTCGCTTCAAGCCCGATGGGTCCGGCCCGGGCGGCCCAAGCCCGGCCCGTTTGACATCTCTAGATACCTCAAGCAAACCAGTTCAAACTATTATCAATTTTATCACAGAGAAAAATATATTATTCTTAATTTCACATATATTGCACATTCACAAAAAGTTTAAGTTTTTAAAATATCACATCATTTATATCTCTCAGTCACAGCCTTTACAAATAACTTCTAATTTTCAGAATTATTCATCAAAAGATCATAATCATCCCCTTTTCTAAAGCAATCCATTTGGCATTATTGGAAGACAATCAGTCCATCACTACAAGAAAATATGTATTTTGCGACGGATTTGTAGCGACGGAAGGTATTCCGTCGCTAAAAAGGTCTTTAAGTGACGGAAGATCCCGTCGTTAAAAGTCCGTCGTTTAATACTAGTATCGACGGAAGACACCGTCGGTAAAAGTATTTGCAGACGGACTTTAAACGACAGATCCAGGCTGGGACGCCAAGAGTAAGAGCGGGGCCGTGAACAGACAGAACAAAGATCCGACGCACACGGGGGGTCGGTGCCACACGACATCATCCGACGCATGAATGTGGTCCAGAACCCGGATCTGGAGGAGGATGAGGTCGTAGCTCTGACGTATAATTAGACGCACGTGCAGAAGAAGGACAAGGACGAGGCTCACCGGGCCGATGACCATGTTTCGAATATTGCCCAGCGGATCGATGTGAGTCAATTTGTTTAAGTTGTTAATTTTTTGTCTTTCTATCCTCAATGTCTGTTGTGTTAATTAATGCCCTAACATATCTTTAAATCATTATTTTTGCAGGCCTCGTATGAACAGCTTAGAGGGTCCGAGCAGCATTCCAGACAGCCATCAACGTCCATTGGTACGGGTGCGAGTACTGGGGCGTTGAAGCGATGGTTGGATACGCCGGAGGTCATCAATCAGCCGAAAGGTCGCATCCGTGGCCTGCCTAGCACGACTGCTCGTGCCGTGATAGGAGCGTCCTCACCCCCCGCTGCCCCTCCACAGACACCGGCTCCTCGGCATCCGTTGGACGAGGAGGAGATCCAGCGCATTGCTACAGTGGTGTTGAGGATGATCAGGGAGCATGATCAGCATGGTACCCCTGCTGGACATGCCGAGCCGGCCCCGGATCAGCAGGATCCAGATCTGGGACTCAGCAACCCCTGATGAGCCCCTTCTCGTGCCCGGCCTCAGCTTGTCCCCCTCCCCCCGCCCGGCTTGTACTCTTCTCCCATCCCTAACCAGCTGTATCCGGTTCCCAACTTGTTCATCATGAGTTTTTTTTATAATAAACATTTTTTATGATTGATTATATATATTTCTTTGTACATTGATTATTGTGCGATGTTGTTGAGAATTGAAATATTTATTACAGGTTTGGGTAATAGAAAAATAAAAAAATTTTAAAAAATTGACTTTTGGCGACAGATTAATTCCGTCGCTAAAAGTGTCATACTATCAGCTTTTTAACGATGGAATATTCCGTCGCCAAAAGGTTTATTTAGCGACGGAATGTTCCATCTTTTAAAATAATGAGCGACGGATATTTCATCGCTAATTTTACAAAACAGAAAATAAATTAAAATACGTAAAACATAATTAGCGATGAATATTCCGTCGCTAATTAGTAAATAACTCCGTCACTAAAAATGTAATATTAGACAACATATTTGAAAATTCCGGCGCCAAACTTTACGGGCTTTTAACCGAGGGACTTTTAGCGACGGTAAATCCGTCGCAAAAACTATTAATGACGGATTTTGGGCTTTTAGGGACGGATTATTCCGTCGCTAAAAGCCTTTTTCTTGTAGTGTATACCCCCAAAATAACATCAAAGTGTTCCATATCCTGAAAATTATGTCAACTCTTAAATATCTATAATCAATTCTAATGGGGCAAATATTATAAATCATAAGGGTCACCACAGGTTCCATAAAAGTATCTACATATAGATATGTTTCACATTTCTAGGTTAAACATTTAAATGCTCGCAAAAGGTTATTGAAACAGTTGAATAAATAGGCATTATGATCTAGTAATGTCAAATCTTCCTTTCAAATTCTGCACAAAATCTCCGTCACCATATCACTTGTATATTAAGATTACAACATTTTTCCATACACTATCTGATAGAGCTATTCATAGACATCCAAAGATCATAGTCCTATTCTTCAATCATTCTCCTAGATACTGAAAATATCTGAATTTCAAAGACAACTAACATTCGTTTTACGATTGCGTACTCAACCCAAATCCAAGGTTTATGGTCAAATCTCAATCTTATACTCTAATAGGAAATAAATTCTCCAAACTCAATTCACCTTTTCAAGGTTTTATCCCATATATATATATATATATATATATATATATATATATATATATATATATCTTAAGCTTAGGAGTTTACAGAATCTCAAACCTTAACTCTGATACCATTTCTGTCACGCCTCAAGAATTATTAATTCTGGAGCGTGAACGACAGACAAACGAAAATCAGAGAAAACCTTACAATATCGAAAGTCTCCCAAATGGTCAGTCAGAGCATATTCTAATAATTTCCAAAATACATCAATATCTGACATAGGGGCCCAAAGCTTTTTATACAATCCAAAATTTCTCCAACACGGAGTTTCAAAATAAAACTTAAGTAATACCAACTTGTCTTAGTTGTTACACTTAAATATCAATACTAACTTTGAAATAAGGCAGTTAATTCTTGGTCACACAGCTAGCCCTTCAAATCCAAAATCTCACCTACTAATCACCTAAAAGGAAAAAACAATAAGGGAATGAGCCAAATGCCCAGTAAGGTCTCTCAAAGGACCAATAAAATAAAAGCAAAAATATTTGAGAAACGAAATTTCAGAAGCACAAAATTTTTCAAGGGAACGGATAATCAAACCACCAGATTTCAAATGTCAAAATATATCTGAAAGACAAGATTTCAAATGCACATCAGTTTTAACTGAACAGAGGTCAGACCAAGTATCAAATGTTAAAATATATCTGAGTACGGAAACAGACACTAGAGAGTCATTCAGAAAGTGATCACATACGTCATTCCTGACATATGAGGCCAGTTCAGAAAGTAAATCTTTAACTCAACTCCCCTGAGCTAACCCACGTTTCACTTCACATGGGTAAGTCGGAAATAAGTCACATACACAGTGACGTAGCTCATAAAGTTACCAAAACAAAATCTCAAAATAACCGTTATCAAATATCGGACATGTCAAACGATATACAAAGTTGACGAAATAATGAATAATCATTAATCACTGAAATGAACGATATCAATATGGCAAATTCTGAGGTCAAATAAATTCGACGGAATTTGATTTTTCACGAATCATAGCATTTAAAACGAGTTATTCGTAACCATCGTCAAAACAAAGGGAGAAGAAAATCACTTAACTCAATTCGGAGAAGTTCAGATTTCATTAAAGAAACTAAGGATTTAAATGAGCGATTGGTCCATCGCTGATTTGAATTTCGAAAATAAACCTTACCTTAAATCAAGCCTTTGAGAAATATAAATCTTTTAAGCTCCACCTTAGAACTCCCGAACTTCTCAAGCCTTCTCTTTCTCTCTCTCTCCACCGCAAGGAAAAAAGGAATAGGGAACCCCAAAAGGCTAGAAAGGAAAAAAAGAATGCTATTTATATGGGACAAAAAAAATCAAGTTTACATTCGACCGAAAATAATGGTTTCATTCGACCGAAACCAACAGAAATGAAAATGGTTCAAATTTTTTTTTATCAACCGAAAATGAGTTTTCATTCGAATTAAAACTCTTAATTCGAATGAAAACTTCAGATTTTTTTTGTTTTTTTTTGTTTTGCATTCTATTAAAAACTTCAGAAAGTCACTCTACACGATTTAAATGCTTTTCGTTCGAAGCAAACCCATTTGCATTCGAAGCGAAATCATTTTCCTTCGACCGAATCTTTCAGACCCAAAAACTTTAACATCAAATAGTTTTGATTCGAATGAAACCACTTTCATTCGACCGAAAATTTTAGAAATAATCTCAAACCATTTTTTTAATATTTTTAAAATTTTTAAAAAGACCACAAACTTATTTGCTTAAAATCATAATTTCACACAAAGAAAAGAAAATTTTTCAAGATATAACAGCTAAAGGGCAATTTTTGTGATCTATCCGAGACAATTAGCTTATAGTATGACCTAAAAACTAGAACTCCCGAACTTGAAATCTTTGCCTACCAAGTCCACCTTCTTCCCTGAAGGACGCATTGCTCGGCCACGGCTATAACCAAAAAGGAGTTATGGCGAATCAATTACATCCACTTGAATAAACCTAATCTTAGATCATTTAACTCCTTGCTAGTTCTACGCGGACTGATTGGGTGATTTGTTTGTAGCCTTTTATCAACTATATTCTTGTACTTTCACTCCTGAAAATTCAACTGATTATGATGCATGGCGCTGACTTTGTCTTGGTCATTGCAAATGAATATTCTAATCTTTCACTTTCAAACCTTCATCCATTTCAAGAGCTTGATTAGTTCAGTTTAATAAGCCGGTGTGAAATACTGAGATTGGACGAGTCAAATATAATGTCCAAAAACATACAGTAGGTGATCAGTCCTTTTACAAGGTGATTGACTGGGTTTACATACAATTTTCTGAGACTTATGTCGATATCCGCCCATATAAAAATGAAACTAATAAGGTTTTTTGTGATTTTGATGTTATAATGTTAAAATATGGTATTTAATTCAAAATTATGCTTAAGAGCTCAGAACGAGTCAATTCAAACCCTGCAAATAATTGAAAATTAAAAACTTTCCAAGTCCTTTTTCCTCCTACCCAAAGTTTGCTCTAATTAAAATATACACCTAGAAGATGAAAACCAGTCTTCCTCCGATAGTGTCGTTGACACCTTACCCTTTCTAGGAAAGAACACAGATTTTTGTTTCCTTCACGGAATGAAGATGGAAAATCCCAAGAATGAAAAGCCATTTCTTCCTTTGTGGGTAGAACAGGAATGAGACTTCCATGGAAGAAAGGAGAGCAAACGTGATCGCCATCTTGTCGGTCACAGCCCTCACCATCTTGATCATCATTGCTCGCGTCTGTCTTAAACTTTCCAAGTCCTTTTTCCTCATTGCAGGTGCTGGTGTTGCAGCAATCCTTGCCGTTTTTGCCTGTCTTTTGATCAGAAGGCGTCTTCACCGGAGAAGAAAAGTACTAGAGACTCAACTTGTTTCAGAAGGGCGAGAGCTCCGAATCGAGTACAGTTTCCTCAGAAAAGTAGCTGGAGTTCCCACAAAATTTCGCTTCAAAGAGCTTGAGGAAGCAACAGACAATTTCGAGACACTGTTGGGCCGCGGATCATCTGCTTCTGTTTTCAAGGGAATCCTAAGTGATGGAACTTCTGTGGCAGTGAAACGAATCGAGGGACAAGAGAATGGAGAGAAGGAATTCAGATCAGAAGTTGCAGCCATTGCAAGTGTTCAGCATGTCAACCTTGTGCGCCTCCTCGGCTACTGTTGCGTCCCCACCGGCCCTCGCTTCCTTGTTTATGATTTCATCCCAAATGGCTCGTTGGAAAAATGGATCTTCCCATGTAGCGATAACCTCAGTGGCCGTGGTGGATGCTTGTCATGGGATTTGAGGGTTAGGGTTGCCCTCGATGTAGCCAAGGCACTTTCTTACCTTCATCATGATTGCCGCTCGCGCATCTTACATCTTGATGTCAAGCCAGAGAACATACTTCTCGACGAGAACTACCGCGCAGTTGTTTCAGATTTTGGACTTTCAAAGCTGATGAGAAAAGATGAGAGTAGAGTCATAACGACGCTCCGTGGGACTAGAGGGTACTTGGCACCAGAGTGGCTTTTGGAACTTGGAGTATGCGAGAAATCTGATATTTACAGCTATGGTATGGTGCTTTTGGAGATCATTGGGGGAAGAAGAAATGTTTGTGTGATAGAACATGGGAATGACAATTCCAGAAGAAAATTTCAGTATTTTCCGAAGATTGTTAGCGAAAAATTGAGAGAAGGGAGGGTTATGGAAGTGGTTGATCAAAGGTTAGTAGATCTCGGAGGCATTGATCAAAGGGAAGTGAAGAGGTTGACTTGGGTAGCACTATGGTGCATACAAGAGAAGGCTAGGCTGAGGCCAACCATGGCTCATGTTGTTGAATTGCTCGAAGGGCGTGTGCCGGTGGAAGAGCCACCTGAGACCAAAATGATCATTGTTGACCTTTTGTCAATAGATGAAGAGCCAATTCGTGGTCATCAGAGGGCAAGGATTGCTGCAATGGCTGTTCCTCAAGCAGATAGTAACCTTCCTTCATCATCAAGATACTCATTTTCCCTGTCCATACTCTCAGGCAGATAGCACTTTACGGTACTTTATTGTTGTTCCTTTCCTCTAACGCGGAGATGGGTAATAGAATTTTCTCCTATTGAAGGTAAACCATGTCTTTTCAATCAGCTCATTTGCATTCATTTTCTGTAGTATTGCTTATCAGAACTGATTCTTCCCAAACTCCCCTTCGCCCTCTCTCCGTCCTTGTTCATGTATTTCCCTACTATAAATCCAGCTTGACAGAGTACTTGGCAGATCCAAAAGACTCTCGGTGACTGGATGTAGTACATGAGCGTGTGGTGGCTACTAACTGCTGTTGCGATTTATGCTCAAACGCAATTCGTGCATTCAACCAAAGAAACCATATAAGTAATTTTCCTCAAACCAAACTTTCTTTCTAAAGTAAAAGCAATTCCGAGATTGCCCAAGTTCACTCAACTTTGAAACAGTTTTCCATGAAGTTTCAGTATTAGATTTGTTGTCACTATTCCAATTACAACTACCTACAAAACCCAATTGAAGAAGAATAGCATGGCAGGGAGACTTTTCTTTTGAGTCTCTAATGTTATAGGGATGGGACGACTTATAAAACTTGAAATCAAAGGAACTTTGTCTGGTGCGTGTTTGCAGATCTTAGGATTATATTGGGAGAGTACTGATTGTACTGAACATTTCTTGCTTGGAGATTTTAAGTTTCTGATGCACATGTCATTTCATTCTTTTTAATCTGACTTTTCTTTTGAGTCTCTAATGTTAAGTTGGAATCAAGTGAGTGAGGGTAAATAGTTGGAATATCACTTGTCATATAAGTTGAGCATTTGGGCTAAGCCTTTGGGTACTTTTTTGGAAGATCTGCAATGACGAATGCAAGAGAAAAATGCAAATGTACCAACCTGCATCAAACCTATTTGACTTTGTTTTAACAACTCGTACGGACTTTCATTCATATACTGATCAGGCTTGTCAAGAATGAGTCTACACGACTCCTCGTCTAGAAGGCTTTGCGTCCATACACCCACACACGCACGCACACAAAATCCTTGTAAACGTCTTCAAATTAATCCAACTTGAAGTACACGACTTCTATGAATTATTGAGATTATGAACCTCAGTGTGGAGTCTTGAAAGTGCGAAAGCATCCAACCAAACCAATTAACGATGATGACCGAGGCTCTCGTGGCTATATATATTGTTGATGATTGTTATTCCAAGATGAGATTTATAACTTCACACGCCATCTCTGCTCCATGTGGCCATGTCTCTTTCGAGTGGACCAAACACTTAGATGAAATAAATCCGGTAGCAGTGAATCTTAATTTGAATTGTCTCTTAGGTCTGGATCGACCTACTTCTAATACCATGTGATCGAGCATCAAACTCAAAATCAGTTGGTAACGGAAAAAAAAGGGTCCACAATCTTTATATAATTGAAGTATTCATCATTGTTTCCCGTGTGAAATCTTAACATAAAGCATCCTACAAACAAGATTCTCCCTTACCTCCAACCACCTAGTTTTAACCGCCTAAGGTCCGTGAGTCTATTTACTTGTCTATCTGAGTATGTTCTATCCCTCTTCTTTACTCATGGTATATATTTCTACTCTTCACTTTAAAAAATAAAAATTAATAAAGAAATAAATCACCCACAGTCCACTTCATCACTAAATATTGAAAGAATAATGGCATGAAAAAGTTAAAAATTTTTGCTTACCGAAAGTGATGGAAAGTAGACAACGATTTGTAATTGAAATTTAAAAACAGAAAGCAAAACGAACCATAACATAGCCAGAGGTGACCCATGCCCAAAAAGAGCGCATAAAAAAAGTCTAGCTAAAAACAGAAGAACATGACTGGACCAAAAACCACACATATATAGTTATAATACATCTAGATTAGCAACAAAAGTATTCTATCACTCTCCATGTACAAAATATCTTGTGTGGGGTGCCTGGTATGCCAGACCATACACCAGATCTTGTCTTTTATATAACACACAAGAAATATATACAACATGCTCAGTTTAGTCTGCAGTACACTCATAAAAAAGGAATCGTAACTACATACTGTGTACACTCTTCAAAAGGAATCGTGATTGCATACTGTCGTCTATATACATCACCTGTCATCTCCGTATTGCACCGCAAAACCAAGTAGGATGCGGCCCAGGCATAAACTTGTAGTCTAGTAGTTTCCGTCGTGATGGTGCCAAATTTATTACACACATTTATTAGCCATAAATAAATCTGTTGTGCTACATTGTTAAAGTCATAAATTTCCTACCCAGTTATGAGTCATAACTGAGTAGCAATTGCAATTTGCAGGAATGGACTCCACTGGCTGCAACTAGTGGTAGGAACAATTTCGGATCTCCATATAACTACTATTAATTATTTTTTTAGATATTGTTCGTGATATTTTTACAAATATCTTTAGCGACAAATCTTAACCGTAATTTTAGCATCACTATTTCAAAGTCACTAAACATATTTCGTGACGGTCATTTATCATTGCACAGGAGTTTGTGGCTCTTCCTATCATTCGGATTGCAGCCAATATCATTGCTTAAAAAAACTCTGATCAGCCACTCACCCTTCATATGATCAATGTTCTTTATGAGGTATAGGGATAATGAGTAGGGTGGTGTTGTGGTGGTGACGTATGCTTTGGCGGATAATTGGACCAGTATCGACGTTGGGCTATACATCCATGTTGAGATGATAAGGGTACAACTGGATTATCAGATAATTGAGGTTTGATCGGCTGTAGTAATTGTTGACTTCTATGAGTATATTATGAATGCAGATACATGTTGGATTTGATTTTTTGTAAATGAAGGGGTTAATGTTTCATTTGATGCCGAGGGGTCAGTCCAAAACCGAACATTACTTGAAGGTGGATGTTTGCAGTTGCTTCCTCTTTTAATTTTGAACTGGGTTAATTACACTTAACACTCATAAAGTTTTTGTTTATTACGTATGGAGACACTAACAATTGAAGATATACTATGCATCGTGTAGTTTTTAATAGGTTTACACAATGTCTCCTCTCGTTAAGGAACCTTCAATAAAAGTTAATGGCTCGTACGTTTATACTTTTTGTTTTGTGTATTTATATTCTCAATAATTTTGTATCAAATCACAAATTATGATTGTGTACTTTTATTTTTTTCACCACTTTTTTGCATCTACTTGTTTTGTATGTTTATCATTTTTATTTTCGTTTCCATTACTGTTATCACTATTTTTTCCCGTATTACCCTTACCGGAAACAACTTCTGCCTCTCCTCCTTCCAGTTCTTCCTACCGAGAACCAGTCCTTCCAGTTCTTCTTACCGTCATCCTTTTTAATGCTCGATCCACAAACCCTAACTCACTCCCTCTCTCAAAACACACACACACACACACACACACACACACACACACACAGCAGTGTTGCAGTGTTGCAGATTAAACAATTCAACCACCACCGGTGGCTTGGATTCAACTAATATCTTCTCTTGATCGAGGTCCTCCTATATATGCTGAATTTATGGCTTTGTGTGAGGGACTGACACTCCGAGAGATGTATGACTGCGGCAAGAGGGGTTCCAATTTCTGTCCGACCGCCACAGCGCCGACCAGGAGAGAACACAATTCAACCACATCGCCACAGCGCCGACAAGAGGGGTTCCAATTTCAAGCCAGGCCCTTACCCTTGCTGATCCGAGTTTTTTTGCAGTGCAACGGCCGAACTAAGCTAAGCGTTTGGCTTGTCTTCTTACCTATTGTTCTGTTTCCGCCACGAGAAAGTCACACGGAAGATGTATGCCCAGCGCGCGGGGGATGCTTTCGTGATGATTCGCTTTCAGCTACTCGACTGGTGCTTACAAGCGTTAGAGAGACTGGAGATCGTAACTTCCGGTATGGGCATCGGAAGTGAAAATAGAGAGAAACTGGAGAGAGAGAGAGAGAGAGAGAGAGAGAGAGAGAGGGGGGGGGGGGGCGAATGTCTTCTCTGCCAGAAGGAAAGGGTAAACATAAGTGGGGTCATCCTTCTCTGACATGAATTCATTTCTCTCGGAAAAAGGTGAAAACACCTTCCCTTTTTTTGACACTATCTGGATTTTGTATCCAAACGAGAATCCAAAAAGATAAGAGTACAAAAAAAGAGCATCTTTTTGTCATCATTATAAAATTTGAGTACAGAAAAAGATAAACGTACAGGCCTTTAGGCATCCCATAATTTACTGTGATCTTCTACCGAAACTATCCTTGAAAAGTCTTTCTCTTCTTCAGCCACCAGCAACCACCCTTATCCTCTCCGCCTATCCAAACATCATCCCACTACCAAAACTCCACCGTTGATCCCCCCCCCCCCCCCCGCCGCCCCCCACACACACACAGAGAAAGACTAGCGACCACCACCAATGGTGACCAACCTAATCTCTCTTCGCCTATCCAATTTCATTTCACCACATGCCGACTCCATCCGAACACCATTAAACCCATACCACCATCTACCGTCGAACAACTGTGCAGATTACTCAAAAACGCGCTAGCGCGCTGACGACCACTCAATCTCTCTCTCTGCATGGCTAAACACCATCCCACTGTCTAACCCATTCCAACCGGCACAGCCAATCTAGTGGCTCAATTTACACACACTAATGCACACGCACATGCACAAGCATCGGTAAAGTTAAGTTGCGGGCAATTTCGATTAGACTGGAATTAGCTTCCAATTACTGAATCCGATGTGCTAGAAGCACCAAAAGCAATAACAAGGAACCGACCATTAGATCCCGAAAGTAGTATTACTCAGTACATCAGTGATTTGCAAAGTCAGCAGTGGGATTATCAAGTGGTCTAATTCCCAGCAAAAGTCGAGCTTCATGCATTGGCGGGGTTGAGCACATCATCCTCCTTGAATTTGATTGCTTTCAAAACTCCTCTACATATTTAGTTGACAAATATGCACAAGAATGTGTTGTTTTACTTCTGTTGAGATTCTTTTATTATCTAATTTTTTTTTAGTTTTTTGAAAACATGAGAGGAAAAGCCCTAAGGGATCTAAATCTGAAAGGATGTATTGTTTAACTTTTGTTGAGATTCTTCTCTTATTTTAAAGAAAATAAATTTTTATTTGTAAAAGCATAAGAGAAAAAGCGCAAGAGATTCAAATCGGAGCTTCTTTCACTTTTACTCGGGCATGAAAAATAATTTAATGTAAAGGTGATAAAGATAAGGGATATATATATATATATATTATAAACGACGATAAGAAAATAGTAATAGTCATATATTAAAATCCTTTTTAACACTTTAGATGGTGTACCCCCCCCCCCCCCCCCCCCCATATATCTGTTTCTTCAATCTATACGGTCAAGATTACCTTATTCACGTGTAATAGAACGTGACCAACACAGAGACAGGCAGTGAAACTGTGCTCTTTGGACTCTCCGACTTTCTGCTCTGCTCGCTCATCAAGGTCAGTCCCGAATCCTGATGCCCAATTTCCAGTGTCCTTTCCTTACGTGTAACTCTTTCCCATTTAACTGTTTTTGCCCTTTCCTTCTAGTGTCAATTAATGGATTTATATGGTTGTCACAAGGCAAATGATTACCTGATTCTGGCACATGGGTTTTGTGTGTTCTGCATGAATTCCAATCGGGTGTATGCGGATGAAACCTAATGCTCCCTCCCTTCCATAATGATTGACCCATTTGACCTTTTCCTTACGAATTTATGTAATATCGTGGGGACATGAGAGTCTAGGCTTTACTACATATTCTTGCCCTATTTTGCCTTTTCAAAAAGTTCTAATGTGATTTGGAGTTTTTTCTTTTGGGTGTAATCCCAAGTTTACATGTTTGAATTGTGTCGTAGAAATTTGTTAGAAGTCATTTTGGGAAAACATTGTGGAACTGAGGGAATATATGTTTGGGGTTAAAACTTCAGTAGAATCTGCTGTTTCAGTGAGGTATTTTTGATCTGCACTGAAATGTTTGGGTTGAAAGTATATGTTAGGTTGAAAGTATATGTTGGGAAATATTTACCTGGATCCTGACACATGGGTTTCTTGTGTATACGCACAAATTTTGCTTATTGAAAATAACACAAGAAATGAATGTGGACAACTAACAATTTATATAAATTTGAGAAATGAAATGGATACAATCTCCAGGAAGCTCTCCGATTAATCTCCTAAAACAAAGCATGTTGACTCGAGAATCCGGTGACGTAGTCCTGATTTCAACGGCGATCTTCTCAAGGTGATGCGAAAAGACACCAAATTTGTGATGTCAATTTTAGGGCTTGGCGGTGTGATCTCGACTCAGGCAGTGTGATCTTTTTGAGTTTTGTGGAGGACGATGAATTTTTTATGCCGATTCAAGGTCTTGGCAGCATGATTCAAGATATAACGGCAGATATGCGAGATTTCTGGCAAGCAATCAATTTGAAATCAAAGGTTTGAAGCTTTTCGTTGACGATAGGGGCTTGAGCGAAAGAGTCCTGTATAAGCTCTCTTTGCCATCCTAGAAGCGATCCCAAATGTGCCTGGTTTTCTTCAGATATGGATGGAGACTGGGGAGTTTTGGCAGAATCTAACTTCCATCTCAATTTTTGAAGAGATAATTTTTCTTTTTTTCCCCCCCTTTCTTGAAAAGAAAATGTCAAGTGATATTGTAAAGGATAAGAAAGGTAATTTCTGATTCTTGTATTGTAATTATTTAACACTTGCTAGCTTTCAATTTGACGACTTGAAAAGTACACGCAAACACCTTGAGTAGTGTTAGGTGCTCACTCACCGTGAATATATTTATCATAAATCAACTTAGTGCCACGCGACACACTGAAAATTTTCAAATTGACAGATTCTTCAGCATAAATTCCCAATTGGGTGTATGCAGATGAAGCCTAATAGTCCCACTGTTCCACAATGATGGCTTCAATTGACCTTTATGATATTTCCTTTAGTGTACTTAAAACATGTAAGCATCGGTTATACTCATTGTTCTTGCCCTAGTTTGACTTGTACAGTTCTTATTTGACTTGTGGATTTTATTTTGAGTGTAATTTGACTTATACATGTCCGAATTAAATCATAGAAATTTTTGGTATGTCAAATGGTGCAAATATTATAGGACGGAGGGATTATATGTTGGGGTTCTGTCAAGTCTAGTTAGAATGTGCTGTTTTAGTGAGGGGTGTTTTGAATTGCATTGAATCTAGGATTTCAGTCAATTAGATTTTGTTTCTTTGGTTGGCCATGTAATGCTAGTATTGGGTTTATAACTGAATCTGTGGGGTTTCTTCGTTTCAGGTGCTTTTGTTGAGTTCCTCCTAGTTTTCTCTCTTGGAAGTAATATGAGTTTGAGTGGCCCTGCTCTTGGTTCTGGTTAGTAGAATTTCTTTGCTTCTCAATCCCTGTCCCCTATATTTGTTTTGGCTGAATAAAATATACAGGGGAATGTGACAAACCAAGAGAAAAGGGGAAACCTACCGTTTTCTCTTTGTTTTCTTGATTGTCTCAAGCAACATTCACTTTTTTCTTTACAACCTAGGAGTACATAACTTTTTTGAGATATATCTTTAATAATTGGTGCGCCATATATTTTCTGGTTGTTGAATGTCGAGGAAAAGAAAAATTGAGAACCAAGCTTAGCCAACTAGCTAAATCAGGGGTAACTGAGTAAAATTATATGCTCTGTGGAGTCTAAATAAATAGCCTTCACTTTCCAAAATTTTGGTTGCTTTTAACAGGTACTAGAACTGCAAGAAGGGCATTTGAGTTTGGTCGGACATACGTAGTGAGGCCAAAAGGTAAACACCAAGCAACTATAGTCTGGCTGCATGGTCTAGGTGATAATGGCTTGAGGTAATATTATCAAGGATTCCCCTTAGCTGTATACTGTATAATGTCATTTTTATATTGGATCTTCCATAGCATTGTTGGGTTGGTCTCCCCCTCAACCCACATCCTTCTGTGCATCATAAGCTAGTGGTTTTGACATGGCTAATTTTGTCGAACTCTAGATTACCTTGTATCGTTTAACTAGTAGAACTCTATATGACCTAGATGGAAGCTAAAGACTTGTACCTCTTGCTCATTCCTAAAGGAGAATAAACACCACACCCTTAAATAATTGACAAATAAGAGATTTCAACTTCTTTCCTTCTGTCCTCTCCTACTGAGCTAACTGCCTCAGGGTGATAAGTAGAAGTCACTACTCTTACTTAAATTTTGTTCAGAGTATAGGAGAAGTCAAATTGACGCACTAACAAAAACCGGAGCTCCGGGTCAACGAAGCATATCAAAAAACAGATACATTATATAATTTTTACATTTAAGTATTGATATAGAGTTTGTCTTGCAAAGTTGGACAGGCTATTTCCATTTCCTTCTCGTATATTGTATATAATCAGCGGACAATGATGATTTGGGTTTATCTATTGGATGGTGGATGGAGACGAGAGCCTCATGTTTCTTCTAGCTTTAATCAACATAGTAAAATTGCAGTGAACGCAGTCAGAGCTGCTGTGTCTTCTTAGATTATGCTAATATATGTCTGCGAGGCATTAAGTGCTTACGATAAGTCAGGTCCCTATAGACGCGTTTTTGGGAATTTCTGAAATGTTGAAAAAAGGACTGAAAAAGAAATTCACAGTGGACATGTCTGAAGTGATCATGTCTGAGGACAAACTCAGTCTTTTACGATCTTGATGTTGGTATAGTTAATTGTTTGGTCAACATATTTGACATTGTGTTATAGTAGTTGAAAGTAGTCCATTGGTCTAAGGTGACTACTTGGCTCAAACCTGTCGTTGCTTGTTTCTGGCAGCTGGTCACAACTCTTGGAGACACTCCCCCTTCCAAATGTAAGGATTACGTTACTATATGTAAACTTCTTCCGGTCTTTTGTGTATAAAGAAGCACTTTAATGCAGCAATTTTGATTTATTATCCAGTTATTAGTGTATAGTTGTTTTGTGGATTTACCTAACATATGCACTGCAGATTAAATGGATCTGCCCTACTGCTCCTTCTCAACCAATAACTTTATTTGGTGGCTTTCCTTCCACTGCTTGTAAGTTTCAAGGTTTCAAGGCTTTTGGGGACCTGCTTTTTTAAAAAAAATATATATAAAAAGCTTTGGGTGCATGACACTTTCGCCTTTCATGTTGGGCCCCAATTTGAATATCCCATCCCCCTACAACAAATGTGGTCTTTGTACGACTCTGAGTTTGGTTTGTAGATGCTCCCTTCCTCTGTTGGCATTATATTCTACGTCAGGAGTTGCTCATGTGCTTTCAATAAAAGCGCCCAGAGGAATCCTCAGAAAACCAAAAATGAAGTCTAGACTGCATATTGTAACTTTATGGAGTTTGGTGGCAAACTATGAGTGGAGCCAAACTTGGAGGGCGCAAGATGTAATAGGCAGGGAAAATATACATCTTTGCTTTCTCTGGCTAGTGTACTGAAGATAAAAAATGTTCTGCAACATGATATGCTTTAGGACACTTTATGCAAGAGGTCCAGGGCGGTTTCTCAGTCTCGAATAATCATGTGGTGTAGTTCACAGTTAGAATCAAACTTCTACTCTACAAAAATTTGTAAAAGTTGTTTTTGTTTTGATGGATTATGTACTAGGGTGCGATGTGAGTGACCTTTCAGAAGATGCTAATGAAGATTTAGAGGGATTGGATGCTTCAGCAGCGCATGTTGTAAGCTTGTTGTCTACAGAGCCCCCTCATAGTAAGTTTTATCTCATCGGTACAATTTTTCGATTGTCGACTTGATATTATTAGAAATGCCCAAAAAATATCATATTCGTAAAGCAGAAACATATACTCACTCCTATGATCTAGGCCAGAGGCAGACCTACGTCAAGATAACCCTCCTTGAAGCACTTTGGTAGTGTTCTTGGATCAGAATCCAAATAATGACTCAGAGCACACGGAGCCATCCCCCCTTTTTATGTCAAAAAAATATGGCTGACTGGCTGATATTTATATCCCATGTCTTGATTGTCCTCTAAATTAAAGTTTTCTTCTTCTGTATACATAGAGTATACCAACAAATTACCCTATTTCCCTTATGGGGGAGAATGCGTCTAACCAAAAAATCCTTTCTTCTTCCACGCCTAATATTTGACGTATTCATGCATATGACTGATTATGGATTTTTTGAATGCTAAGGCTCTCAGACTATATTATATTGCTCATAGGTCGATAGGATCATTGGAAATTAGAAAGTTTCTAATTCAGCTCCCGGCTGCTTGAGGTTGTTATCATTACATTTTCTGTGCTTCCATACAATTCATAACCAACATTAAGAGCATTGATGCTGTTAGTTTGTTGTACCTTGATCATGCATCCTTTTGCACCCTAAAGATAATAGGCCATTACTACTAAAAAAAATTGAGTTTTTCAGTTCATAAGTATATATAAATCAAGGACCAAGAATTGCGAAAGCATGCTATTCAAAACAACAGGTTGGGAGTGCCTTGGTTGATGTTTGGCTGGCTAATATCATTTTCCAACTTTTTTTTGTAACATGAATTTTAAAGAACATCTCATTAGATAATTTTCGACTTCATTTGTGGTTGCTGTTGTACTGCTATCTAACTTTTGGACTAAAGAATCAGGTTTTCAGATTCACCGGTTATTATTTTGTTTCCAAGTTATTTGAATATTACTAACGTGTATGTGTCTATCCATTTGTTTACCATTATTTCCACCAGAACTATATAATTCCTGTTTGTGCATCATACGTTTTCCTTGACTTGTGCGACAGAATATAAGAAATTTGGAGATCACCTCTATGGAAAATGACTTCATTGATTTGTACATGTTTTCCATAGCATTTTGAAGTGAGTTTTGGATATTGCATGAGCAGATACTGATATTCGGAATTCATTAAATGTGTATTCTTTTTGTTGATATCTGTTGTTACCGGGGATATATAAATTGTTGATTTCTAGATTACAACTATTAAAATTTCATCTGGTACCCAAAGTTCCTGGCACCAAGTTCTGTATTTGCAGTTGTTTATTCTGTAAACAACACTCAACTCCTGCCTATCTCCTTAGGAATGGAGATGTCACCAAAAAGATGCTATTTAAATCTGTTTACTTTCAATAATGCGTGCCTGTGTTCTCTTTTGGCAGTAACTATTACGGTGATTTCTTCTGTTTCATGATTTTGATGTTGTTCTCATTGTTCTCTGCAGTCAAACTTGGTGTTGGGGGCTTTAGTATGGGTGCAGCAACCTCCCTTTACTCGGCAACTTGCTTTGTTGAAGGGAAATATGGGAACCGTGACCCTTACCCCACAAATTTGAGTGCAGTTGTTGGACTTAGTGGCTGGCTTCCATGTTCAAAGTTTGATTTCTTGCAATGAAATCCCTTACATACCCCACAGGTACCTTACTATGATTGGCTTTGATGAATATGATTAATTTCTGCTGTTATTCCTGTCTAGGGTCCTAAGTAATCGGCTAGAAGGGGTTGAGGGGGCTGCAAGCCGTGCTGCATCTTTGCCAATTTTGCTCTGTCATGGAAAAGGTACTGAAATATTTCATCTGTAATGGTTGTTTTGTTCAAACAGCTCTCTTTCAAGACTTACTTTTGTTCCTTCTCTGGCTGTAGCATCTGCCTTTTCTAGAACTATGAGGAACTGCTGCATGCATTTGAAATAAACTTGAGTTTAGCTATTTTAGGTGCTTGTTCTGGATTAACTTATTTCCTCTTCCACTGAGTTTCTACGCTTGTATTGTAACTGTAGGCCTTGGTTGCACAAAGAGCCAAGGAAATTGGACTTAAACTAAGCTGTATTAGGCTCAACTCAACCAAGCCTTTCGCATCTTCTACAAGATCTGCCTTTGCTATATAAGTTAGTGTCAACCTCATCTGACCCAAGTAGGTCTCGTGGAAATAAGACGACAGTTTTTCTATCCGTGTCTTTTCTCAGAGACTAACATGACAAGAAAGTATGTCTAGGAAATTTTTCCGTACACCCTCTTTCTCTCCATTTCCCTAGTTGTGAGTTTCTATCAGTGAAGAGAAGAAGTGAAGTGACAGGAGAGATTGGGCTTTTTTCTGCTCAAATCTCTCTCCAAAGTTAGGAAGAAATGGAGAGAAGGAAAGGGGTGTTTCATACTTCTAACATACCGACTTTACCCATTCATCTCCTAACAAATACATACCCCGTTTTTTTTTTTAAAATGGGCAATTAATAGTAGGTCAAAAACTTCCTTTCTTTTCTCTCCAGCTAACAAACAGCATGAAAGAAAGTAGTAGCTTTCTCCTGTCTAAAGTCACAAATGGAAAGAAACTCAAACCATTTTTTCTCTCCCTTTCTGTTGACAGAAAACCCACAAAGCTGTTAGTGTTAGCCAATTTTCTTTATTTTCTAGGTTTTCAGGCACATGCAGACATAGTTGTCGTGTATTTACTATGGTTACTTGTCTCTGAAGCTTTGTCTTGGCATTGGAGCTTCCTGAGGCATGTTACCTTGAAGGCAATTAAGCTAACCCCATCTTATTTGTTGTTGCTAGAACGAGTTTCCTTCCGACTAACATGACTACCTGGTATATGCCAAATTTTTTAGCTCAGTTGTACCTTAGTCTTTCTCCGGTAAATTGTGCAGCCTCCTCTTTGAGGTTTGATCCTAATTTTACAATGTGCATCCTTTTTGTTTGGTCAATTTTACAAAGGAGTTGTCATTTCTATATACGTACAGGGTTGCAATACACGCCCACAAAATTATCTACTGCTCCAATACCTGAGAGTGTATCATGTTTCTAGCCATATATGAGTTCTCAAATTTGAAGTACTCTTATATGGCTGAAGAGTTCAAGACAATGTAGAGTATGGTGGAGATAATATGGTTAGGAAAGTGAAAATGTGAGCAAATTTCAGAGGAAGTTTATGGTCGTTTGAGCTGTTATTCTATTGTGAATTATTACGGTGCTTGAATCTCAGCTAATTGGTGATGCAAGTGAACATAATTGTGCTACAATTTGCTGCAGCTGATGATGTGGTTCGGTTTAAGTTTGGTGAGAAGTCTTCACAGAAATTAAGTTCGTCTGGCTTCCAAGATGTGACGTTCAAAATATACAACGGGTATGAAAATTCTGTTTTCAGGCATCAAAATGATCTTTTCTTCATTCGTCATAGAAGTGAGGAGGAACCATAGATAACTGGATCTGTGACCGTGCAGGCTAGGTCATTATACAATTCCTGAAGAGATGGATGAACTTTGTGCCTGGCTAACATCAAAACTGGGGCTCGGGGGTAGCCATAACTAGGCACAATTTGCAAATTGATAGTTATCAATTTTAAGTTGTACCAGTAGTACGGATTATAGGGCCTGCACGGGTTATTAAATGGTCAGTTGAAATACTGGCATGCATCTGGTAAACCCGTTATACTGGCTTGCGATTAGCATTTGGAAGCTTCTTATTGTACTGAAGAACGTTCATGAAATTAGCTGGTGTGCGTGTACAATTTCCTTCTGTTGCTGCAAGAATTAATACACAGTGAATAGAAAAGCCATCATGCAACGCTTTCTTTGTAGAGCGTTCGAAAGCTCCCACTATCCGCTGTCCTTTAGCATGTTGTGACTAGTTTGACATCCAGAGCGTTTTCTCGAATCAAAAATTGCAAGTCAGCTACTTTTAACATCGCACTTGTATGTCCGAGCACGTACTGAGGGCCAGTTCATGGAAATACTATTGAAACTACCCAAGAAATCATCACCAAAGAATTAAATTTTGCTATGCATGGATGGCATTATTAAGCAGTTTCTCCCCTCACAACAAGTGCCAACAACATGTGCCAAACCACCTAACAGAATGCACATTACAGAACGTGCTTAACCCAGAAAATATTAAAATCCAATACTAGCTTTCTAAAGAGGAATTGATACTTCTTGAAAGGAATTCCTCTAAGAATCAGCTAATGACAACACATTCTGAAAAGCCTAAACAAGTAAACAGTACACTTGGTAATCATCAATCACGAATGGAATACTACTTAAAGTGAAACATACAACAAAGAAAAACAAGTAGAGTACAACAAATCAAGCAATAATCAAGCAATCACCTTGCAAGCAACAGAACTGGGAGGCATTGTGGCTGTATGAAACTGTGCAGTTTCAGCTTTTTCCCGTGGAGGAGCTTTTCTAAAGACAAATTGAACCAAAACCTTTCAGCAAGGAAGTAACTACACGGCTCAGTTCACCGTGGAACCTCTTTAATAAACGCTACTTCGCTGCTCCCCGCTGATGGAGACAGCAGGAGCTTATCTTGATCTGCATCATCATTTTCTGTTGGTTCCAGGAGCGTTGCAGTTGACAGAGAGCCGCTCCCATCATCTTCTAAATATAAAAGTACCAAATAATAAATTTTGACAGAGGAGCTGCGGCTAATTTGACATGGAGACTAAATAACATAATAAAGGTACACGCCAAATTTGTAGCTTATTGTAAAGGCGTAATAGGAAAGAGCTCAAGTTACAAGTTTGTAGAAAAATATAATAAATAGACAACAAGCATACCAGTGTAAGGATGATATTCAGACATCTGTTTAACAGTTGATACTTGAAGACTTTCAGGTAGCAGACAACTGCAAAGAGCACCTGAAATTTGACAAGAATCAGCTTGCATCACAAGTACTTCACTAACCTGTACATTAAGAATACTATGTACAACTTTGAGCATGAACACCTCCACCCCGCCTCCCCCTACCAAAAAACACACACACATACATCCAAACACAGACTTGTTCTTTCCCCTCTTTCTCCCTTTCTCCCTAAGTTGCTATATGTTATGCAAATGATGTTCCATTACACAATTACCAACAAAACTTACGAAGAAATTCAAAAAAAATACCCAAACTGGCATTTCAGAGTATGTTTAAAGATACAGTAGTTTCTGATCAGATTTTAGGATCAGTATACACCGCTACAGAAAATTAGGGTCATCACTTACTTAGTCTGAAAGGTGAACTGGGTTTCATTTATTTAATTCCCAAAAAATTTAAAGACCTGAACTCTTCCATCAGAAACTTCAAAGCTCCAAAAGATCACGTCAAAATTTGTTAAGTACAATTATTAAAGAAAAAAATTCCATGCTCTCAAATGATCTTGGATACTAAAGCTGAAGGTGTTTGTCCGATATAACAGGCTGAAGGTGTAGTACAAATGCAGCACTAAGTACAACCACATCCCAATCCACCACAGTAGTAGAAAATCATGATTAAAAGCCAAAGAAAAGTTTCAACATTCCTACATACCTAGGCGTGCAAGCCGATTCACCCACCCTGGAATTCTTTTCCCCGTCAATTTCCAGGACATGTCATTTGTAAAATGATTGCAATTCTTCGAGATGAGGTGGTAAGTGTCCCCATGATACTCTGAAGCTACACCCTCAATAAATGTCCGAAATTCGGACGGAGGCATTTCTGTGCGACCAAGGGGAATGGAACATCTGTATATAAATCCTGGGCAGCTCTTAGGTTCCACCTCAAATACTCCACTAATGGGGAAGTCATGGGCTCCAAACCCATATTCCATGCCGTGGACTGAAATTTTTACTAATCATTAGATGAAATAGAAGTACTCAAAAGAAATAATGTTATCAATAAGATAAAGCACATTACCTATTAGAATTGTTAAGTATATCTTCATTCGATATGCTTTAGGAAGACATGAATACAAAAATATTACGAGTGCATTATCAAATTAACATAATTATATGAGATGTGGTTCCAGTCAACCTTTGATTTCGAAGCTCCTATCTTGGTTACTCCTGCACATACAATAGGGACAGACCACCATATCAATAAAAGTAAGTTACACTCTTATCCCCACTGTTTAGGGAGTATTACACTCACTCCCGTCATATTTGAGTTCGGACAAATATGCCGCCCTCAGCGGAGAGTAGGAATTCTAAACAATATCAAGAAAAGAACGTAAACACAAAGCTGCCCTTGACGACTTGGTATTTTTAAGGTTTTATATTCTTTGAACACTGATTTCAGAAGATAGTTTAGTTGTTTCTGAACATATTCCAAGGCAAGGAGTGTGAGTGCAATTACCAAAATATGAGAGGTAGTGTGTGTAATACTCCCTGAACTCAGGGGGTGTTAGACTGTCGGTATAATTCGCCCTGTCAACAATGTAGGGCTAGTTCACAAGACTTGGAAGTAGTTGAATCCTAAGAAATTTCTCACATGTTAAGCCGAAGGCAATAAAATATTGTAGTGAACAACATAAAATGGATGTGTAGACCTGTCCGCCTCCCTCTTTGCCTGCCTCCAGCCCTAGAACTCTTGACCGCTGCAACGACCCGGGATCACAAACAAGGTCTTATAAGGGCAATCTCATACTATCCGATATTCATTGTGAGATGTCACAATCTCACCTCCTCATGCCTTAGCGTCCTTGCTAAGGCTCGATCACAAAGCCCAGAATCTTCCTCTCTAGCCAATGCGGGATATACCCCGGCTCACCCTTCGTTGTCCCAACCATCCTCTTGATGTGGGATATACCCAGGCTTGCTTTCGCTTTCCCAAACCATTGGTAACCCAACTGGATCACCCAGCCCGAGCTTTTTTGCAATCAGCTCTGATACCATCTCTAACCAGGTTGACGGCCCCACCACAGGGCAATACCTCCCTAAAAAAGGGCTAGCCAAAGTTGGTACTTCTAAAATCATGTGTAAGGTCTTATAAGGGCAATTGCATACTATCCCATATCCGATGTGGGATTTTGACTCTAAGTCATCATACCACTTAAAATGGCCTACAGTCCTACACCTCCAAGGAAAGGCCTTCTAACAAGTAACTTCCAGCTAAAACTTTAGAAGAAAATAGCAGAGAAGTAATTCTGGAAATACACCTACGTGCTCCTTCCAAAAGGTTCCCAAAAAGGTTTATTTTTCATTTTTGCTAAGGTTCCCAAAAACTTTTCACCAGACATAAATTTTGGTTTTAGGAAACCTTCCTATAAGCCCTCAGAAACACAACCGTCGTCCCTTAGCTTGGCTGTTGCAAACCAAGATATGGAACAGTCAAAGGCCTTTGAACAGTTGGAATGCCTATGCAACCTATGACGGATTTGTATTCTCTAAAGGTATATGACAAGTACAGCTTGTATACATATAAGTGCAAATTGTGGCATTCTAATTTGCTAACATGCATACTCTTTCCATGCATATATATCATACACAACGTATCTGTACAGTTGATACACTATTGAAGTAAATGTGTTCAGATCATGCAAAACAACTTCCACTTCCCTCCCAGTTGTTTCCAGAACACCACACTCTACTGTAAACTACAATTAGCACCATTTACAACTCATCCTGATGCAAACAGCTGCAATGGGAAAAGTCACCCCAAAAATCAAGCAATATGAGTGAGGGAACCCCATGTTCACTTAGTCGACAACTTTCTTGCCATTAGGACAGCGTTCAATTTTATCAATCAAGATGAGATGTGGCAGCAAGCTTTGGTGCCATCACATCCTCCAAGAAATTTAGAACTTCATTATTTGCCACCTCAAGAAATGCAACCCAAATTTGCTCATTGTCCACATTCTTGAGAAGTAAGAAAGACGAGCATAGGCACCAAAATGTGCATTGGAACTCTTCTTTCAAAAGAAAAAAAAAATGTTTGGTCAGAATATACAGGATGATTTAGGAAGGCCATGGTCAATTGAGCTCGAAATAAAGGCTAGATTCGAACATTAACATTAGATTGCAGTTAGTGGTCATGAGCTTTCATGTGACGTAAGTATTTCTTCGCAAGCCTTAATGGCTGCGTGATTTGGGTATCTCAAAGTTCATGAACCAAGGAGGCTGCACAAAGGGCACTGCTCACTTGCAATAGAATGGGCAAATGATTTTAACCATGGATAACTTGTAGTGGGATATATTTTTTTTAACAGTATGTGTCAAGTCAAACGGTGAATGTGTACCCTTTCTGAAATAAGACCCTGTGACGGTGGAAGAAAAACGGGATATATATATGGGAACTGATCCGTTGAGAGCGCTAGCAACTTGGGTTAAGTTGCTAGCGTGATCTGGCCGTCCACGCGCGATATGTGGACGGTCCAGATCTTTTTTTACCTTTTTTTAAGTCTGTCCGCTACATTATGTAGCGGAACAACTTTTTGACAAAAATACTCCCGATTAGTCCGTCTCGTTTGACTTTTTCTATTTCTCATTAATGTGCTGCTACATAATGTAGCGGACAAATAAGCAGTCTTATTTCACTTTCTCTCTACTTTGCACTTATCTCAGTAACAAATCTCTCTCTCATGCACCAAAAAGTCTGATCAACTCCATTATTCATCAAATATACCAACACATCTGGCTTTGTGTTGTTACTTAATGGTAAACAAACCCGCAAAAATCGTAGGATTCGTGTCAAAATTGATCTTTTTTTTTTGAAAGTCCAAGCCTTCGAACAGTATGATCTTGTCTTTGAAGCAATCGACGGTGACAATCGCCGGTTCCGGCACCCTCCGCCCTAATTAGTTTCCGCTTCCTACGCTGCAATTCTCGGTTCTGTCACCACTCCGGGCGTGTTAATCCATTGCGATTTCAGCAGGTAACCGGCAAGTTCTATCACCACGGGATTTCTCCGGGATTTCAAAACACGCCGGTTCTGTCACCACGGGATTTCGCCCAGTAACCGGCAATTTCATGTGTCTTCAATTGAGGGTTTTCCCTCCGATTAACCACGAAGGCCACCGTTTGATCATTTTCCCTCTGATCAACCATGAAGGCCTTAGCCTCTGCAATTCTTCCACAAATTCCGAACGACATAATCCATGTATCAGCCACTCAGCACCCCCAGTTCGCGACCACAGTCGAGTGAAAACCACCGTTGTCGCTCTGGAACCCCCAGCTGAGGCAGGCCGTCGACGCCGGTGGCTGGTAGACCAATACAGTGCCCACATCATCGATAGAGAGAGAGAGTCTTACTTACCCAAACAGATCTGGATATATATATAGAAAGAGAGAGAGAGAGAGAGAGAGAGTCTTACTTACCCAAACAGATCTGGAGAGAGAGAGATGAAGTCCAAACAGATCTCGAGATTCCCAAAAGTTTCTGCTTTTTTATATTATGTCCGCTACATAATATAGCGGACACACTAAAGTGCTCAGTCAATCACACGGGCAAGGGATATTTTTGTCAAAAAATTGTCCGTTACATAATGTAGCGGACAGACTTAAAAAAAAGGTAAAAAAAAGATTTGGACCGTCCACAGATCGCACGTGGACGACTAGATCGCGCTAGCAACTTAACTCAAGTTGCTAGCGTTCTCAACGGATCAGCTCCCTATATATATATATGTATGTATGTATGTATCTCCCAGGTGGTAGTTAGGAGGACCCTGATTGAGCTTCATAGGAGAAATTCTAATGTTAGCACACGGGTAGCAAGTTGTAAATGTTATAACTGCTACTTGCAAGCCAATAAAAGCTGACATATATAAATCTGGCACAAAGAGACTGTGCCAAGGGCCACGGGCCAACAACTTTTATGACTTACACGACATTGAAAGTTCTTGCTTCATATAAGAAGGGCAGACTGCACACGCTATATCATGTATAAGATCTATAACATTTTACCACCTATGGTGTATATGAATAAGTTCATAACCAACGAACACACTTAATTACAAATGTCTACATCTTTTGAAGCAAGTGAAATTAAAGGCTCTTGCACTACTAAAGCTCCTTGCAGACATCCAACATCTATATTCACCACGTCATGTTCAGATACCATATTTAACATAAGATGCTAGATGGTATAATAAGGATAAGGACAATCACTTCGAACAAGAGGAAAGCCATTAACATACCATTTCCAAGATTATCGCCCACAATAGTCATTGAGAAGACTATAGTATGCAACAATCAACCAACTATTATGGATGATATTAACCTAAATGCAATTTCTTTCAACCCAAACATCCAAGAGCACAAAGAACAATCCTAGCAATTGTCGTTGTAACAGTTTGGAGTAGGTAGAGTTGAACAAGCCACTAACTCAAGTCGTCATGACAGAAGATGCATAGTTGTATAAGAAGATGCAAAATTTTCAATCCCAGATTTCCTCTTCCAAACTTATACTTGCTTTAAATAGCTCTAAACTCAAGATAAAGCCACAAGATAAACCCATTATAGTTCTGAGCAAAAAGAATAAATTAGGCCCGATCACCAAAAGCAATACCAACAAATTTCTTTGTTTTTCCGTAAATCTAAGCAAAGCCCCAGTTCACAATCATTGAAGAATCCCACAGAAAATAACAAGCAAAACACGCACTCCAAGAAAAAAACAGACAGACACACACAGCCAAATCAAGAAATCAAGATCTCACCTTCAATGCCCGAATGAAAGATGCCAAAACCGAACCAAAAGCTGTATTGATTGAAAGGGGTGAGATCATACACATTCAATATGACTTGGGTTTCCTCTTTTCTCTTGTTGTTCACATCATTACCACCATCAGAGTTTGAGTCGAAGGCCTTTCCTTCCCCCATTTGACACTAATAGATCCACTTTCTGTCTTTGGAAAGCAAAATTTTAAGGCAAAACCCCTCAAACCCACGAGCGAAATCTTTCTCGGCCCATTTTCTCGAGAAACAAACAAGATCGGTGGCTCTGAGTCCCTCCCTCTCCGGCCAGAGAGGAAAATCAAGAAACAGCGGCCAATTTGGAATAAAGAGGTGTCATTTTAAGACATGGGATGCTCAATAATAATGGCAAATCATCAGAATTATGGAACGTAACCAGATGAGTCATAAACTCGTGAGGTTATATTAGTCATAACTCATAACTCTCTGAGACATTAATTTGATATGTTGTGTTTATTTCCCTATTTACTCATTTCTAAACTAGCCTTTTTATTACCAAATCATTTCGGCATCAATGGATATCAACATCCATATATGAAGGCGAGATTTCACTCGCTATGACTCAATTATAGTCATTTAGGAGATGCAAGCGAAATGATCACTTTGTGTAAAAGAGATTAGCCGAGCTTATGATTTTCAGGCACCTCAGTTGCACGACCAAAAGTAAATTAAAAAAATCAGTTGATGCATTGTCATCATGTATTTGACAACAAGCATTTCATGGAATCTTTATTAATCAAAGTAAATTGTGTCACCCTTTGAGGTTTGAGAATCGTTCCTCCGAGAAAGCCAAAACTCTCCATATCAAATTCTAAGGGACTTTTCATACGAGTTTATTGGTATTGTCAATTAAAACAAGAAACAAGAAGTGTTAGACCAATTTATTACTAATATTAAAATTATTCTAGGGGTTCATGGTCTTGGCGGTAATTCTAGTATGCAATTGGCATAAACAACTTCAGTAGAGAATAGTCTTGCTTGCAATGAAATTGCTGAACTACTACCATTTGTTGCTCATCAACATTGCCATGTTCCTTCATAACCTTACAAGTCCGGCCAGTGGCAAATTTAGGCTGGTTGGAGCACATAAGCAGAGTTTCTTAGATAATATATTAGTTAATTTGTGGTCCATCAGAGTCATCTTTCCAATCGTTTGAGTTGCATACGCCAATATCCTAGATCGCTAGTCTTATGTATTAAGATTTTCATTGATCCTAATCCTACATGAGGTTTGAGTATATAACACTGTAGTATATGAGGTTTCGGAAACCACCCTCATAAATATAACCAAAAAAATAAAAAGAATTGATAATATTGCTGTTAGTCTTTCAATACTGAATTAAAATTTTCTTTCCACTAGTTTGCTAAGGTCAGGCGCAACCCTCCCTCTTCCCTCGATCTCTCCTATCACCAGCGAAGTCACCAAGCGACGAACCCATTTCACAAACTCAGCCATTCGTGACTCCGCCATTAACATGAAACATTATTGAGATGATACACACCAGAGGTTGTATTCGTCCACAACCATGGAGATCCCAATGGTTATAAGATAATGAGCAAGAACTAGAGATAGGGGTGGTGATTGTATTTGTTTGCAATTATGGAGATCTCTGGCTGTTGCTATAGGCTCAATTTTGGTTGATGTGAGTCAAACAATTCCTTGTGAGAATTTGATTACAGCTGCTCTAGGTTGAGAGATTACCAGTTTTTTTTTTTAATCTTTGTTGGTGAGAGAGAGGAAATGGGTGAAAAAAGAAAGGAATAAGATAATAATGTGTAAGGGTGTAGAGGATATTTGTCGGTGCCACGAAAATCTCATGTAGTTATGTGTTGATTTTAGAGAGGGAATGGGTGCAAATCATTGTTTGCATGCTACGACAAAGATTTGTGCATCCAGTGATGGGCGAAGGGATTCAGACGATTAAGAAGAATGGGCTTCAAAGGTTTTGGTGGGGCAAAATTGTGGATTTGAATGATAACTCGAGATAGTATTGTGGACATATCCAAATAAAAATTTGGTTTGATGTAATAAGATATCAAACTACATATGGGTAAGTGTAATTTTCGAAAGGTCATGTAGCCGAGTGTAGGAATATTAAACGTCATGTAAGTTCACTGTAATTTGCCTTATGTGATAGTGATAATAATGTTGAATTGTGGGATTGGTAATAAAGATGTTAGATCTTGGGCGATTTAACAAGAGAGGGAGCTCAATTTACTCATAATTCATAGCGAGGGAGTATGAAGGAATGATATTCGACAAGAATCCTACTACTACAATATTCCGCGGTGGAATCCTACCTGCAGCCAAAAGAAATTGCAGTGTAGTGGCAAGAAAAGACAATGAGAGGATTATGAAATCACCAACCTACAATAACATTTCCACCACGGTAACGTGTATTTAAGTATCGCTCAAACAAGTTGCACCACAGTTCATACTTGCTTGTGATTATCTACGTGTTTAATTTCTTCTAATATCTTAACATGAAGTAATTTTTTGTTGAACTCTCATTAAAGTAACTTTAGAACGGAACCTCCGGTGAACTTTGTTTAAACTACTTGGAAGAAATCTGCTTGTAGTTTTGATTTGATGTCAAGGCATATAGTACCCTTTGTTGTTAGTCTCATCTAGATGTTATTAAACTTTGATGCGTATTATACATGATAAATCACATAATATCAATGGCAGGGGCATAGCATCCACATGACTCTCACAAAAGGGCCAAGGGCATGGCATTCGCATGACTCACACAAAAGGTGCACAGCTGGTGATGTCAAACGAATGATTGAAAATACAATATTGTTATTGTTTTTTTCTGGCTTAATTTAAAAATTGTACTTTCAAGTTTACCTCCAGTACATTTTTTGTTTGAAGGTACACCAAAGAAATACCTAACTTTTAAAAAACGTACCAAATCATACCTTGGTTGACGGACGTCGGATGCCGTTAAAAAGTCCGAAGGGCAAGACCGTTATTATAAAAAATAATATAAATCCTGTCCATGTAGCCATATGGGCCGTTCTTTTTACTCTTTTTTTCCTCTATCTTATCTTATTTAATTCACACACACACCCCACCCACCCCCGCAAAACACGCAATAACACATGCACACACACCCCCACACACTCTGGCGCTCTGGCATAGACGGTCTAAAGTGGGGAGGGGGGAGATTGGCGGCGAGATAGCACCAGAGATGAAGGACGGAAAACCGTCGGACAAAAAAAAATTAAACGGCCGGAGAAGATGATTGTCGTCACAGTCGACCTGCAAAGCGGCACGACGAGGAAGATCGGGTGTTCCACTATTTCAAGTAGTGTTCTAGCGGTATTATAATGCCGGAGTCTCAGCTGGCGTGACATCATTGTGTGGAAAGAAACTGTTCCATCCATAACCCAACAGAACCGACACCAGAATCATGGATCCCAGCAACCACGAGAATTATGACCTCTAATTATCACCAGAATCATGGTCCCCCAATGACCATCGCCGTTAATATCACCCCAAACCTCACGACCGTCACCACGGCACCAGACCCACCGCCACGACTTTCATCAAACGCACTTTTACCAACCAACTCTTTAACAAACCTACCACCACCGTGGTACCACCAGATCTTTAACAAAGAAAAAATATATGATATCTCCTTTCTTGTTATCATCAACCGTGTCGATACAGAAAGTATTTCCGTTTGTTCAACTTAAGATCGAAAGGAATATCGGTGGGTATAGGGGTAGTGTAAGACTGTGGTTAGCGGCAATGGTTGACGACGAAAGCTGGATCGACTAATAAATGATAGGCTAGATGGATAGTGGGTGCTTTGTGGCAATTAAGAGAAAGAGGTAGATGATAAGGGAAGGGGGAAGAGAGAGAGAGAGAGATTTGATTAAATTAAGGAAGAGAAAAAAATTGAAGCGCTGTGATAGTGCCACGTATTTTTAAGATATCATTCTTTTATAATGACAGTCTTGCCTCTCGGAATTTTTAACGGCATCCAAAGTCCGTCGGCCGAATTATTGATTTGATTTTTTTTAAAAAAAGTTAGGTACTTCTTTAGCGCATATTCAAACTTAGGTACTAAAGCTGTACTGACGTAACTTGAGGGTCAGTTTTGGGATTAAGCCTTTTTTCTTTTTTGGCAACAAAAACCTTACCAGCCATGTCATTGATAAGCACATATTACAAGATAGAGTCATTGAATAAGAAAAGTTAAATGATTTAGCGATTCAAACAACATAACTTAAGTAGTACATAGTCAAGCCTCCTTGTATACCAAAAGCAGAAAAGGGATAAACAACTCTAACGCATGGACAACGCTCGCTGATGGCTACCTGTATAAGAGATTAGTGTACCCTTATCCGAACCAAGACACCGATAACAAACAAGGAACATATCATTGTCCAGAGGTTCTCAACAACACATAAAAATACTAAACGAAGCATACATCAAGCCAAAAAGGAGACAACTACACAAAACAAAAGATGAAGCCAAATCGTTAAAACAACAAGTCAACGACAATACTACCTGTCAGCCCACAGAGGAAACATCTGCTAACATATATCAATTTTTGCCAACACAAGGTCATGTACCACTAGGTGACTCTACCTACGCGCCACAACCCACATGACCACCACGTACTGCAGGGACGTGCGCCCCCACCACCACGACCGGCTACCAAATCGCCATCGACCATCGCAAGACATCAACAAACATCAGTAACCTCTAACTTGTGAGTCGATCTCAACAACCCAACCTACTACATCCTTGTCGCCGATCACCACCACTTAAACCCATAGCTCCCACCAATGCCGCCCCAACTAAACCACCAAGCCAAACAAACACACCGCCATGTCAGTTGCACCTGAGACCCTAATCACAACCATCATCCACAACAACGACATAAAGGATTGTAGTCATCGTTTACTCTGTTTGTTCTGATAACTACGGCCAAATAGGTTTCTTCTTCTTCTTTTTTTTTCCTTCTTGTTTTGTGTGTGTGTGTGGTGAGGGCGGCGACAAACAGTTGAGGCTGCAAAAACTCAAAAACGTGTGGTTGGTTTTGTCTCCCTTCAAAACTTAAACCTTGGCTGTCACATAGTCACCACTTGCCGCAGTGGCACTATCACCATCCCCAGAGGCCAAAATGGATCAAACAACAACAACCTGCCTCTTAATGCTTCACAATTGAAGAAATCGTTCACATCACTACCGCCAGTGCCGATCATATGATTTGCGGTGTATAAAATGCCTTAGCATTCTTTAAAATACTTGTGCTACTTCGTCTCTTCTCCCCCCCCTCTCTCTCTCTCTCCCCTCTATTAGAAAGCCAAAAAATGAGTGACATTCGCGTATTAACCATGGCACGTAATTGTGAATATGTGCATGTTGCAAAGTTTTCGGGGAATGTCAAAGATATTTGATAAAATTGTTCTCGAACAGAGACAAAAACAACAAATCGGGAAAAAAAATAACGAACATTGATAAAGTGATCGACTTCGAACAATGCTAGTGCCATAAGAAAAGAGAATCACTGACATCTTCCCCCCCCCCCCCCCCCGCGTTTAAGAGGAGAAATAATATACTAGTACTAACAAGCCATCCCGTTCCCGTTATCTTTACATAAAGCTTACGTCCACCCTTTCTTTCTTCTCTCTCTAGATACTTTGACTTCTCTCTAAACCAACCCTTCCACAGAAGCCACCATGGCGCACGTGGGGTGGCCGTCGAAATCTGGCCTACTTCTATATACTTTTCGTTTCTCGTTTGTGTGTCTAGTTACTTTGAGGATGGGCAACTATTGTAGCAGGCGGCAGAATGAGGGTGGACAACGGTGGACGAAAGGGGTGCGATGGCAGGCGCCATCTCTCCCACCACGATCGGGGATGGCAATGCCTTGCTCTGCTCCGCTACGTTGATATCTTCAAATCCATGTAGACCTCCAAACTTCTATGGATCTACTAAATCTGATTATTATAAATCATTGAGATGTCAGATGGTTGCTCAATTTATATGCTTGATTGATGAGGTTTTCTTTGATAGGGTTAGATCTATATACATTGGCATGGTCGGAATTCCACCAACGCCAACTGAAATTCTACCGGCGGCAGCCCAAATGATCTGAAAAATTCACTTGTTGTAAGAATTTCTATAATGTGTGTAGAGATTATTTGTAAAAAAAAGGGCCACGTTACGGCAGCAGTCGGAATTCTACCACTGGCGGCTGGATTTTTACCTACATAAGTGAGGGCTCTATAGTTGGCTGTGGGGTTGTCCGTTGGTTACTAAGTACTATGTCTAGGGTTTGGTGGGTTCACCGCGAAGTCCCCCGGGGGGCGGGGGGGACTGGGGATAGGGGGAGGGGTATTCGGGGTAATCTACTCTAGGCGTTTGTGTGTGTGTGTGTGTGTGGTGGTGGTGGTGGTGGTGGTGGTGGTGGGGGGGGGGGGTGTACAGTCTAGCTTAGCCTTGTTTGTGAGGATTGGTTTGCTACCCGGATTTATAGTTGCTGTGTTTTTAGGTTGAAATGCCAGTAAAATATTGTGAACCATGCAAGGTTGATTATCTCTCGTCTTTTTGCGCTATGATTGATTGTCAATTACATCTTCAATTATTTGTATGGTTCCAAATGACTTCCTCATTTTAATTGTTGCGTTTGTAGATTTACGGTATTTCATCTTTGTTTTACTGAGTGCTTATGTACCCTTTAAACCTCTGCTTATTACATAAAGTTAGGCCGAAGTATAAGATATGATGTGCTTTAGTTTAATTATATTTTGTATCGAGCTATAGGTTAATTGTTAATCTGTAAAGTTAATGGTAGCAATTGATGTTACCTTTTATGTCGGTAAAATAGATGATCTATAGCCTCTTAACCAACAAAAAAAGAAAGAAAGAAAAGAGAATCACCAAGCTATCTAGAGGATGTAAACTACCTATTGACGGAACCATTCTGGTATCCACAAGTTCATAGAAGCGGTACGAGATAAAAAGACCATATTTCATCAATAACTTCCAGTTTATACCATAACAATAACCTACATCTCCTTCCATAGGGCCTGACAAATAAACTTGTATTCAGATAATCTTAACTCATTTCAACGACATCAGGATTAAGCCCAGGGCTACGCCAGTCATTTAACTTATCTGGTTCTTGTCTTCACAAATTTGCCTCTCGAAGCTTTCTTCTCCATTTTCTCCCTCTTCTTTCGAGACTTTTCATCCTCTTCAGCTCCCTGTCGAATTGTTGGCATGCATTGGAGAGAAAGATACACGATAGCATAGTTACTACTTAGGCCCGCAAAAGACATAGAATTCAAGGTAGAAGAACGTACCTCTGAACCTTGTGGCAAAAACCCTTTCAGGAAACCCCACGCTTGGTATGTTGCAAAAGCTGGTATCTGGAATGTTAAAATAAGAATTAACCTCTTTCACTTTCGTATATATTCCTCCTTCTGACAAGCTCTATATTCACTTGTAACACAAGTTTGCAAAAACAACTAAGTCTATCTGTGGCTTTTGCGCTAAAACCTAGCAGAGGTTATCAGCAACCTCATCAGCGTTCAATCAACATAAAAATTCAGAGAAGAACAATTCAGTAGTATCATTGATGACACAAATTTGGACAAAAAACAAGGAACATGTCTCTCTACGAAATTTCAAAAATAAATCAGAACATGCCCAAAGTTTATTATAACAGTGCATATCCAGTATTGTAGACTACACAAGACAACAAGAAGCACGAAGTCATTGCGACCAAAAATGCTGTGCGTAGCATCGTTTCGTAGCAGAACAGTCGCAGAGACTTGTGGAATTTGCTACTTGCTTTGTTTAGTACAGCTCAAAAGTTGAATGGATGTAAAATGACTTGTTAATATATGTTGTTAAGCGACTCTTTGTACAAGAAGAGGAGGACATACTCCATAATGCTGCTTTTGATGCAACTGGCAATGAGGAACAGTAGCGAAGTGCTCTCGCATTCTTTCTGATCCTTTGAGCTCTCAAAACCAGTGGTAATGCCAAGATATTCGTTAAAAAAACGCCTTATTTTGAAAATTTGAAGATGCTAATCATGTCGTGGAGCGTAAGGTCCTTCTTGACATTATGCAACCTTAGAAGGAACATCGTATCATACTTTTAGAGTAGATGTCTGCTTTATCATAGGGAGACTGAGAGGGTCTACGAAAAGCCACCCCACCCCCAAACACCCTCCTCCATTTTCCAAAATAAGCCACCCAGCAACATTATGGAATCCTGGGGGAGTTTTGAGGTGGGTTTTAAGGGAAGCCATGACACCAGGTACTTATCTGAGTGCCAGGAAAAAGTACTATCATCCAGGTTGCACCTCTTGCGGTCAAAGTTGGTCATTGTCATTACACTAAAACATTATGGCTTCCCTCTTGTAATAAACACTAAGCATCTTTACTCCCGCCCTCGTATTCCTAAACGCTTGTAACACGGGCAATCTTGACTTCTGTTGATTGCGATAAATAGGTAGAGAGTTAATAGGTCCTGAAAGCCACAACTAAAAGTAACTCCATATGGCCCGTCGCCGGTTACTTCAATCGAGAGCAAAGCGTATAAGCTTAATAGCACATCATGTATCTTGTATAGTTATTTGCTAGGACCCCTAACTTTATCTTGGAAAAACATGGGCTGAGATATCATCTTATCTCTCGAGAGTCATCTCACAGTCACGAGTACAAGAACATTAATTTAAAAACAGTAGAAATTTGAGGCTCATCACATGCTGCATCTTGCAGTTCCCAAGTTGAGCAATTTGGGTGAATGGGACTGCCACTTACCAACCTAACTTTTTTACCAAATTCAGCTTGTAGTAAAAAAAATCAGGAGCCCATCATGATAGTTGTCCTTTCACTGTACCTCTCACGTGCATCCCATTGTGCTACTAAAGCTTACTTACCAAAGACATTTCCCTCTGGCTTGCACAAAATTAATCTATGCTATTGCAACTGAAACTACTCATAACTAGAATGGCAACACACCGAGCAAAACAAAAGGGTCCTCCAACATAAATACACAGAACTACAGAAATTGAATTCGTAAAAATAAAACAAAGCATCATAATGCACAAAAGCTTCTGCATTAAAATGGTAGAGAATTACTGGGATATTCTTCTAGCCAACGAACAAGTTAGTGAAATTCCATTAATCTTAAAGATGTCATTATTGTTTTGGGTTTTCTTTTATGATTTTGATTTCACTATTGTTGATTGTAACACACAAGAATTCCAAAATCTCACATATGCGCCAACCGCCCCACAGAGTCCGAAAATAAATCTTACCACTAAATATATGTACCAGAACTTCTCAGAGATAAAAGAAGCAAGTTGCACAAAGCATGTCACGTAGATTACATCATGTAAATATCTGCAATAAACCAACAAGAAGGTCAGGCTCTTTGGTTATACCATATGATGCAATTTAGAGGGAATGGGCCATAGCCAGCAAGATGTTGAAAAAAATAGTCCAAAGAGATCTAAGACATAAAAAAGTGAAAGAAACTGCTATAACTTAGCTTTGATTCACTTATGCTGGAGACCTTGCGATAATCAACAAAACTTTGATGTATACGCGGTAATTGATCAATCTCATCAAATTATTTCCCAATCACAGTATTTGTTTGATTAAAAAAAAATGTTGTTCTTTTCTTGTGTGATAAATTAAATGTCCCATGTAACTTCAACCTACTTACGCATCTCACTCTCCCCTATCAACATAATTGTCAACCACTAACTTGCTATTAGTCTTGAGAAGTCCTTTAACAGCAGTACATACACAATTATACAGCTCCTTCAGATGGAAACGTAACCATGATGTTTTGAGTCACACTCCGCATCCGAGGATTTCAGAGTTCAAATTTCCTCCTGTGCATAGACAGTATGTTGCAGTTTCTACCAAATGAGGTGACCTTACATGTCTTCTTGCACAAGATCCACACCAAGCAACCCTTACTGATGACCTTACTCAGAGTCATCAAGTAATGATTATTTGGGCTACAATCTCTAAAGTAAAACATCTTCGCGGAATAAACTGGCCCCATGTGCATGGTGAGCACTTCCACGTTTCCTACAAGTGAGTAACCTGGCTTCCTTTTTCTGACTGATCCAATTTCTCTGAAGGTTCAGTTACTGTATTACATTTTTAAGGGGATAGAGGCAGGTTCTGATTGAACACGTTTGGTAAAGTGTGTATGTTTCTATGGAGATAAAAAGTGGAAACAGATACATACCCACATACTCCACCAGTACTCATATCAAACCCGCCATCTAAAAGTTCCCCGTTTTCAGCATAAGCAGGCTTTGACATTCGGTCAAGTTGTTGATATGGTATAATGTAGGCCAAAGAAGTCAAAATTAAGCCTGCCCAGTGTCCCCACTTGAAAGTAGAATGGAAGATTCCCACCCTGACCAATAGATATATGACCTACATAGTGCCGATTAAAAAATCAACAAAATTATTGAAGGTTGTAAGCAGGAATTTAGAAAAACATACCAACAACCAAAAATGAATTTAGAAGAACTAAGCACGAGATTCGTCACCAGAATCATGCAAACTCAATAAGGCATATACAATGAAAGATCAAGTATAAAACTGAAAAGATTAAGGCGTAAACAAGGGAAATAAATGCTGCCAAATCAACTAAAAGAAACTATAAATTTATCAGATAGGTCTATCAAAAACTGACTAAAGTGCGCTCCAATGATTTGACCTTTTTGTCTATACAAAGTCACCTTCCCCATGAAACAATCCCATGTTCCGTCTTTCTAATGGATAAAGAAGGACTTGATGGTGCAACTCCATAGTCTACTTGCTCCGGCCTACTTCACCCCCCCCCCCCCCCCCCCCCCCCAATAAGCACAGTAACAACACTAACCCTACATCAACATCACCGGAGGGACACCAGAAATGAAGAAAAGTGTGCCTAGAGCTCCAACCACATCACAACATAGAAGGATACCATTGATAGAATCCTAGTCCTTCTACACATATTAGCAACATTTAGCATGTTACATGGCTCTTCAAATACAGTCGTAACCGTGTTGGACATTCAAAATTTGGACAAGGGGTGTTGTTTCCGACACTTCTCATATGCTACAAAACAGTATTTTACACTAGGTACGACCGAAGTATACATTTAAGTGTGAGTTTCCCATATCCCCTTATCTTTAGACTTGAAAATAGGATGATCACAATCAGACAAGTATCTCCTAAAATTCATGTAACATCGCAAAATCCGGAACTCACCCTTGTCAACCGCTATGCGAATCAAGTTCAAAGGAGATGTTGCTCAAGGCAATGGGTATTTACAACGAATCACCTATGTATCTCAAGTCTAAACTTGGCCCATCCACTAGGGGTCTTTTTCCATTTTTTACAGTTACACTTGGGCTTACCTAATCTTTTTTGAACATTGTTTCTCTAGGTGACAAATATACTTTATTGGTCTGGAGTGCCAAAACTGATCATCTATTTATCAATTCAACGCCATTTAGAATGGCCGGTTCTACTTGTTTTAATAAAATAGCAACTGTCTTTGGAAGAAAATACCAATTTCATTCATTAATGATGTTTTCCCATTCCATGCGTCCCAAATGCAAACATGTACTCCCTCCTTCCCACAAAAATTGATCATCTTTTCTTCTCTGGCTGTCCCAAATTTATTGCTCTTTCCAAATTTAGTAATTTCTATTTCTCTGTTTCCAACATTTCCCTTATACTAATAACAGTTCTACCTCCTTATTTCAGATTTATCTTTTCTTTCCTCCAAGCCATTTGCTCTCTCTCCCTCTCTCTCGACCATGAAACTCTCATCACCGACCACCTTGTGCTCTCTCTCTCTCTCTTCTCTTAACTCTTATCACCGACCACCTTGCTCACCACAGTCTCCCTTCGACCACCATTGCAACTGTCATTTGACCACCGTCACCACCACCCTTTGACCACCATCATCGCCACCCTCTGACCACCAACACCAACTTGGTTATGGGAACAATTTAGATTTGGAGTTTCATCTTTATATCAAAGATTTGATTTAACATGTTGATTTCAAAGGATTTCAAAATAACTTACAAATTTGTTTTTTCAATGAAGATCGTTTGTATGGTGGTTGAGAGGGCACTGATGGTGATTGTTGCTGAAAATACGGTGGTTGGGATGATTGTCGGCCATGATGACGTTGCAAACACCTTCAAAGAAGGCGATCGGGCGCACAAGAAGGCAATGCCCAGTCGTTGAGGTGTGGGACTAGGCAAACCCCTGGCTATGGAGCCTAGGGGTGCAACTTCGGTCGGACAACCCGTGTCAGAACGCAGAATTATGGGCATGGACTTACTTTATAATAATGACCATGGTAGACGTGGCCCAAAATTTTGGGTCCGTAAAAAGTATGGGCTTGGCATGGGCAAAGGTTTTCAAAAGCCCGTTTAGCCGTGGAAAACCCAGCCCGTCTAACTTTTATATAATGCAAATTATATAAAAGTTAGTTAGACAGGTTGAGCGACGGTTCGCACTTTCTTCAGTTTTACTCATATTCTTGTCTTATTTTTCTAAAACAGGTTGAGCGAGGTTCCCACTTTTCATGCATGTTTGGAGACCTTTAAAGACTTTTATTTTCTTACTTTATCTCTAGTTATAGGATTAGAGACTCGTCTTTTTCTCTCATTTTGTTCCAAAAATTTGTTGCTATGTTTTAAATACATTTTGAGACTAATGTGTGTTTTTTTCATCATCACTAAATTGTAGAGTTGGATGGTCAATGATATGATCAACAATTGTTTTAAAAAAAATAATTTATAACCATGGACAACAGGAGGGCAGCCCGTGCCCAACTCGTGTCCACCAAAATTTTGATAGGCTAGGCGTGGACGGAAATTATTTAGCCCGTAGATGGGCTGGGCTGGACATGGGCACCACTTTTTGAGAGTAGGCCGGGCATGTTTTGACCCTTTAGTCAGCCTAAGTTGCACCCCTAGTGGAGCCATACAACTAGGCCAACGCCTGGCCCTGGAGGCGCACGCCTGGCCCTGGAGGCGCACGCCTAGGCATGAGGTGGATGACCATTAGGTGTTCGGATCTTCTGCAAATCTTAACAAAGACACAAGAACACCACCAAAATCACCGGCAACACCAGGGTCGACCACCGCCACCCTTTTGGAACATAACATGATTTCTTTATACTTTCATTTTTCAGATTCATCTTGGTGTGTTTCAATATGACTATTATTGGAATTGGAAGTTTGATCATGTTGGGAAGCTACAATGGAAAAAAGATAAGGGTTAAGAGAAGCAACTCTTTTCTTATCTATCGATGATTGGATAGGTGAGATTGCACTTAAGTTACAAATGAAGTGCTCAGTATGGGGAAGAAAAAGGGAGCAAACCAGAAAGAGAGAGATAAAGACTTGGGGTCCTATACCTAGAAAAGATACAGTATAATGAAACAAAATAGAATGACAAAATTAGGACCACATTCCTTAATATGCGTGCAAAGTTAAAATGGAGCAATTAAATTGGAATAGAGGGAATATATGATAACAAATGTATGGCCATCCTAGATAAGTCATAAGTCCAATGTGTTCTTTTGGACAATAACATCAATAATTCATAACAGATTTAATCGAAGCGGCTTATTATCCATGGCGTATGGAACCGGAGATCACTCTTTATCTTTTATTTGTGAAGTATGTCTGTACCCTGTATGACGCTTAAAATAAAAATACTTCGTATGCGATCACCAACTAAAATGACAAAACTACCAGGCTTGCTATATCTTGCTAGAGACTCAACATTCCCATATAATATGGTACTACAAAATTCCCATATAGTAGGTGTGCGCGCGCACTAGCAGCGGTGCATTTTGTGTCTCCCATTTAGAGATTGAAATGAACCGCAGAGAACATTGGAAAGCTAAGCATTTAAGCTTCAGCTACTAACTTGAGATGCAGCTTTTTAGTTTCCATAAATCAAAAGCAACTAAATGAGCACTTGCACTTAACATTGCCTAGTAATAGGTAGTACACAACTTTAGCACTACCAATAGCCTCTGTCCAAACCTCGATGGGGTCAGCTACGTGAATCCTTTTCTTTGATTATCCCTATCCAAGCATATATATCCTCTGCTAGGTCTTATCTAATTGCTTCTCGCCAAGTTATACCTCGTCATATTCCACCAAATTTACAATTGCCTAAGTTCCAATTTTGTCCCTTTACCCCTTTTGTGGCACTTGGATTTTTTCTCTTCTCAATGCCATTAAGTGGAAAATTTGAGATAGAATCGCTTAGAAAGAAACCCCCTTTCTAAGGGACAAAAGTGCAAGTAACGAATAGAGAAACTGGTTTTGCTAAATCCTAATGGCATCTATATAGTCCCCATTTGCGTTGACAAATTCCCATCTTGAGTGATAGGAGCAAAAGATTCACAGCAAAATGTTTTTAGGCATACACTTGGCCCCCCAGAACCGATTGGCAATAGGGGGAGAGACCCACAAGGCTTATATGTTGAATTTTTTACTGGCATATTTCCAAGGTGGGATTGTATATTAACATGGCCCTTCGCGTGGATGCACTAAATTGGGTGACGGTGGACATGTAAAATTGGAAATCTCTGCTGGCTCCCGATACCATATGGAAGCATCCAGCTCAAATCCAATTGGCAATGAAGAGAGAGGCCAACAAGACTTATATGTTGGATCGTTTATTGGTACTTTCCCCATGCAGGATTGTATCTCCGTTCACCACAGATACGATACATAACTGCTGTATTTGTATGATGATAGCAACACACTCCATCATTTCATAATTACAAAATCCGAAACACTCTAGTTGTACCTCTCAAACAATACCTATTTGATACGTTATTGCTAATTAAATTCAATGTTCCAATATTATTAGAGAAATTAAAAAAGCAAGTCAAAGTCGACAAACACTATGAAACAGAGGTAAGTCAAATCACAGTTCTATTTCAGCCCAAATGCCAAAACCCTAACTGCCTATCAAGAAAATCGAATAAAAGGCAGCAAGTTATTGCACAATAAAGATAAACGTGCTTATTAGCAGTCATTTGTTAACGTTAATCCCTGATTTTCAGTGAGGTGATTAAGAGACTGGAAGACAAATTGGTGAGGGATCGTGATCGTACATTGCAGGCGATGATGAGGCGAAGTAAGTTCTTCATGTGACGGGTGTTCTCTTCCTTTCGCTTTTTGGCACCTTGATTCGCCATCTCCGGGTGCTGTGATTAGTCGTGGGTTAAATAAACCCTAGCTCCGGCGCCAGGAAATTATATCGGAACGGATATGATATAGTTTGCAGAGACGGCAGGTTGTTAGTTGACTCTCAGCTTTGGTTGCATTTGCTCGAGTTGGAATGGAATTTTTGCAGTGAGCATTCAAAGCTTGTGAGTTTTGGGTGAAAAGAAATGAAGAGAAATGGCGAGAAAAGAAATTGATTTGATTTTTCTGGCGAGTATTTTAGCACAAGGAAAAGAAGGAAAAATATTTTTAGTAATTATTCACGAAATTGTTCTTAAATCCTTTAAGCCACGTTTTGTTTTTCTTTTAGACATAAAGAGTAATGTTGGTATTTCAAAAGTTTGATTAAACTTCATTTCTTTTTTCTCTCCATTTCTTCTCAAAGTTTGAGAAGAAAAAAAAAGATTTGGAGAGAAAAACCCACGAGTTTTTTTTTTTCATTTCCTTTCTTTTTTCTCTTTGCAAAAAAATCACAACCTAAGAACATGAGAAGAAATCGTTGTCTTTCTTTCAAATTCCTTTTCGTTCTCTCTAAATTAAAAATCACAAAGTCGGTGTTAGGATCATGATTTTGGAATGGTCAAATCAGATTTAATCTGAATTAGATCGGGTTGTTAGATAGTACTTGGTAAACATTCAAAACTCATCACATCAGTTTTCAGAAGCGTTTCATAATCTATAAAAGTAATCAAATTATAATACAAGAAAACGAGTGTTAGGTATTAATGACTAATTTATAATTAGGTTTGACCAAGCTAATTTTTATAGTTGATTAAGATATAATCTAAAATTTACTTTCAAAAATTAATCTCAAAGAGGCACTCAGTTCATTTCCATGCACTTTTTTGCTTGAACGTTAACTAGGATTGTTCGAGGTGCAATAAATGGAAATTTATGTCAATCATGTAAATATATTAAAAGGTATGTAAATAGAAAAATGTGTCTATCATGATGGGACGAAGAGGGAAGGACCACGGAGTAAAAATATTGATGGTTAGATACTTGAACGGATTAGTTAGAATAAAGGGAGAAAGAAGAAGTTTAAATTGTTGGGGGTGAAGCGATCATCTATTATAAATGTTGAGAAACTTCCAACAAAACCTTGGTTAACTTTGGTTTAGTTTGAAGTTGGTAAATGATGAAGGGGAATAGTTAGAATTCTAAAAAAAAGTTCACCATAACAGTGGTGTAAAGACTTTTGGTGGCTAAGTGTACATTTTTAGCAATAAAGAGATATGCACAGAGTATAAGACAAATTATGCCGAGCACACCCGTGGTTTACTGAAATTACACTCCACTCCTACTAATTATTTTTATTATTTAACGCACCATCTGGTTTGTCATCCCGTTACATAAACTCACTTTCGTAAGGACTGTCAGAAAAAGTTTAGGAAAATCAAAGAATTATTGTGATATACCAAAAATGCCCTTGGGTTTCACCTCTGACTAGTCACCATTAATCCCTTGTGATCACCTGCCCCTAGTGATGTCAATGGTCCGGGCTTGGGCCGGCCCAGCCCAAGCCCAGCGGGCCTCCAACGAAATCGGGCCGGGATAGAAGAAATGAAAACCGGGCCGGGACGGAAAACTGGTATACTTGGGCCCAGTCCAAGCCCTGGCCCTAGGCCCAATATTTTAGGGCTGGGCTTAGGCCGGCCCAGGCCCAAATTTTTTTTTGATTTTTTTCTCCTATTCTTAACTCCTTGTTATTCACATTTATAAATTAACTGGTTGGAGACTTGGAGAAACATCACAAGCCTCAATAGCCAAATGAAACTAGTGTAAGAGTTTCCCACTGACATTGTAGTACGGTTCCCGTTACATGATAGGGGCACTAGCAGTTAAACACGGGTGACTCTCTCATTAGTTTGGGTACTTCTTCCTTTTCTATACACATCCTTATCTTTATTGTAAAACCATGACCACTGCAAAGAGGTTGCATTCGTCGGAATCATTAACTCATATTAAAAATCTAGAAACATTATTATCTACAATATTAACATCATGTTTTTTTATTTTTCTTATCACTAACATTTTGTCTAGTCATTGAGCCATTGTCATTTGTCAGACGGAGCCTCTTTTCAAATCATGGCCCCAACTAGGATTTTAATTTGGCAAAACATATAGACAAGGGGAAGGGGAAGATATACTTGAACTCACTTTCATCATTAAATAAATGTTCCAGATTTTGCTACATGGCGCCAATAAAAGTTTATAACTACCAAAAAAACTAACAAAATAATTGGTTGAAAGAAAGAGTTTTATTTTAGCAAGAGACACATTAGAAAGGCCATATGAAGGGTACACATCTTTGTCAGTAAGGTGCAATAGGATTGCCATTAATCTGATTTGATCTCTAACATTTGTGTCAGTTATCTAAGTGACGAAATTCTTTATACTCTGTGGTATAGAAGCCATGGTGCCACCTTTCATAAGGGAAACATCTTGTATTGATGTAAAATAAGTTGCTACAAACCCTGTAAGACATTTGATTTCCACCCTGGTGGTGGTGTTTGTGCTAGTGGTGGTGGTGCTTGACCTGGTGGTGGTGTTTTTTGTGATGATGATCCACGCCTGAATTTCTTTAGTATTTCAGACAAATTTGACGCTAAACTTTTTTACTAGATTGAAAAAATAAAATTAGAGCAGTAATAAGTAATTAGAAATGACAATTAAAAAGAATTGAAGAGTAAATAGGGAATAAGAGTAATTAGTAATTCAAAATTGGCCGGAGTTAGTAATTAAAAATAACTTTGTAATAGTAATTAATAAATAAGAATTCACTAATTACTAATCAGTAAACAAAATAATTAGAGAGTAACAAGTGAATAAGAGGAATAGTTAGTAATTAGAATTTAACAGGAGCAGTAATTAGTAAACAAGAGTAGTAATTAGCAAAAGTACTAATTAATAAACAAAAGTAGTAATTAGTAAGAGTAGTAATTGGAGAAAAAAATAGTAGCAAAGCTTGTAAAAATGTAGAATGTTTAAATAAGAGAGAGTAAGAAGATTGGTGTGAAAAATTAGAAAGGAAGGGTGCGAATTTATAGATTTTTCAAAGTTCACAAAAGATCAAAATACCCCATAAACTAGCAGTTTATAGTTGTTGGGAGGGTAAAAGTGTAAAAAATCTTAAAAGATATATAAACGTTTACTTGGACCAAAATACCCCCCTAAACTAGCCGTTATATAGTTGTTGGGGGGTAAAAGTGAAATTTTAGAAATTAGTGGGGAATATAGCGGTTGGGGAGGGGGAATTTTGAAAAAAGTGGGCCAGCCCAGAATTTGGGCCAATTTAGGGCCAAAATCCGGGCCAATTTAAGGCCACAATCCAGGCCAATTTCGGGGCCGAGCCTGGGCTGGGCCAATTTTTCTGAAACCTTGGCCTGGTCCAAGGCCCTAAAAATTCGGGCCTACACTGTTCATAACAGGGCTGGGCGGGTGGGTTGCGGGCCGCTCGGCTCATTTGAGCCAATTTTTCTAAAACCTTGATCTGGTCCAAGTCCAGGTCCAAGACCCTAAAAATTCGGGCCTACACTATTCATAACCGGGCCGGGCGGGTGGGCTGCGGGCGCCCAGCCCATTTGACATCTCTACCTGCCCCTAAGATTCTTGATTCCTGTGACTAAGTGACTTTGAACCGAGAAAGAGAGAGAGAGGGAGAGAGAGCGCAGAAACGAAAAAGGGGAAAGGAAAAGGTCAACGGCAGAAAAAAGGAAAGATAAGAATTAATTGATTGAGAGGTGGTAAAATGGAAAAGGGAGGGATCGACTCTAATCAGAGCTCGTGCGTGACTGTGGTGCACCAGCGACAGACTTGTGGTGCACACAGCTGCCATCAATAGGGTCAATGGAGGAGACTGGTTGGCGTGGAAGTATGTGGATGCTGATAACTAATCGGCCGATGAAGGCAGCGCCATAACAACCAATGGTCGACGAGCGACCACCACCAATGATCGGCGACAGCCAGCAACAAAATACGACTAGAGGCTGAGACCATCGACCCACCACCATGGGTCCTTAACCCGATCACGCTGTCGTAGCCCAACCACCACTGCTGTAACAGTGGTAAAATTGGTTTGGGTGGTAATTGATTGTGAGATGGGGTCTGGTGGTGGTGGTGTTGTGATTTTGGTTTGTGTGCAGTGGTGGGTTAGAGACGATGCTTGTGGTGGCTGAAGTGAATAGAAGTATGGTGGTGGTGTGGTGTACGACTGTGTGGGGTGTGTGCTGTGTGCACTCTGTGTGTGGCACACACAGAGTGCACACAGTGCACCGGGTGCACTGCGTCTATAACATTATGTATTATGTGCGTGCGTGTGATCGACGATGTGCAGGTGGTTGCGGATCTGTGTGATGTGTGTTGTGAGAGAGAGATGGACAGTGAAGTAGGAGATGACCGATTGAGTAAATTTATTTATTTACGAGGAATATTACCATATTTTCGTTGAATTTAAGGTTAATGGCAAAATTGTCCCCTGAAATTTACACGTATTTGTATTTTACTCTTCGTATTTATAACTTTTGCAATAATGTTACTTGAGGTTGACAAAACCACTACAAATAGCTCCAAAACTAAATGTCCGTTCAATTTTGGACGTTAAGTCCGCATGTGTGACGCACATGTCATTTTGGCATTGACAAATTTGTCATTTTCTTACGCCATCTTCCCTTTCTCCCTCTGTTCATCATCATCTTCTTTTTCTTCTTCCTCTCTCTCTCTCTCTCCCCTCTAATTTCAATCTGCACAAGAATGGAGCTGGAATTAATCTCAACTGTCCCATTAATTCAAAATTGCTCCCAAGATTCGTAAAATACCAACATATCTAAATCATAAGAATGGAGCTGGAATGAATTAGAGTGACATGATAAAGCAAAATAATAACACTGAAAGAAGTCATTGAACTCGAAGGATTATCAGCTGGAATTCAAATCAATTTGTGAGAAAGGGGAATAGATTGATTAGATGTTATAACTTATAAACAAACCTCCGGCACACACAAACCCTAACTGCAATGGTCAGATTTGTACCTCTTTCTCATTTAAAGTTTCAACATTACATTATGTTAATCAATCAAGGCCTATGAATTCGTCCAATTCAAGCTACGAACCATTTGCATTTCGTAATTCGAGAGAAATGAGCGGTGGGTTTGTGTTCAAGTCGCCGATAGCTGGGTCGAAAGTTATTAAAATCCTGTAGTACATTGAAAGATTCATGTGGGCATCACCTGATCTTCCTTGCATTTTCTCTGCAATCAGGTTCCAATTCTGGGGGCCATGAAGGGTAACAAGTTCCTCAAGGTTGATCCATAAGGATTTACCTGTTCTTTATACTACGATGCTGATGTGAAAGTGCCTTTTTATGTTTTTTGGGTTTTTATGATGTGCGTGTCGAAGATTTACTTACAGATATTGTTTTTGAGGTCTAGGAAGATCTTAATGGGAAGTTTTCCTGTAATAGGGGTTGGATCTCTATTTGTTTTCCTGTAATAGGGGTTGGAACTCTATTTTCTGCACTTGCGGAGAATGAAATAATTGTTGACGATGAATATGATGATCTCTACAATGATGTTAAAGTTGGAACGGGTTTCCTGGAGTTGCAGTGGTCTGAAGCACCATCTCTTGGTGTGGGCAATGGGGGAAGCGAGCGAGCCAGAGCGAGAGAAGAAGAAGAAGAAGATGATGATGAACAGAGTGAGAAGGGAAGATGGAGTAGGGAAATGACAAATTTGTCCATGCCAAAATGGCATGTGCACTGCATACGCGGACTTAACGTCCAAAATTGAACGGACATCCAGTTTTGGAGCAATTTGCAATGATTTTGTCAACCTCAAGGAACAGTATTGCAAAAGTTGTAAATACGGGGAGTAAAGTGCAAATACGTGTAAACCTCTCAGGGGACAGTTTTGTCATTAACCCTTGATTCTATTGAATCTATTATCTACAAAATAAAAAAGTGTAATTTACTGTAATAAAAGTAGTTAGTTGGAGTGGGGTATAATCTAGATAAATTTTAGGAGTGTTTTGTAAAAATACATTAGTGTGAAACGAGACTTTCTTATGCGAGTTTATTACAATGAACATCCCTGACGATTGGAGATCTCAAAATTTACACACTAGGATTGCATTTGACTTGCCAAATGAAATAACTACGCATAGAATAAAAGAATTACATCCCATGTTTGGCCACTCAAATTAGGGGCGAGGATATAATTAGGGGCAAGGAATTTATCCCACTCGGATGGGACAATTGTGTACCATTTAGATCCTCTATTGTACATCATATTTACTGTAATTATTTAACAACAGAAGATTGACATTAAAAACTTTTCTTCCTCCCAAAATTTTATAGCGACATTTTTTTTAGTAAAGTAATTTTAATGGGTTCTTTTTAATTACAACAAAAACTATGTTGGGCAGGCCCTTGGAATAAAGAAAAAGACGGGTAAAGAAAACAAGCAAAAGAATCAAACGACAGAACAAAAGTAAAAGAGGAGAGCTGACTGCAGCCGCCGCCGCCCTTCTTCGCCGACCGCCACCCATAGGTAAGCGTCTTCTCCCGTCTCTCTCTCTCTCTCTCTCTCTCTCTCTTTTGATCAATCTTCTCTCTTCTCCTTCGATCTCCGTCTCTGTTTTTACTAGTGCATTGCAAGACTTCATTGCCATGCTTGGAACGTACATGGAAAGTTCTGACAAGACAATGCAAATGACGGCAGAAAGGATCGGTTATGCTAAAGATGCCTCCAATGATAGAAAGAAAGTTTACGGGGAGCTCACGAAGGTCGAGTTTGCTTTTGATGTCGATCGTATTCGAGCGGCTCACAGAATCGTTGCCAAGCAAGAGAATTTGGATGTCTTCTTTAGCCTTCCTAATGATTCTAAGGCATTGTATGCTAACATGCTACTCAATTCCCATGTTTAGTCTCATCGACTATCACTTTTCTATCGATGTTTATGTTCATCTCTCGTTGTGGGTCTCATCTCAAAAGGAATCAAAAATGATTTGGGTTGATATCTCGCTCATCATCGATGGTTAGTTTGTGTAATCTCAAGGACTAGTTGTGGTGAGTCTTTGCTAGTTGTGTTAATGGGCTAGTGGTTTTGGTGGCGATAAAAATGGTGATTAGAAATAGATTGAGAGGAAGATCGATAGGTTAAGAAAAAAAATAGTTGAGACCCGGAAAACCTAAGGCAATTTGTCAATATCAATTTGTGTTTACTTTTGTGGAGTTGGTATATTTTTTTGCAACATCGTGTAACTTAGTGTAATAAATTTAAACCTCATGTGTGTTCAACATAATTAACCCTTTTTATTTTACTAGTCTTTGGCTCTCGGAATAGAGTACTTGTCCATCTTATATGCATTTGAACCCTCATGTCATGTGACACTAAACGTTCACTTAATGTCTCTGAAATTCGTTTTTAATGAATAGGACTGCAGGTGTCGCATCTGTCTTTATTCTTTTTATGTATTTCTATAATAAGATTTGAACATGTAAACATCGACGACATTCATTTTATTTTTCCTGGTTTCACCTTCAAATACTACTTTTTTTTTTTTTTACCATAATTGCTCCAAACAACCAGCGTACAATCTTCATTACCCAAGGACCAGGCAACTCCAACTGTGAGTAAGGCTGTATACGAACCGAGTTCGAGCCGAACGAGGGTGTGTTCGAGCTCTGTTCGCATGTTTTCTGGGATGTTTGAGCTCGACTCGTGTTTGTTTATGAGGCTGACATGGATGTTCGAACTCGGCTCGAGTTCGTCAACAAAAAACTTGGGCTCGGCTCGGCTCGTTTGTCTAAAAAAAAAAAGAAGCAAACTGAATCACCGGCCACCGGCCAGAGAAGGAGAAGAAGTCGACTGATTTCTGGAGCTTCACAAGATTGGAGATTCGGAGCCATAGAAGATCTCAGATCTGCAGATCTCATCGGGAGAGATGCACGTGCCTGAGAGTGAGAAAGAGATGTGCGGCCATGAGAGTAAGAAAACGAGGGCAGGTGCCAGTGTGTCTTCGATCTTCCATTCATATGCCGAAGACCCTGCATCTGTGTAGGAGAGAAAGAGATTAGGAGAGAGGGAGAAGAACCGTGTGAAGACCGAAGAAGAAGAGGAAGAAGGGCCTGAAACAGAAGATGTGCGGCTGACTTGAGAGAAATTAAAATTTATGTTAGGGTTTTCAAGATGGGTAGGTAGACAAGTTGGGCTAAGATTTTAGGCTTTCTAGTTATAATGGTTTGGCCTGCATTTAGGAATAGTATGGGTATGTTATTAATTGGGCTTAGTATATATATATATATATATATATATATATATATATGCATATTTTTCATCCTTTAAAAATAAAAATAAAAATTTAGTATATAGACGAGCCGTTCACGAACACATTCATGAACATTTTGAAGTGTTCATGCTCGGCTCGTTTAATAAACGAGCTTTAAAATGATGTTCCTGTTCGGTTCATTTATTATACAAACGAACATGAACGAGTTCTGAAAGGAACGAACCGCGAGCTGTTCGTGAACAACCCGGTTCATTTACAGCCCTAACTATGAGGCAAAAAGGAATATCGTTCAACTCACTGAATATTGCGCAACTATCAAACATTGTCATCGCCGCAAAATTGAAATGAGAAAAAAGAGATGAATCTGAAGTTTGAAGAGGAAAACTAATGTCAGAGAAGAAATCGACAATAAAATCTGGTGATGGAACACATACGACGAGACCCGGAACACATACGGCGAGACCCGGCAACGAACCTTTACCCAACTCTGACTAAAGGGTGATTTTCAGTGGCCTTGACTGCCAGAAAATTCTAGCTGATCAGTGTCGGAATCCTGGCCAAAGAAAAAATAACCGGTTGAAATTGAGAAAGAAACATGGGTATGTGGCTTCGAACGAAGGAGATCGCAAAGGAAGAAGGGCAATGAGAGCTATCTCATTCTTCTATCCACCATGCAACCCCACGCGCCACCACTTGCCGGTTAAAAGCGCTAATCAGGCAACTATCAAGGTTTGATACTTAGAAAGAAGACGGAGAGAACTTTTTAGAGAGAAAAGTGTTCGGTTTTGATTAGATCATGAATTTAATCGAGGGAGTAGATAACAACAGAGTAAGCCCTTCCATGCATCAAGTTGAAAAGATGAACCAAGCCCACGTCTACGTTCACGCCACGTTGTGCTTTTTTGCACCCTCATTCATTATGTTTTACTTTTTCACACCATCGTTCATTGTTAAACGATTTGTCTTTAATGCACCTTTTAGTGAAAGATATGGGTGTGGAATGCTGTTATTAACGGATCTTTCGTTGAAATATTATACTATCTTGTTTAAGAGGAGAAATATATATTAAAGAAGCCGTCCCGGCTAAGCAAAAGGAAAGTTACAATATTTTACAGATCTACTCTATTTTACAGACATAAACGGAAAGAAATAATAAGTTACAGACCAGTAAAAGGAAAACTTAATCATTGTCCATATTTGTATGATTAGATCTAAAAGCATCTAGTCTATGAGTCCACGTCATATATACTTTCGATCTAGCCTTGCAAGCAAAAGTGGCAAGATCAGTGTTATTAAAGGCGCAGGCGCACCTAAGGCGCAAAAGGTTCCTGGAGCCTAGGCGCAAGGCGCATGCGCGCGCCTTTTCGAAGTAAGGGGCAAAATTAATATGAATATAAATAAATAAATAATGGTACAATAAAACAATAAATTTATGTAAAAAAATTTAGAAATGACAATTAATAAACTTTCAAACACTAGAAAAAATTTCAAATTTCATAACATCATCATATTTAACAAGCTTCCAACATTAGAAACGTCTTAAACCAACTGAAAAATAACAAATCGCTAAGTGAACATAACACCACCATATGTCATGTGACCTATCCACTCATGCAAAGCACTATAAAATGTATTCCGCAACAGCTTATGGCATGATTGTGGAATTGCAAGAACAATATTAGAGAAAAAATATAACAAGGTGTAGCATTTAAAGTTAATGTACATAAAAAAAATTGGAGTTTACTAGTGGGTGTCAAAGTCAAGAGTGAGAAAATCATCAAATTACACACACACACACACACACACAGAAAGAGAGTTGGACGGTGGACAGTGGACCGTGGATCGTGGAGTGAAGCAGCTTCATTTCGAACAGCCAAGCAGCAGTAGCAGATAGGAGCAGCAGCGAAGGTGCGAGAGCGCAACAGTGACGGCGAATGGAGCATTAGGGGGCCGGCGGCGAGACAGGCGATGGTGGCGGCCGGCGGTGAGAGGGGCGATGGTGGCCGGAGCAAGGGAAGAGATCAGGCGAGGGTTGAGATTCGTGACTTGTGCGACTGAGTTAGGATTCAGGTGTTGGGATTTTGGACATGAAATCCAGATGTAGATCCAACGGTTTACATAAAACCACATAGGCAGATCCAACGGCCAGACTTCGTGCGCCTTAGTGAGCGCCTCCACCGTCGCTTTGCGCCTAGGTGCACTAGGCGCGTGCCTTATTGAACGCGCTGCGCCTAGGCCTAGGCGAGGCTCAATTTGTGAGCCTGGGTGCGCCTTACGCCTAGGCGCGCTTTTAATAACATTGGTGCCGCAAGATCAACGGTTTCAGACAGCAGCCGTTTGCTTCCAACTAGAATCTGACAAAAGTAAAAATATTTGCTAGCTAGGTAGATATCATACATGATAGGTGCAGCTACCGCACTAATCACCTCCCGACCTTTTATCTGTGCAAGTAAACGACTAGAGTTAATATAAATAACAATATGTTTCATTTTTTGTTGTGCAGCCCACTGTAGTGTTTTCGGCACTACCAGTCCCTGTGAAGAGAAGGGATCTTGAGAGTAGTATGAAAATGCATATGAACCCAAATGATGTCCTAAGCCTCTTGAGATGCAGATGCCTAGGCCAGATTTTTGTCTGAGCTATTGAAAAAGAGATCCTACGGAAACAAAGCATGTTAAGCGGTGTTGACAGGAACACGAGTATAAATGGAAATTGTACACTAAATACGATATATTGTGGCCCATAATCTCCCTTTTTGAATGACTTTGTCTTTCCTGCACCATGCTTCTTGTTAAATTTCTCGAGAATACTGTCCAAGTAGTCAGTACTTGAGCTTGAGTTTTCTGAATGATGATCATAGGGTCAAAACTTATGTCTGTGAAAGAGATTTCATTTCTATGTAACCAAATTTGCCAGAGAGTGATAAGAATAGTAGTGACTATTTTGGATCCTTGCTTGGTGGGAGCGTTGCCCTTGTTGATCCATGCAATAAGCCATTCAACAAAGGGTGGTAAAGGTTGTTGTAACCTGATACCGAGGCCTAGTCCAAACCACACTGCCGTACCCCTGAACATTTGAGAAAGAGATGGTCGTAGGTCTCTATTTGGGAATTGCAAAACCGGCAATCAGTAGATCCGCTGAAGCCTAACTTTGAAAGTCTATGCATAGTTGGTAGTCTTCGCATCAGAGCTTGCCAGAGAAAAACCTGAATTTTATGAGCCAATTGCAATTTCCACAATCTCCCCCAGGTCTTGGAAGGAACACTTTGCCCCGGATTATAAATAGGACGAAGTGCTTCCATTTTTCCATCTTTAATATCGTATAGTACCTGATAGCCTGTTTGTACTGAATAAAACCAGAAGAGGAATGATTCCAAGTTAATCTGTCCAGGAAGTCTCCTAAGGATACATGGTTGCTTCTGATAGCAGAACCAATATCTTCTGCAAAATTTTCCCTAAGCTTTTGGATATTCCATTGATGGTTATGTATCAGATCAGCTACTATAATAATTGTTGAATCCATGTTCCTGATGTCTCTTAACATTGCTGGGGGTATGTCTTTCAGCCATAAATCCTCCTACACTTGGATTGATTGACCTGTACCAATTTGCCACCGAAGTTCCGGTAGTAAACAATCTCTTCCATGGAGAATGCCTTTCCATGCCCAAGAACTGTTCCTTGCCGGTTTTACTTCCATGAAATTTTTCCTCACACAATATTTAGACCTAAGGATTTGGCTTGATAAAGAATTAGGTTCTCGAATGAAGGACCAACTGATTTTTGGCTGAAAGAGCGGAATTGTAAAGGTCTGATTTTTTAAACGCCAACCCACCCTTTGATTTTGGCCCACACAAAGAAAACCAATTCACCAAATGAAGAGCCTTATCCTTATTCACACCTGCCCAAAAGAAATTACTAAAAATACTATCCAGCCTCTTACAGACATACTTTGGAAGCTTGAAGACCTGCATATGATAAGTCAGAAGCGATGAGAGGACTGATGTAATAAGTGTTTTCGTGCTAGCTTTGTTTAGAACAAAGTTTTTCCATCCCGCACATCTATTTTGAACTTTGACGATAAGATCTCGGAAAAACTCTTTCCTGTGAGTTACAATATCCAGGCTAGTTCCTAAATATTTTCCAAAATTTTCACTCTTGGGTATGCCCAACGTAACGAGAACAAAGGACACCAGATCATTGGAAATATTGGGGCTGAAGCATACCGCTGATTTGGCAATATTAATAACCTGCCCTGATTGCTCACAATATTTCCCCAGAAGAATTTTAAGGAGTTCACATCCCAGAAGAGTAATCTTGAAAAAGAGTATAGAATCATCAGCAAAGAAAAGGTGATTTACAATTGGGCAATTGGTCCCCAATATGATACCGCAGAGGCCTCCCAGATCTTGGGCTCTCAAAAGATTAGCCGATAAGACTTCAGCACATAATATAAACAGATAAGGGGATAACGGATCACCTTGCCTTAGTCTGAGGATCGGCTCAAATCGTTGCGTCTGTTCCCCATTAATAAGCATTGAATAGTGTTTGAACACATTCCATAATAAGATGGATGAAGCGCGTAGGAAAACCAAACCTGATCAAAATCGCACGGAGAAATTCCCAGCTAATACGGTCATAAGCTTTGCTCATGTCCATCTTTAATGAACAGAAAGCCCCAACCCCAGATTTCTTCAACCATATATAGCTTGTCAGCTCTTGAGCAATAAGAATATTGGCCGTGATTTTGCTACCTGGAAGAAAAGCATTTTGGTATGGCGAAACTAGGGACGCCATTGCCGGGCGAAGCCTGTTGATCAGAGTGCGAGCAATTATCTTGTAAATCGTATTGCATAGACTAATCGGCCGAAAATCATAGGGGGACACCGGGTTGTCCTTTTTTGGAATAAGAGCGATGAAAGTATTGTTTGATTCTCTGAGCATGTAACCCGACTGTAAAAAAGAAAGGACTGCTTGGGTAACCTCATTGCCAACAAACCTCTAGGATTTTTGATAGAAAATTGCTGGGAAACCATCCGGACCCAGAGCTTTTAGAGGAGGAAGGCTTGAAATGGCTGACCACATCTCAGAATTCTGGAAAGGCTTGCTTAAATCATTGAATTGTTCTTGTGAAATAGAAGCCGAGATAGCTTCGATTGAGCAGAAATTCTGGGGAGTTGGAATCGGGGAAGGTCCTTGCAAAAGATCCATAAAATATTGTTGAAAACAAGTTTTGATGGCAATTTGATCCACTACCAAGACTCCTTGATTGTTTGTGATACTGAAAATAACATTTCTATTTCTTCGCACCGCCGTAGCGGCATGGAAAAATTTTGCATTCCTATCTCCCAATTTCATCCATTTTTCTCTTGATTTTTGGGCCCAATGCAATTCTTCACAATCCAAAAGCCAATTCAAATGATGAGATTGAAGAATGAATCTGTCCTTCGCATCCGGATTCAAGATATGATTGGGTTCGGAGAAGGTCTTGTTTTGCTACTTCAATGCTCTCAGTGAGCATACCAAATGACTTCTTGTTCCACGTTCCCGATCTTTTAGCTAACATCCTTCCACGAGACATTGTTCGAAATAAAGGTGATCTTAGAAGTGGATAATCCCAGACTTGTTGAGTAAATTTCATGCAATCAGGGTGCATTAACCACATGGCTTCAAAGTGGAAAGGTTTACGAAGTCCCAAAATTCTCATTTCAGATTGAAACGTGATGGGCGCATGGTCAGATCCCTGAATTCCTTGGTTGTGGATAGTAGAAAGGGGAAATAAAGACATTCATTCAGGATTAGCATAACCTTTATCGAATTTCTCAAAAGTACAGCTCAACCTTCTCTATTGTTAGTCCACGTGAAAGGTTAAACAGGAATTGACGTAACCAAGCATGTCCAGGATAATCGTTGGAATGCAACCCTTCTTTTTCATATGGATAAATCACTTGATTGAAATCACCTATCAGCATCAGTGGTCCTTTCGTATCTTTCAGAATCGCTTCCAATTTAATCCAAGTGGCCTACCTTTATTTATGTAGGGATGACCATATATAAATGGGCTAATTACACCATGTCCCTGAGGTTAAGGAGTAATTACAGTCAAGGACACTAAGTTTCAAAATGTAACATACGTGACCAAAATCATTAAAAATGTAACATTTATATCCATCCGTTAGGGTTCCGTCCAAAAAATACAAATTTTATCATTACGTATTTTAAAAATGGCAATACTGCCCTTGTACAGTATATCCAACCCTAATTTGAAAATTAGGGTTTCAATATCTAATCCTAATTCAAAACCCTAATTTTCAAATTAGGTTTCTCTTTCCAAACTTTTCTCCAGATCTACCACCCACTCCCTCACCCCACGCCGCCGGCAGCCCAAGCCACCTCCCTCGCCCTACACTGTCGACAGCCCAGCCCTGTCCCTCAACCCATGTCGATAACCCAAGCCCCACCTCGTCGCTTCGCAACAGATCTCCCACCCTCGCCGTCACAGCTATGTTGTGAGCTTGAAGACAACGATGGAAGTCGACAGCCGCTCCATTAGAGTCCAATCCATAGCCCAAAGCGGCGCAGCACCTCAAGTCCCACCCGAATACATCCAACCCCCAGAGACCCGACCCAATAACCTGACAGCCCGCCCCCCAACAACAACCCTATCCCGTCAATCGACCTGAGCAGCGTAGTGCGCGACACCGTTTTCCTCTGCACCAAAATCAGCACGGCCTGTAGGGAGTGGGGCGCATTCCACGTGACCAACCACGACATGCCTCCAAAACTACTCGACGAGATCAGACGCATAGGGCGCACGTTCTTCGAGGCATGTCCGATGGACGAGAAGCTTCGGTATTCTTGCAATACCAACGGGGCCGCTACGGAGGGGTACAATGGCTTGTCCAGGATCTACGACGACGAGGATTGTGACGGATTTCAGTCAAATTGGTGGCTGCGGCATGGTGGTGGTGAAGAAGAGTGAGGGTTTTGTACCCTAATTTGAAGTAGTGGCATTGGAAACCCTAATTTGAAGTAATGGTATTTAAAACCCAGAAACCCTAATTTGAAGTAATGGCATTGGAAAAAAAATACGGTTCCAACTTCGGGGTAATTATGTCTTTTCATTAAAAACCGTTAGGATTTTTAAAATTCCGTTTGGTCAATTGACATAAGTGTAATTATTACAAACTATTGTCCTCACGTGTAATTATCCCCTAACCTCAGGAACATAATTGTAATTAGCCCTATATAAAGCCTACTGTCCATGTGGGACCATCTCTATAGGATGCTGAGATAAGTAACAAGTTCTTATCCCTATATAAAACAGTTACCGATAGTGTATCTTCCATCCTAACCAGATACCTCCTTTAGCTCCTTTAGAATCACACCCCGTGAAAGAAGAAAAACCCAAACCATTAATTTTTTTTCCGACCGAAACAAAATCAGTCTTGGTTTCTGAGAGGAAGAAGAAGTCGAGATTTACAAGTCGGGCAAAAGAAAACGCCACATGAGCTGCTCGAGGTTGCCCGAATCCTCGACAGTTCCAGCAAAGGCCTTTCATTTAAGGTCTTGGGGTTGTAAGGGACAACCACCAAAGCCCAAATATATAACGAGATCGCAAGAAAAGCGGGAAGGATAAATCTCTTGAGAAAACGATGGGATCCTTGAGATCCAACAGAGGCGTGGTCCAACTCCAACTCCAAGACCGAAGCCGCAAGGCTTGGAACACCGCAATTAACAGGTAAGAGATGGATCTGCCTTGAAAAGTCACAAAACTCCCTGATTTGAGCTTCCTTGAAGCGTTGAATTCATAACGCAACAGATCTTCTCTTTTCCTTTTTGATCTTTCTAATCTACTCTGTTTCCTTCTTCTTTTTTTCCCCATAACTAGACATCTCCTCTCTCTTTCTTTTTCCTAATCCACAATTAACAAACTTACAATCTAGGATCTTGCTATATACAGGCTTGAAGTCAATAATCTAGAAGCAAAACAGGAAAAACTTCTACGAAAAGGCCACATCTCAGGGAGCTCAAACAAAAACGAAACAGGAAAATGCAAGTGATGAAAATGACTACTACTATCATAGTCTAGCCATAATGAACATAAGGGTTTCTGTAAAAAAAATTTGCAAGAAAGAACCTGAATTAGTCGGAGATATCTTCATATGTGGTTCATTTGCTTCCATCGAGATCAGCTTCAGATTGTCTCCAGGAAATTGCTCTTCCTGTAGGCGAGAGACTTTTGTTGGGGAAGAATTATCATATGCAGACATATCTCCACTATTTCTTCTTTTCTTGCACTCTTTTGTTCCTTGCAAAGGTTGATCCACACCACCTGTAATTGCCTCCAATATTGCTGTTGAACTAGAGATTTGATGAACCAAATTAGGATGTAGATTGTCCAATAATACTTCCATATCCTGTACATTGTCTTCATCAGAAGAAACGTCAAATTCTGGGGCTGTGAATTTGATGCCTTTCCAGTTTGAGCCTTGTTGATCTTTGCCAATTTCAGAGTCCTTAGATGAAAGGCCCATGGTATCAGGCTTATGCATATTTCCCAAAAGCAACTCACCTGGGCCCGAATTCAAGGAGTTAAAATTCACAGGGTTCAGCACATATTTGGAGGATGAGTCAGGTACAACTTGTGGTACGACTGGGCTTTTGTGTGCAAAGGCAACTATTTTGTCACGAAGGATAGAAGATATAGCAGATGGCACTAAAAGGCCAGCAAAGAGAGGGGGAATCACATTCGGGTTGGCCAGGCCAGTTGAGGAGATGAGTCATTGTCCCCCATGCCTTCTGGGCTAGACATCAAGCTGGTAATAAGGGAAATAAGGCCCAAATGAGGAGAGGCTTGATCCTTAGTCCACGTGAGATGCACTGGGCTTGGTGAGGAGGAGGGGATAGGATGTTGGGCTAGATTCTGAAGGGACTGGGCTTGAGAGCTTTGGTTAAATAAACCAGTTGAAGTCTGCCCAAAATAAAAATTAGGTTGAAGTTCAAATGGGCCAGGGCCTAGAATGGAGGGTAAGTTCGTTGGGCCAGTGGTGACGCAAGAAAGGGGCCTGGCTATTGGATTAGGAAGAGGAGGAGGGAAACTTGAAAAGGGGATGGGCCTAGGCTGTGGAAAAGCAGGCAGGAAAGTAATATGGTCTAGGCCCCTATGAGAAGATCCCAAATCTTGCGCTAGGGAAAATTCGGCTATAAGAGAGAGGTTGTCCAGAAGGAATGTTTGGGGTTTGTGGGCCAGGAAGACCACGTGGATCCTTAGGGACCAAGAAAGGAATTGCAGGAGAGAATCCCTCATTTGATTTGGAACTGACCTGTGGAGCCAAGAAAGTCTTATTCTTCAGACATGTAGGCACAGCTTCGTTCGGGGTTCTCTTGCAAATGGATTAGCCACTGTAGTATCTTCACTGGCAGAACTTTCAGCAGTTGAATAGTGAGAATCACTTCCAGTTGAATACATACCTGAATTGTAGGATATTCCAGAAAACTCTTGGTTGGTATGGAACAAATGATCCGGACCATGATCAGAATAAAAAATGATAATTTGCGAATTCCGGTTAAGATCAACATTTGGATAAACTCGCAAGGATTGTTCGAACATGGGCACACCTGCCGCCGCAATGGTTGGTAAAAGTAAAATATCCGGTCCATTGAGAATAGCGGAGCGACGACGGAGTGAATCGGATACCACATACAAGGATTCTGTCCAGAAATTTTTATCATGCCTGATGCGCCCACATCGATAGCATGCATGACAAACCCGCTCATACTTACACGCTAACCACTTAACATCACAGTTTGGCAGGTGAGTTTCCATCTGAGGCATGAGAGGTATAAAAACACCCGGAAAAAGTGGTTCCTCCAAGGACATGCGAATCTTAAGTCTGAAATAATCTTTGTGTTTGCATCTCCTCTCTGACCAGTCCACGTCAAGTAATACTCCTAAAACTGATCCAATCTTCATGGATAGATCCTTGTGATAGCAATCACTTGGAATGTTAACTACACGAACCCAAAGATCCGCCGTTGGAAACGACACGTGAGCGAAGATAGTATGAAGAAGCCACTGTTTTAAGACTAGTAGACAGCCTTTGATATTCCAAGGTCCATATTCCATCAGAAGTTGAGCTTGTTTTTGAGTAGGGGATTGAAAAAGGAAAAGGGTGTTGATCTTCTGAACAATGACGGGTCCGAGAAGGCGCCAATATTTTGTAACATACCTTTGAACTTCTCCTTCCGTAAAGACCTCAGCATCCACAATTCTTCCCATGAGCATACTCTGGAATTTATCCTTGTCTGCTTGCATTTTCTGCAAATTTAAAGGTACAATGATGCTGCGTCGTTCCAGTCCAGGCAACCGTGGAGGGTCGTCTCCTTTAGAGGAAGCAGGCATGGTGATATGATTCAGAAAAGCCAAATACAAGTACAGCCACGTGAGCTTTGATCCTCACTCAAGGAGGTGGGAGTTAAGAAAAAAGGACACGTGAAAAGGACTTCATATACTAGGTTGAGTGAAATAAAGTCTTGTGATGGAAAGAGGAGAGAGTAAAGAGATGGAATCTGTACTTGGTAGAACTGAGGAGTAAAGGAAGGAGGAAAGGACAAAGGAAATGAAGGAAGAAAAAATTAATGCAGAGAGAAGGAGGAGCAGAAGTTAGAGAGAGGAACGAAGCAAAAGTCTTTCTTTACCGGAGTTGAAATATTATACTATCATTAATGTCATTCTTGTCTTGTTTATTGTGTTGTTTGGTGAGCTACAATGTTCTTAATGAAACCGCATACTGTATTATTTCTCAAAATAAAGAAATTACACGTGTCACATCAATTTATTTTGTACGATTTTTATGACTAAGGTAACCAACTTTGTTGTTGAAAGTGCTAAAATTTCACATTCAAGGCAAATTTTAGCCCAAAAAAAAAAAACAGTCTTTAACAATCTTAGAATCTGTTTGACAACACTTTTTTTCGTTTTCAGTTTTTCAAATAAAAATAAAATTAAAGAACAGTTAATTTTTTTTTACAAAAACAAGTGGGTGTTTGATAATTCAGTTTTTATTTTATGGTGGTTTGCGGTGGTGGGGCGTTGCGGTGGCCGATGGTGGTGGTGGCCGGCGGTGGTGGCGGTGGCCTGCGGTGGTGGTGGTTTAAAAAAAAACAAAACTGAAAAAAAAACTCATTTTTAGAGTTTTTTTTCTTCAGTTTAAAAACTGATTTTTTAAACTGAAGAAGAAGAAAAAAAAATAGTTACCAAACCTGTTTATTTTTTTCAGTTTCCAAAACTAAAAAACAAAAAACAAAAAAAAAGCTCCGTAAAACGGGGCTTAACGAGTCAAATGTCAAAACACCAATTATTTTGCAATCACAGGAATATGGAAGGCAGACTGGGTGAGCTTTGAAATACAAGAAGAAGGAAGTCCGAAACAAATTTGTGTTCAAAATAAATATAAATGCAGGGTTGATTCTATATTTATGCTAATTATCTTTTTTTTGAAGCAAGTCTATTTCAAATTTTAAAACGGTTGACTTACATCTTTTAGGATGGACGGAATTACAGGTTGAAGAGCCTTTATGATTCACCATTCAATATCATGGACAAAAAATTTACCTATCAAACCAATTCGTGTGCTACTTTGTTGTCCGATCATCGAACTAGTCGCACTTCAACAGATGTCGAATATAGATATCACTGACCTTATATCCAACCAGGGAATAATCGTGCTCCGCTTTCAACTTCGCTGCCGTTGCATTTGCAGAATCGCCTTAGATGTTCAACAGGCCAGCCCCCCACGCACATTGACAAGCTTCAAAGGTGGCAATCTCTTCAGCAAAATCTGGATTTGTATTGCCACTAATCTGCTTTGATAGACCTGCATGGAAAATGCCCTTATCATCTCTACAGCCAAACCCACCCCCATGGACCATGGAGCCGCTTACCTCGAGCATAGCCGCATCAAAGTTCACTTTACGCACCCCTGTCAGAGGAGGAGGAACCCATCTTGCTAGAGTTTTCAAAACGTGTTTCAAAGCTGGTTGGCGAAGATTGAAGTGTAAAAGTTAAAAACTTGCTAGACATCTAGAGATGGCGTCCAGATAGAACTATTTATTTATACAGGAGATGCGAGTGTGATTTCACCCGTATTCAAGAGTATTTCACCGGACTGCACTCTGCTGCTTTCCATGGAGACGAATACAGTTCGGTTGGTTCTATTTATAAATCGAATACAGGGAATTATTCACTAGGCAATTTATCCCGAAACAAAACCAATCACTATCGGTTTAAAAGAAATAAAACCAAATCACAATTGAATGATTTAAATGTCACCCCTAACCTGTTTGATCCAATCTAAACGGTTCATTCGTTTCAGTAAAAGCAAACTTCAGGATCTAAACTCATTTTCAAAGGAAATTGAAGCACCAAAAGACCGAATAAAAAATTGCTATATCAGAAGGAAATTGAGAAAATTTCACCAAAGGTAGGTATAATTCAAGTCCCATAACAATAAAATGTAAATTTTCAGTTCTTTCTTTTACAATTCTGCAACTCCAAAGCAACAACATTCCAACCACAGCATGAATCTTGCATCTCATCTCCCTCTTTGTTCCACCTGAAACAAGAAGCGAGCTATTAGATATCAGATGCACTACCAAGAGGTAAGCAGCAAGAGGAAAAGGAAACAGAATAAGCTACAACGGACAAGAAAGCGCAGTGCTCACTGTTGAAACACCCCTTCATGACTCATCTGGTGTTTGTCCTCGTCGGAGTCGTCTCCGGACCCTCCGCGGACCTGACCCACCATCTGAAGTCTCATTTTCATCTTCTCTAGAATCTGCATCATATGTCTCCCCCCAATGTCTTATCCCCGGTCTACTTCTGGCAGTCACTTCAGATCGGGACCTTGCAGTACCGGATAACCTACTTCTCGCCAAAGTATTGCCAGTCCGAATAACTCTAATAAGAAAAATGACATGCATCCAGCCTCCATCGAAAGATAGTGTGCTGTCCTCACTCCTCTCATCTCCGAGAGAAGATTGCAGTGTGCTGATCAAGTCTCCAAGATCCCTCTGGCGCTCCAGCCTCCTCCAGTCGCGCTCCCTTTCTGGATCAGCCTCTGATGGCCGCACAAGCGGATGCACCAGCCTTGCATGCTTTCTCAAATCTGTGTATGTGCCACTGAATTCGCAAGTCTCGCAGGCACAGCCTCTTGATTTTGCATTCATTAAGCGACGAGCAGGCTCAACGACTTTCCATCCATTTATCTGCCCTCGACACAGAGGGCACTGCAGCTTTGATTTCTCTTGGTTCTCACAAGCCATGGCATGCCTGGCGCTAGACCCTTCCTCACTTATTCCACCTTGCATATGAGAAATTGTTGCCTCTGAAACTAATGCATGGATTGGTGTTTCTTCATGAAATAGCGAGTTCGTCACCGGGACTGATGCTTCGTCTTGCTGAGGCATTGTTGGGGAAGCTTCTGTAAATGACTTCTGAAACTGGTCAAAACAGTTCGAGTGGCGATAGCTGGTGTCACACATGTAAGGGCGGCAACCCTTCTCATGGGATGAGCACATAAGGAGAATTGCGTTGTGAGGATGTTCCATACAGACAGGGCATCGCGCTTCTTCCCATTCTTTCACATCCTTTTCACTCTCCAAAGGGATTTGGGGTAATGAATTTTTTGAGCTAGAACTGCAGAAAAAAGGAGATGACCTTGACCTATCAAAAGATGTGGAACGATCTCTTCTCCCCTTTGGCATGTTGACAGGAACACTACAATGCCCGGCACCTTCCACAAGAGAGCAGAAATATAGTAAAAAAAATAAAAATCAGCCAATGCAAGGAGCAGGTATTGGCACACGTCATACATACAAACTTCTTAAACAATTTGATGAGGTAATCAATGCAGCAATCAAGATTCCAATTCCAGTAAAACCATTACACATACATTTCCTTGAGGTTCAAAAACAAGACACAGGCCTCCATATATCCATGTCAACTTATTTCCTTACAACAAAAGCAAACGTAACTGGAAAAAGAAAGGGAAAACTTAATTCGTTACAGAGAATCAAATTTTGAGCAAGATTTCTCCTACTTCACTTGAGAAAAGGAATCACACGTCTGCAACATCAAGTCATTTAATATGTTGTGTCCGTAATCAATAGCTTCCTCAGCACTAAACAGTTTTGGATGTGGTCTCTAATACATGCAAGGTTTCTAGCAGGTCCACCTCAGCACAACCTCCATAACCAACCTCCACTAGCAGATTCTGTGCTTTCTTTCTCTTTCTTAGTTTTGTATGTGTGGTGGGGTTGGGGTGGGGGGTGGCGGTTATTATAGCACCAAAACAAACTCCTCACGAACCCAGTTGGTCATAAGCTTCACAATACATTAGCTCTGAAGGTAAGACCAAAAATCATGTCATACGAACGTCCACTTATTCAAATGGGCAAACTCTTTACCTTCATTCATCTCCAAAGACAAATACATTAGCTCCAAAGGTAAGACAAAAAATCATGTCATACGAACTTTATTATTAGTTCACTTATTCAAATGGGCAAACTCTCTAGTCTCTACCTTCATTCATCTCCAAAGACAAAACATGCCACCATATTTATTTCTACCAACACTTCAAAATACAGTTTTTGTTACACCTCTAGAAACAGTGACAAGAAGAGGAACAAGCAGAATGCAGAAAGAGCTCCAGGGCCGGCCGGGGAAGTGCAGAAGCCAATTACTGATTTTTTTACCATTTAAACATGGTAACTTCTTGATTGTGTTTCTTTAACCATTTGGCATAAAGCCAAAAAGTTCCGCACTTCACACAATTCTTAGCACTTAATTTGTCCATCTTGCATCATAGCATTGAGAAGCTGCTGATGCCATCTAAAAGACAAAGGAGCTATAAAATGCTTGGAATATACCATAATGCATCTATTTTCACTTAACCAACCCCCCCCCCCCCCCCCCCCCAAGAAAAAAAAAACCACCTGCACTCACGCCAGAAGAAAAATTCAACCACCAACATAGACCATTGCTAACCCAACGGTCACATTACTTTCACCCCGCCTATCCATCATATCAAATGGAAGATAGAAGGTGGTATGCTCTGAAGCACCGGTGCGGCAGTCTAGGAGAAGCACCGGCATCGGGTGCGGGTGTGCGTTGGGTGCGCACTGGGTGCGTGTCCGAAACTATTTTTTTCAATTAATTTTCTGGATCTGGGTGCAGCTCGGACACGCACCCAGGGTTTTTTGGCTGAGAGTAGAAGAAGAAGAAAGAGAAGAAGAGAAGAAATAACTACGCCGGAGCGTCGAGGGACTTCCGGCGGAACAGGAGATTTTTTTCTGTGTCTCTGATTATAAGATAGGGACATAAGGTTTCTATCAAAATTTATCATGTTTAACTCCCAGCTCAATGGACAATCTTTCAAAATAGCCCCACTACTTTTAAAAAATAATAGAACTTCTAAAAACTTTGTCATACTTGGCTATGCACTTTCAATATTTCTAAAGTAGCCCACCAAATTAACAAAATATCTTATTGTTTGTCTAAAATAACATTATTTTTGTTACATACAAATAGTATATGTTAATAAATTTTGCCATATCGCTGCCACAGTATCCATATTTTTAGACAAATAATGACGTATGCGTATCCATACACCCTGCCACACCCGTATCCGCACCGTATCGCACCCGCACCCGCACCGGAATCCGTGATCCTTAGGTGGTATACCTATCCTTTTGGTCTACGAAACCGTATGTAACAACTATTGGAGAACCATTTAGTACTAGAGAAACATTGATGCAAAACCAACACAAACGCATCATTCCAGTGAGCAACATCACCTCATATCATGCATATCCTCCACATATTACTGCCATGCTAACAAATCACAGCAGCCGACAATTCAGACAACTGTCACAAGCAAGACTATGAATCTTAAACATCAAAAGTCAAAAAAAAAAACCTGAAGTACTTCAACACGAAGAAACATACGATTGACTAGCATATCCCTAAAGATTACTTGATGCAAAGAAAATAACCAATTTCTGACATATACCGATTGACACTTAGCCTTGAAGAAACATAATGCTTCACCATAAACAAACTTTTCCTCATAACAACAAAACTTACAGCCCAAACAACAGGTTATATAACCAAATATATGGAACATTGATCGCACACCTAATAACTCCTATTAAACAAACCAAACGACTCATACAAACAACAAGCACAGGGGAAAACAATAGCAAATGCAAGCAGATACAGTATTTCCATTAACATAAAATAAACCACAGCTCCTATCTTAAATCCACATGAAAGCATCATATGACCACACAAGAGCATCAATAGGGCATCAATCAACTTCGACTATAGCACATCATTTATCGCACCACAACCTCACAAAATCGAAGTTAACCAACTTCAAAGCGACCGATTGTCTCGCCCATAAGCATTTACATTTGTACACCAAGTGACAAAAGTTCCTTTAAGGAAAAAAAAGAAAAGCAAGTTATTAATCCAACACCTGAGCATAGAAACAACCTACAACTATTGACTCGGTCGGCACGCTTTTTTACACTGCAGCTTTTTGATGATACTATGTGTTGATGACCTTGTTTTCCATTCCAATTATCTTAATACCAGACAAAGACAGATATGGCGTAATAATAAGCGCATACCCATGTTGACCCAAGTTATTTGTTTCTGTTACAACGATCTAATTCACTCCAAATACCTAGTTCACTTCAAACTTAAGCTTGTCAAAGAAAGAGCAGAAACTGGGAAATTAGAACAAGAACAAGACAAAATCTAAGCCATCCCATTAGGAAAACCGAAAGATAACAACTTTGTGAAGCGAAACGGAAAAAACAAGCTCCTCATCACAAACCGTAATCCAAGAATACAGTCTTTTCAGCTAAAAGCCCCCAACTTCTCAAAATGTCACAAATGACAAACCCTAACCCCATACGAAGCCACCAACCAACTGAATCCAACCAACAAAACCCAGAACAAAGCAATCGAAGCCCAACACACAAACAAAACAGGCATGAAACACTCAGATCCGTAGCCCGACCCGCCAAGGAGCAACAAGAACAACAAAGGGTGTTGATTAGGATTACCGGAAATTGGAGGGACCTTGTGAAGAGTTTTCTTGATTTGGTAATTGAATCGAATAGAACCCCCGAAGGATGTGAAGTTTTGGACGAGAGAGAGGGGGAGAGAGGGGCAGCTCTATTGGAGCTGCTGCTCTGCTACTTTTAGAGAGAGAATGAGATTTTTAGAGGGAGAGGGGAGGCGAAAAAGTAGGGAAAAATTCGAGGGGTGTTCCGGGTAATTTATATGATGGGTCTGTGTGTAAGTGCTGACGTGGGTGAGTACTGTTCTCCAGAGGTTCTCTCTCTGGTATTTATATTTGAAATTTAAATCATTGCTTCGGGTTGTTTCAAGTCGGCGCCGTTTCGGAGCGTGGTTATGTCACGCGCCCGAAGCGTCTGGTTACTTCACGATGAGTATTGGTCATTTTTTATTGGAGTTCAATTTAATATATTTTTATTATCTTAAAGTTTTGTAATAAAGGATAAAATTCATAAAACAAGACAGTAAAATTTTGGTTTGATAACATCATTTAGGTTCTGTATTTTGCTTGACGATATTTGATATCGACAATTCACGTCGGAGAGGGACACGTGGAACTTTTGTTTTCTTAATTTAGGGCGTATATACAAGGACAAGATTTGTGAAATGAGAGAGTAAAACTTTGTTTGATAATATCGTTCGGGGTTTTATATTTTGCTTGGCAACATTTGATATCGATAGTTCAAATCAGAGAGGGATAAGTTGAATTTTTGTTTTCTAAAGGAGGGCGACTTGTATAATTAACGCTTGACTTTTTTCAATTTACATTTGTTATCCTTTGTTCTTAAAAGTTTTAAATTTGTCGGTAATTCATCCTATGCGAATTTAATGGGTGCAAAATATAGAGATTGAAAGGGGAAAGTTGTTTTATTTTTTTGAATCAGGCGAAGTGTTCATATGAATATGTGGTTGGTCACAAATTGCAAGAATTTGAATCTGATTCCCACAATCTGGAATGTAACGTAATATGTTACCTGTAAAATTTGATTGAGATTTTTTGTAATCAATACAACTTTGCACAACAATCTAGAAAAATAATAATAATAAAAATTAGGGGTTGTCCATTCAAATACATGAGATGGCGCTCATTTAACCATTGGAACTAACATTTGACTCAGAGTGAATTATCGACTTCCAACATTAAAGTATCAAGTTTTCTTTGTTATTCGTACTAAAATCATCTGTTGTGCATGACCATTGTTGAATATCGTTGAATACATATTAGAAACAAAAAATTGTCACAATGAATAGCGATAAAACACACGTAATTACAATCTTTAATCAGTAAAACTGTTGCAGCGTACATGTAAACTTATCCTTGACGTACATGACAGGGCGTTGGCAGCGTGAAGCGGGGGGCTTATATTGCATTTGCTTCTAAAGCGAAATTGGGGCCAAACATTTGCTACTTTGCCTTGTGTTTGCAGCTATTTTTCCATCGAAATGTCTGTGAACCTACCGTGTACACTGCCTCTCAAAAGACTAACTTCTTACTATATTCATTCACGTGGAAGGATACATTGCAGAAAGTTTATGGGTTCCACATGGTAGGTTCACATTGTATTGTATAAGCCGTTGTATAAGCATCGAATATTGTATAAGCCGTTGCTGTCATCGTATCACGCTACCGTTGTTTGAGCTTAAATGCCACACACACACACACACAGACTACATAAGTCTGTGGAAATGTATTTACATTGTCCCTTTACAACAGTGGATGACCATATCTGTTATCCCCAACAACTAGAAGCTAACCCAAGGTCCCTGTTCTTTGATCACAAGAAATCAGGGATGCACCATAGAAGCTTTCTCTAATCTTTTAATCACTTGCTGGATGAAAACAGAAGATTTTTTCAAAAACAAAATCACCCTGTTCAGCTTTTCCCGACTCAATGGACTGATGATGTTCAGATCAGAGTCGAGTACATGGCAGTGGACGGCAAAAATTCTATCACGTCTCAGCATGCCATGTTGTTCGTGCCCTACGGTATATAGACGAAGAACTAATAATAGCTGGGTCAACCACATATCAGATGATGTTCATGGCTGCAGCCATGGCGCGTAGCTCCTTCGCAATCTCTGAGAAGGCTGGCCTAGCATCTGGATCGGGTGACCAGCACCTCTCCATCAGTGATCTCCATGCAGGATCACACCAACATGGGATTTCAGGTCGCAGATTTCCTTTTATTATACCAGCTGAAAGCATCAAACAAAATAGTATCATCAGTGAAACAATATAAAACAAAATGCAGTGCACTTAAGCGTGATATGACACTGTAAAGATTATACATGCCAGGCCCGTAACTTTAACAGCGACGAGCCTAAAATCAAATACCAACTAAATCAGATGGTGTGGAATGATTTATTGAGCCTACCTACGTATAACGGTATCCTTCTACGTACATATAACGGTATTCTTCCAGAAATAGTAAAGATAACTCGGCAATATATGATCATAACAGCGAGCACGATATTGCCAAAATATTTGCATATTAAGTTTTAAAAACTAAAATAAACAGGTTTGCGCACCTATAATTTCCTCTGATCGCATACTTGTGTAAGGCTCCTCTCCTGCCAGGAGTTCCCACATGACAATGCCAAATGAGTATACATCAACCTGGATATATTCATCAAAACAATTAAAATAAATTAAAGGTGAAGCAAAAGAGCAAACACATATGGATGCCTAAAATGCTTATTGGCTCTTAAGGCCGATCTTCCTACCTTCTCGGTCACCATGCTCTCACTATTCAGAAGTTCTGGAGCCATCCAGGGTATGGTTCCTCGTACACCACCAGAGACAAGTGTCTTCTGCTTAATTTTTGATAAGCCTAGGTCACCAATCTGCAAAGTAACCAAAAAGAGATGGCAACTTTGAGTTATAATTATCAAACAAATATACAAATGAGGTCAGAAATAAGCAAGAAGCTGATTGAGATAGCAAAAGAAAAGGCAAAAAGAAAAAAGACAAGACAGACATAAATATTACCTTGCACACTGGTCGCAGAGGATCCCTCATATTCATGAGAAAGTTATGAGACTTCAAATCGAAGTGGACAATGTTCTTTCCGTGTAAATATTCCATACCAAAGGCTGCATCCCTCGCAATAATCAACCTTTTTCGACGGTCTATTGTTCTGCAATATTGGAAATAGAGCAGTTTCAGTGAATATATATTTATCTTGAATCAAAATGGGATCTTACACGATCTCTTCTTCCTGTCACTTAAATGAAAGCAGCCCAATGATTAAATTTCTTGAATAATCTTCTATGCCAGTAGGACTCTACACTTATTTGTACATACGGGACGCAAAATGTGACATGGCTTGTTTGTATATTTAGTTCATAATAATTTGGATGGACCAGCACATTTCCCTGGGGAACTAACTGAACTCAGATGAATAACAAAAAATATTTATGCTGACATGGAACATACATCATTTTCTCAATTTCAGAATAGAAGTCCTTGGTCCTACTGTGTATTTGTCAACCTGCATCTGATTCATTAGTTGGCTCACATGTTAGGTTACTATTACGATGCCAAATTGAATGCGGCCCAAATTTACTACGAAGAAGGAAGAAACGATTCGAGAACTCATCTTGCATTATAGAGCTTGCGTTGGTCAGTCACACATATGAGGTTGTTTTCATAGTTGATGTGTGACAGAGTTCGGTACTTCGTCACACACTGGGGCTTTCTTGCTAATTTGACAAAACAAAACACAAATGATCCTGAACTTTTTTCTTTCTGATGTGTAAAAAGGCCAGAGGGGGTGGCACCCGTGTGCACGATGGTATAGATTTTCCTTAGGTTTGATTGAACTAAAGTCGCATGAGAACTCAAGCCCTAGAACTTGAGGAAAGATAACCGTTCGTTCACTGGTATCTCAGGTGTATGCCTTTCCTGTAAAATGTGATGCAGAAAACATACCATACAGAAATCCAGATATCGTAAGGAAAATAAAGAAGAAGCGGACATTGTTACTAACCGTTGAAACCATACAAATTTGATCTTATATTTTCCTCTTGTAACCAAATATAGCCCAGACAAACAAAGCATACCTATCTTTTCTCCGTAAAACTTGTTTAAGGGATCCATTGACCATGTATTCAGTCACTGTTGCCAAATTGGTGACAGGGCCATCTGTAACTACACCATACAGTGCCACTATATTTGGATGGTGAAGCTGACCTAGTATGTGAGCTTCCTTCCGGAAGTCTGCTACCTGCAAAGAGCAAACAGATCCATTAGTCAACCAGAGAAATCATACAGGCATAGACTTATTGTCCAGAAGGAAGAGTTGCACTGGTTCCGAACACTGTGCCACGGTATTTGGATGTCTGGTCCTGATGTACATCTAAAACATAAATAACTGCATCTGATTGCCAAAAGCTGGAAAAGAAATCGATCCTTTTCTTTATAACAAATTCTTGGCAGGAGGTCCTCGACTGTAACAATTGAAGAACTCTATAATTGACAACAGTTATTCATTTACTATCAAATAGGATATCATATATGCAAAAAGAAAGCTTCAATTGTGCCAAAATTTATTAACAAACAGATGGTTGATAAGAGACGTAAGAACTTAACCATCTGCACTTACCAATCGATCCTCCTGCACAGCACTATCAGTGAAACAGCTCGATTTTAATCTCTTAATGGCAACATCAGACCCCTTCCATTTTCCATAGAAGACAGTTCCATATGTCCCTGAGCCAAGTTCTTTGATATATTCAAGGTCAGAACTTTTTATAGTCTGCACAACAGTCAAGAGATAAACTTGATATAAGATGGAGCAAAATCAAGCCCTCGTTCTGTATTGTCACTTGAGATCAGATACAATTAAAGAAACTAAGAGCATCAAATTTTGGAACTTGCCTGCAGCGCTCTAGTAGCAAGATGAGTATAAGATACAGGAAGTTTGGTAGGTATACCACCTTCCACTCTAGAGCACTTATCTGTCTTCTTGGTGTACTCCTACCAAAACAAAACTATTAGTAAGCTAGCCAATTAAGAAACAGAATTCTTTAAGACAATCCATTCATTAACACGTAAAGTGGATGGAGGATTCACCTGAGTCTCTGGATTTTGGTCATTGTCTTTTTCCGTCATGGACCCATTGTCAGAAAAGGAGATTGAAGCAATTTCACATGACTTTTCAACTCGAAGGTCTAAGCAAAAGTCTTCTTCATCCATCAGCTCTGGAGGTGTTGATTGTGGTTTCAGCAGAGCTTCTGAAACCTCGGTGCTAGCAGGAGACGAAGGGGCAGATGGCTCCACTTCTTTGAATGATGATAAAGAGAGGTTATGCAATGAAAGATCCACCGAAGATGCAATACAACTTTGTATAGTTTGAGGACAATTGATGAATGGATTATTACTTGAACCTGTATCTATTGCTGTCCAATGGCTATAACCTGGACTACTTAGAAAACTAGTGGTGCTGGCAACTCCCTGTTGGTCTACCAGATGTAGTTTCTTCTTGATATCAGAATAGATATGACTGTTCATGGGCATAATAAGGAGGTTTTGGCAGATAGTTTGACAAGGAAGTTCATGCTGCCTGCTTCCAGGATCAGCTAACAGGTCAAGATGAGTATTCACATCCCTTGTATTCGATGACTGATTCTCAACACCATTAAGAGGCAAGAGAAATTGGTCAGCTGCGCCAGGTAGTTCACCAAAACACTCATTAGGGTTTAGCTCTCCATGCTGCATACCTCCAAGGCCAACTTCATCCCCTAAGTTCTCTTGACTACCATATGGGACAGTGAAGCGAGTTCGGTTATTCATGCCATACTCGATGATTCTTGTTGCGTTTTCCTCCTTCTGTTGATGAGAACCACACGATGGCTTCCACGAATTGGGATGGTAAGACCTCACAGCCAGCCCCTGTTTTGAGATTTTCGGGCTCGACCTTAGCACAGGGTAAAATATTTCTGCCCATGGTCTTCCATACCATCTAACATCATGAAAGCTTGCCATCACATTTGGAGTTCTCCTGTGGTTCCTAATGTGGTATGGACAAATTCTCTGGTTTCTAGTATCACTAGAACCAAATCGATGGCTGTGTACGCTGCTGTCGGTGCAGTACAAGGATTTCATAGGACGGGCATTTTCAACCAACTGATTGCTGGAAGATGGCCGCACAAACCTAGTCCTAACTATATCGCTATCTATTGCCTGTGGCATAATGTTTTCCCTATTCATAGTTCTTACCACTCCTGGCCTATCACTTCTAAAGTCATACTTGGCATCCGGGCTAGTAATCTCAGTATTCGCTCTAGGGCTACACAATTGCTTCAGAAACTGCTCTGCTGCAACAAACTGACGGGAATTAGGTTCTACACACAGATTTCCCTCAGTTGGATTCAATGGTTGAGAATTGGACAACGCTGGCAATGGAACCAAATTCCAAAAATCCTCGCTTTCCTCAAATTGCGCATTCCTATATCCACTATCCAACATTCTCACTCTATACGAATTATCAACAAAACTAGGATTTACACTGCTTACTGATTCAGTAGGAAACAAATCCACAAAAGGGTCATCACATTTTCCATTTTCATTACCGAATTCCATCACACCATGCTCCAAAACTAAACCGGAACCGCTGCCAAAATCCCCAACCTTACCCGATCTCTTCCCGAACAACTGCTGCTTCAAAACCATTATCCTCAACGATTCACTAGATGTGACCCTTTTAACTTTATCCCCAACTGAATGGGTCCCACAGGTTCCTCCCTGAAACCCATTTTCACACACCGTCGGTGTCTTACGGTTAGTTCCCTTTCCATCACCATTTCTGCACAAACCCTTAAACCCATTACTCAAAGTAGGCCCATTATCACTATCACCACTTGACTTACCTCCAGCCAAATGGGTCGCAAAATCTCCACTCAAAAACCCTTTTTCACGCGCAATCTGTGGGTGTAGGTCACTACCCCTTTCGTCACCATTTTCACGCAAACCCTTGAACCCATAACTCAAATCCTGCAAGCAATTACTCAAAACAGGCCCATCAACACAATCATCACCAAAAAATACGTAAACCCAAGCCCTAGCTCGCTTACCTTTGCCCTCCACCTTTTCGTACTGGTCGATCATGCGCCTCACGTCATCGTCACACGTCATCAAACCCAGATGAGTCTCCACGCCGTCGTTTGGTACATGGTATCTGAGAGTAAACAGGGGCATAGTGTTTCTAAAAGCGTGAGGTAACAGGTCAGAAATCTTGGACTTGAGTTTCGAGAAGGGGATTGTCTTGTCTATGGAGACGACACGCGTCTCGCCGCCTGTGTACCTGAGCTTGCCGGACGGCGGACGCGGCCGGAATGCGCCGTTGAAGCTGCAGATGAGTCTGAGCTTCTTTGATTGGTGGTTGTTGCTGCTGTTGGGCTTTTTGCCACAAATTGTGGAAGGCTCTTTCATGACTGCACCTGAGATCAGTGTGCCTGTGTTATATAGAAGAACGAGGTGGGAAGGGCGGCGGGATGGGAATGGGGCTTGAAGATGGTAGTATTTGCGATAATACCACCCAGGACCAGGTGTTTTCTGTTTTGATGGGAGATTTTGTGGGGTACCCTTTCCGGTTTTACATCCAATTAAAAGTGGAAATATGTAAGGGTTAATTACTCACAGCACCCCTGAGGTTTATCTTAAATTACACATGGACCCTCCTATCTTTTAAAAATTGCACTCCGCTCCATGTGATTTGTCATTGTATTACACAAAATTCACTTCCGTTAGAGAACTGTCAAAAAAATCTAGGACAGCACAAATTTATTATGATATATCAAAAATGCCCTTAGATCTTCCCATTTCTTTCTTCCGTGCAGAATCACCGAAGACTCCAGATTCCGGCCAAAGCACGCTAAGAAAACAAGGTGTTCACAGATCTGGGTTTTTCTTCCTCTCTCTCCTAAGATCCAACAAAAGTACCACCACCACAGCTATGAAACTCCGTCGATCCACCACTACAGCCGCTAGGACTAACTCCACAACAACCGGGTAGTATATGGGTCTTCTCCGATCGCCAGATTCAAGTAGCAACACCGAAATACCACTGCCTGCCTCCATCGCATATTCAGCCGTCACCGGCCACTGTAAAAATCACCAATTTTCAAACTACACAAAAAATAATTCAAATCAGGAGAGTTAGAGAATGAGGTTGAAGGCTGTTCTCCGGTGCCGCTGCATGATTCGGAGGCCAATGACGCTGCTGCTAATGGCTGATGATTCGGATTTGGACGGAGGTGGTTAGGTTCGAGCTGTTTCCAACCATTTTGGTTGGTCGTGTTCAAAGACTCTTGCCGATTGTTAGAATGTAATCTTCAGAGCTACTCGTGGTTTTTTGGCCGGCGGTTGTTTCCCGGTGGTGTTGAACCTTTCCCGGCATCTTCTCGATCTCCGACAAGTCTCTTGGTTGCATCGTTGTTGCGTTTGGCAGGGATTTACGTTTGGGTCTCTTGGCTGTTGCTTCCAGCAACCATCACCCGCACTTCGCCGGTGATCGATTACTCGCCTCGGCTAATATTTTTCGGGCCGATGATCTGCGCCGGCTGCCCCGCCCCCAAATCTGCGCCCAGATCTTGGTTGTCTTCGCAGAGTGATGGTGGCCGGCACTTGTGGTTCATGGTGATGGGGGCGGTGATGGGTCATGGTGGCTACGGTTGGTGGCCCGTGGCTTCACCTGCAGTGGTGTGCAGTCCAAAGGGTGCTGTCAGCATGTATGTGTGTGTGTGTGAGAGAGAGAGAGAAAAGGGATAAATCAACTTGTTTATCAGGAGTATGATCGTCCTTTTATTAATTTTGTTAACTCTGTTAATAGAAAAATAAAAATGTATAGCTTAACGTAATTTTCAAACGATAGGAGGTCCGTGTATAATTTAGAATTAACCTCATAAGTGCCGTGAATAATTAACTCAATATGTTATCAAGATATTACGTAAGTTCAAGATGGTTGATAGAATAAAGGGAAAGTGCAACTCTGTTAGTGATTAGACATAAAGTGTAATTATTGATAACTAATGCCACCAGCTAATTTGAAATCAACGGTAATGATTTGGTATCAGGATCTTCGGCCGGACTTTCACGACAGCGAATAAATACTTTTAGCCGTCGTTTAAACTATCAGAGAATAGATGCGATGTAACTGAATGTCCTTCTCCTGTGATTTCAAATGTCAATTAAATAGCATCAGAGTCTTTAGCTTTAGCGCATAACTTCTTAGTGACCACAAGCGTTCACAGTAGCAAACAAATACTTTTAGCAAATGTTTCGTCATGAAAACTATTGGAAGATAGATGTGGTGCGCTGAAAGTTTCTTCTCCCCTGATTTCAGCTGTCAGCAAAAAAATCGATTGTAGTGATTACCACTATATTTTCTTCTTGAGGAGAGTTTTGTAAGTTACATAATTGCGTTCCTTCACCTGTTATTCACTGATTTAGTCAAATTTGAAACTTGAAATAAACTATTAACACGGCGATACGACTCTTTTGCTTTAATCTTCACAAGGTTTAAACACGTGACGTCCACAAGGAAGAAGGAAACGCCTTTTACCTCTGGGCTATGAATTTAGAATGGCAAAGAGATTATAACTCCACACCTACCGTCTTTTATTTCAATTCATTTTTTGATTTTAGTAGCAACATTCATCGATGTGGGTTTTCAAGCATAACCGATCAAATTAAACATACAAAAAGCAAATGCGATATATCACACGCCGTACATGAGTAGTAGGTTATGCTAAAAACAACTCTTGGTCTACAAATCTAAAGCTGATTTTCAGACCATAAAAATTGGTAGTTTCATGCAAAAGTAGCAAGAAAAACTGGTTCAGTTAGTAATCTCTTACTTCCACAGATGATTTTGCATAAATAAAACTACAGATAAAATGACATATAAGATTGGGCTCGCTGTAGCACTAATATCCTTGTGTCCTGTCACCTAATCAAGCAAACATTTTGAGTCGGTGAAAATTATAAAGTGCACTGTACTTAGACTTTTAGTCCACATGAGAACTTCCAATAATGTCAATGCTTGGGTCAAGTCATGAAGATGATACAGATGTTACATCCCAGAGGTAAATGAAATTGTAATATCATGCCAGGGTCCTGTTAAATTATAATCTACTCACGAAGACGAAGACTTTAGCACATCTCTTACTCTAATTGTTGCTAAAGAGTTTTTAAAAAATTCCATAAAAAACTTGTACCACATATTTGTCTGTGGAAGGGAGATCGGAGGAATTTGCTACAACCAGGGTCGGAGCATTGAAATTTCCATTAAATACAAAAATTCCTTTATAGTGTCTATATCAAAAGTGTCGATATTAAAGACTTCTATAGGACTAAAAGTGTCTCAATTTAAGGGATCACTCCAACGAAAGGGAATTTGCAAGAAAATCAAAATTTGGAAATCTTGTTTCTTCGAAGGTGGGACGATGGGAGGTGCAACAGTAATGAGAGCATTCGGTTGGGTCATGTGTGAAATGTGAATTTTGTAACAAAGAAAAAGAAGTGAGAATTTTAACGAGGCTAGATAAAAGGGACTAGGATATCTATTGTATAGCATATCTGTTGTTTCTTTTTTAAAAAAATTGTTAAATAACACTTTAGCGACAAAATAAAACTCCTCGGCTACTTGGTCCCTTCCTCAAGGAGGTTTTACAAAAGTCCATTTTGATGGGGCTTTTGATCCCCAAAGTGGCTTCGGAGGGATTGGTATTCTAGTCACGAATGAGGTTAGACTTCTTAGCAAGTAAAGCAGTACACCTCCGTCACTGCTCAAGTGCAAAAATTGCAGAAGCCCTAGCGGCGGTGGGAGAAGCCCTCGACCCGGCCTCCAAGTTGCAAATGACTCGTGTTTCTTTTGAAAGAGATTCGCTCGGTGTCATCTCGCTGATCAACAACAATACGCCTACGTCTCCTGATATTAAGGTAATAGTGATGGATTCTAGAAGTCTAAAGCGATGCTTTCCAACGCATTGATTTACCTTCCGGACACGTAATTGCAATCACTTAGCTCATGTATTCTCTCTCCAACAACGGGATAAGTACATGAATTGATACTCCCCCACTTTGGTTAGTCAAATCCCTTAGAGGATAGACTGTTTTTGTTGATTTTTCTTCTTTATCTCTTCTTGTTGTATGACAAATAAAATGCAAAAAAATAAAATAAAATCAAGCAATCACACATTTTTTGATTAATCAACTGATCCAGCATAGTGGCTGCCACTAGTGAAAGGGTCTGAGGAATCAATCAAGTAGGTATTAATTCCGATTTATGTGCTTCCTTTTGGTTGTGATTTAGGGAATCTTTTAATTAAATTGGGACTTCTATGTCACCGTGACTAGAATGTAGGAATAACTGCCCACCTCCTGATTATATTCCTTGTCATATTTAATGACTACTTATATTCTTTGTCCTGGTTATTACCTTTTCCACTGACATGCTATACACAATTTCTATATATATATACACATAAAAGAACACAAAAATGAAATGAATATCAGTTAGCATACCCTTCTCTTGAATATCAATCTGGAACCTTTGCCTTCACTACTACTATTTTCGCTTTCGCCACAAATGAAATAAATATTATTCAGATTTTCAGAGTTAATATATATATATATATATATATATATATATATATATATATATATATGGGAGCTGATCCATTGATAGCGCTAGCAAATGGAGTTAAGTTGCTAGCGCGATCTGACCGTCCATCCTGAAAGATGGACGGTCCAGATCGCGCCTTTTTCCAAAACTGGTCCCCGTCCGCCATACTGTCTCGCGGACGGGAACTTTACCTTTTTGCCCTCCTCCCATGTCCGCGAGACTGTCTCGCGGACGCCTTTCTGTTCCTGACATGTGTCAGGAAAAAGGCGTCCGCCATACTGTATGGCGGACGATCTCTAGGCTGACACATGTCAGGGCCTGTCCCCTCGGTCGCCTATAAAGTCTCGGGCGTGAGCCCCGAGAACTGTCCCCTTGGTATCTGTATGGCGTCAACAGTGTCCCTTGGTATCTGTAGCGGACGGCGTCCCTTCGTCAACTCTCTCCTGCTATAAATATTTAATCAGATCGGGGTATATATATTATTGTAGCGGACGGCGTCCCCTCTCTCGAACATCTAACCTAAAGCCGCTACCCCATCTACGGCGACTCACATCTCCGGTCACCCACATCTCCGCCGACACCACCGTCCTCACCTCAACGACGATCTCGATGGCTTCTGGATCGGAGACCACCTACGCCTACGATTATATTGGCAACTTGCACCTGGTAGGCAAACACTTTTTCAAAGTCATGATGCCGGGATTTGAGCATGAACTTGTAGGCTATCCCTCTTTCTCTTTCTCTGTATTTTCGTGTGTTAAAAGTTTGATCTTTTGTTTTTCTTAACCAAAACTAACCTATTTTTTGTATTTTGTGTTTGGTAGGACATACCGGAAGCATTTACCAATCAATTTACAACAATTCATGATAGTGCAAGATTATATAGCCGCAAGGGGGCATGGCAGGTTGAAATCAAGCTGAAGCCCGGCCGATCCCAAAAAAAGGAATTCGCAGAGGGTTGGAACGTCTTCGTGCGCCAGCATGGCCTCGAACTCGGGGACTTTGTAGTGTTCGAACACCTTGGGTGGTGGGATTTTCAAGTTGTAATCTTTGAACGGAGCGCTTGTGAAAAGCTTTCGTACCCCATTTGTGAACCATAGTTTATTATAATAAAAATATTTATGTTCTTGTTTATTATGTTTTCAAATTTTTTCTTGGTTAATTGTGCCTTTTTTTGTTGCCTCGATATATTGATATATTGAGATCGTTGATTATGAATTGTACATTATTTTTTGGAAAAATTGAGATTGTTGATTCCGTCGCTAAAACAAGTCTTTGGGCGTCAGTTTATTAAAATAGCATTAACGTACTATGTCGCTAAAACAAGTCTTCGGGCCAATTTATTTCAATTTATTAAAACTGCATTACGGGCGCCAATTTATTCCAATTTATTACATTACGCCACATTGTATAGTTCTATATATATAGCGGATATAAGGGGCCCTCCGCTTAGGCCGGGTTCGGGAAGGTCGGGAACTAAATGTCTGGTCCGTGCCAACCATTTTCTGCGGTAAGTATATCCGCGATACTATATAGCGGACAGTTTGGACTAAGTGTAGAAAAAACTAAGTGTTGGAGAGGTGGAAGTAAGTGTAGAAGAAAAAACTAAGTGTAGAAAAAACTAAGTGTAGAAGAAAAAACTAAGTGTAGAAAAAACGAAGTTTTGGAGAGGTGGAACAAAGTGTAGAAGAAAAAACTAAGAATGGTTTTCTGTGGGGCCGTCCGATACATAGTATAGCGGACGTAGAGAAACAACCAAAAACATTCTGCGGGGCCGTCCGCTACATAGTATAGCGGACGTAGAGAACACAACCAAAAACATTCTGCGGGGCCGTCCGCTATACTATGTAGCGGACGTAGAGAAGACCAGCAAAAAAATGTGTCGTCCGCTACATAGTATAGCGGACGTAGAGAAAACTACCAAAAGTCTAGCGTCCGCGATACTATATAGCGGACAAGGAACAGACCCGCGATACTATATAGCGGACGGCAAATATATATTGTCCAGCGGACAGCAAATATATATATTCAAACCCAAAAGAAAGTCCCCCTATAACTTCTACACTCTTCTTCTCCCCGTGTTCTTCCTACTCACAAATATTCCCAGCGGCGTTGGCAAGCAGATCTGCGCAATTTCTTCATAAGAGCAGCTTTAATCCCCCCCTAATAGATCACGTAAGTTCACAAAATCAATCCTTTACATGTTTCTAATCTATAGTTGTGATCAATATTGCGTTTTATGCGTGGTTTTGATTATGCATTGAGCATGTGCTAGCGGTGATGAGGATTTATATATGTATGTATTTGTTCATGTGCTAGCGTTTGTAAAATCCGATTCCATAGTTTCAGTTGCAAAAAATGGAATTTATCCCTGGACCAGAAGATCCATCCGTGTTATACGACCAAGCCAACCATATCAGTACGCTCATATGGGATGGTGGAGTAAGATACATTATTTATCAACTTTCTTATTATTACGAACGTTGTTTTACCGTTCATTTTGCTCAAATTGTATTTATTAATAATTCGTAGGAAAGAGAACTTCTCACCACCGTAGAAGTATCTCGCGAGTTCACGAGATGGACCTTGAACAATTCCCAGAAAAGCATACTGCGTGGAATTGGGTTTGGGATTTTCACGCATGGGCAGATCTTTCAACAGCTTGACCGGGCCTTGATAGGTGCCCTTGTTGAGAGGTGGAGAAGTGAAACGAATACGTTTCACTTCCCGATCGGAGAGATGACGATTACCCTAGAAGATGTAGGGTTCATCTTGGGGTTGCCGGTGACGGGGCGGCCGGTAATTGCTCCTCCGTCAGACGCAACGAATAAGAGAACAGCGCGAGACTTCTTCACTTCGATACCCCAGGATCAATTTAGCACTGGTGGTATAAAGTTGAAGTGGTTGGTAGATACCTACGGGGTTTTGCCGGAAAACTATACGGGCCGTGAGCTTGTGGTGTACACAAAGGCCTTCCTCTTGTGGGTGATGGGAGCAATTTTATTCCCAACGACGTCGAAGAACACGGTCAGCGTGAAATATTTACCGTTGTTGGGTAACCTGTCGGAGGTTGGGGATTATGCCTGGGGTGCAGCGGTTCTTTCGTATCTGTACCGAGCATTGCACAAGGCAACGAGGCCCAACTCCAAAGCCATATGTGCATGTCTCTCGCTATTGCAGGTATATCATATAAATCATGTCTTCGTTATTGTGTTTTATTTTTGTTGAATCGACGATATAAATATAATTTTTTGATGTTCTCAGGTGTGGTCTTACGAACACCTTGCTCCCGGTGCACCAACGCGTAGGGATGGAACCGACAAAGTCTGGCCTCGGTTGTGTGCTTGGGAGTACAGCCGGAGGGCTAGCCACTACAAGAGGAGAGTCGATCCCCATCACAACATTACGTACTATCGAGGGGAGTTCGACCGTCTATCTCCGGGCCAAATGCGTTGGGCACCGTACATACGTTTGGCGCGACGGGTGGGAGAGTCGTTCGTCTTCACGCTCTCCGGGTTGCAGCGCACACCCCTGATCCATTTCGAGCTCGCAGAGTGGCAGCTGCCCGACCGAGCAATGCGCCATTTTGAGTTGGAGCAGGGTTTGCCAGTCGATGCCCCGGATATGAGGGTTAACAGGAACCCACCGGATGTCGGAGTGTTTGGCACCGCCAATGCGTACGAATTGTGCGCGGCCGAAATAGAGCTTTGGACTTCTTGGCAGGACACACTGGCGGCCATCGTCTCGGAGCCAGACCCCGTTATCAGCATCGATCAGTACGATGAGTGGTACTACCGCATCACGCGGAGGAGAGTAGCCCCTGTAAACTTTGAACGTGGGGAGAGGTATGCGCCTAGGGGTCAGATCGATGAGCGTATGGCATACAATCTCGTAAGTTGCCCAACAAGTCTGACTTGAACCAAATTAGTTGAATATAAATGTCTGATTGAAGTTACTTAATTTTTTATCTCTTTGGATGTAGGTTAATGCCTCGCTTGCATTCTTCCAGAAGTTGAGTGAGCGGAGGGATCTGGTGAGCGCAATGGGCGAGGATCTTTGCCAACAGGCTGCGACATTGGCTTTAGGCTGCGGGAATTTTTTGCGCCAAGCATCGGGCCAGTCTTCGGGAGTAAGCCCGGGAATGGGTTATACGGGCGTCAGCCAGGGATACGGTGATCCCTCTGGACAGGCTTCAGGGGTGAGTCAGGGAGTTGTTGGTACCTCTGAAGCGGGGATGGGACAGGCTCAAGCGTCGTGGGGCGATTACAGCGGCCCCTCCTTCAATTTGTTCCCGGAACCCCTCTCTCAAGTCACGCAAGACTTTCCTTTCGGAAACTACGGTTTCTCCGAGGCACTGCCCATTGTCCCGTGGGCGGGACCAGTTGGCGGCCCCGAAGGGGAATATCAGCCGGCCGAAGAAGGAATTGGAGGCCAATATCCCCCGATCGACCCCCGAGGGCAATATCCGAAAGGGCATCCAGCCAGGCCCCTAAAGCCGCATAAATGCGATATAATCCGAGCCCGTTATTTTAGCGGGGCCCCCCAAGACGGAGCGTCGTATGACGTGGATCACCCCGAGGGCTTGGATTACAATGCCTCTTGGACAGAGATCGCCTCGCTGGCGCCGGGATCTTGGTTAGACAGCGGTGTCATCTCGCACTACGTGCAAATTCTGAGGCGAAGGTGTCGGGAGCATCCAGACATCGGTCTGCGCGTGTTTATCTTGGATGCTTTTTTCCATCAGCTCCTAGTACAAGAGTGGCACGACTGGGGCAATGCAAGGAAGGGGAGAGGCATGGCCCAGTGGAAACCGTCCCCTAACCTACAAGCATATCTTGCTAGGGATAGTCCAGTGAGCGCAAGTGTTGCCGACGTGTTTCTAATCCCCTTTTTAGGGAATGCGCACTGGTACTTGGTTTGCTACGAACCATTACAGAGCACGGTTTCAGTCGTCGACAGTCTCTACGACGATACCGACGTGATGCCTGTGATTGATATGTACCGAGGCATAGGCCAGTTGGATGCCATGGTAAGATCCTGTTTCCTTCTTGTTGTAACTTGCATATTATAAAACTGATTAATCTTATTTTGCTAGCTATGTTTAATGCTTATTATGGTTCTCGCAGAATCTTTTTGCTGCCCTGGTCAATGGTAGGCGTCGGGAGAAGGTATCGCGCAGGCCGGTCCTCATTTTCCGATTAAAGAGGAGTAGGCCCAAGCAACATAATTCCTCGGACTGCGGCGTCTTCCTCTGCATGTACATGGATTACATTTGCCGGTCTGAGAGCCTCAAGAAGACTGTCTGGAGCGAAGAATGCATACAAGACTTTAGGTATAGGATTGCTTGGCAAATTATAAATGGCCGGCCTAGAGCTATTAGGTTTATTGTAAATCCGTGTAAGGAACATAATTCCTGCGAGAGATGATGTTCCCCAATTCACATTGTAACGTTACAACACTTTTTTAACCCAAAAAATTTATTGAATGCGATTGATTTTATTGACCAATGTGATTTAACGGTGGGAAACCAAGTGTTGGATATCTGTCTATCTGCAGGGCAAGTGTTCAAAAAATAACAAAGTGATCGATAATATGTGTATCTGCGGGGCCGTCCGCTACATAGTATAGCGGACGCAGAAAAGTGAACCAAAACCAAAAATAAAACTAAGTGTTATAGGGGGGTATTCTGCGGGGCCGTCCGCTATATAGTATAGCGGACGCAGAGAAGTGAAAAAAAACTAAGTGTTGTAGGGGGGGTATTCTGCGGGGCCGTCCGCTACATAGTATAGCGGACGCAGAGAAGTGAACCAAAACCAAAAAAAAACTAAGTGTTGTAGGGGGGTATTCTGCGGGGCCGTCCGCTACATAGTATAGCGGACGCAGAGAAGTGAACCAAAACCAAAAAAAAACTAAGTGTTGTAGGGGGTCTGCGGGGCCGTCCGCTACATAGTATAGCGGACGCAGAGAAGTGAACCAAAACCAAAAAAAAACTAAGTGTTGTAGGGGGGTATTCTGCGGGGCCGTCCGCTACATAGTATAGCGGACGCAGAGAAGTGAACCAAAACCAAAAAAAAACTAAGTGTTGTAGGGGGGGTATTCTGCGGGGCCGTCCGCTACATAGTATAGCGGACGCAGAGAAGTGAACCAAAACCAAAAAAAAACTAAGTGTTGTAGGGGGTTTGCGGGGCCGTCCGCTACATAGTATAGCGGACGCAGAGAAGTGAACCAAAACCAAAAAAAAACTAAGTGTTGTAGGGGGGTATTCTGCGGGGCCGTCCGCTACATAGTATAGCGGACGCAGAGAAGTGAACCAAAACCAAAAAAAAACTAAGTGTTGTAGGGGGGGTATTCTGCGGGGCCGTCCGCTACATAGTATAGCGGACGCAGAGAAGTGAACCAAAACAAAAAAAAACTAAGTGTTGTAGGGGGTCTGCGGGGCCGTCCGCTACATAGTATAGCGGACGCAGAGAAGTGAACCAAAACCAAAAAAAAACTAAGTGTTGTAGGGGGGTATTCTGCGGGGCCGTCCGCTACATAGTATAGCGGACGCAGAGAAGTGAACCAAAACCAAAAAAAAACTAAGTGTTGTAGGGGGGTATTCTGCGGGGCCGTCCGCTACATAGTATAGCGGACGCAGAGAAGTGAACCAAAACCAAAAAAAAACTAAGTGTTGTAGGGGGGGTATTCTGCGGGGCCGTCCGCTACATAGTATAGCGGACGCAGAGAAGTGAACCAAAACCAAAAAAAAACTAAGTGTTGTAGGGGGGTATTCTGCGGGGCTGTCCGCTACATAGTATAGCGGACGCAGAGAAGTGTACCAAAACCAAAAAACTAAGTATTCTGCGGGGCCGTCCGCTACATAGTATAGCGGACGCAGAGAAGTGAACCAAAACAAAAAAAAAACTAAGTGTTGTAGGGGGGGTATTCTTTAATACCTTAGGTTTCTAATGTTGTGCTGCGCAGTGTAGCGGACAGTGTAAGAAATCACGTATAAAAAAATGATTGTAAAGGTTATTACAAACGAGTCATTACTAAAATATTATTACAAAATGTCCGACACTTTTGATGGCTCATAAAAGATTATTACAAAATATTCAGTACACTAAAGTTCCACTGCAGCTTGTTCGTCCTCATCCTCGGCATCATCTTCTTCCCCGTCTTGCAAAGGCACTGGACTTATCCCCAGTGCCTTGTAATGGTTCCGCTTGTCGTGGTCTGTCATTTTGTTGCACAATGCACACCTTCTTAGCTTTTTTGGTTGACTTGCCGTCTCAATAGAGCTTTTCATCCGCGTAGATCTCTTGCGGCCTTTCGTTTGCGATATAATTGGATCCGAAGGCCGGATATCATTGTCGGCTCCCTCCCCCGGCTCGTCATCTTCTGATCCCGTCGTAGGCTCGGTGTCAACCGCATTGCTGACTGAAGCTGCTTCCAATTGGTCGACGATGGGCTCTTGCTGCTGAGCTACCTCGAGGAGATGTTTATATCCGACCATTGTAGCAGCACCCTTTACGGACAAACGGGTGAACATCGTCACCAGATGATTATACCGCAACGTCTCTGATTCTTCAAAGTCAGTATACGGGTGCTCCGGAAAGGAAATGGTACCGTGCAACCTGTTTGCACCTTTCGTCCAACGTGGCAGGACGTATTTATCGGGGATTGTCCTGATATTCTTCTGTGTGAAAAACCGCAGAATGTGTCTACACAGGATGCCATGGAACTCAAACTTCTTACAAACACATGTCACCGAGTCCGTCAATGTGTCGTGGGTCACCGTATAAATTCTGCGCAGCTTCTCAGGGACGAGGTCATTCACGAGCGAATAAACCTTGTACTCACGCGACGACTTTTCTGCCACCTTATATATACTGTATCGGCCCGATTTTTGCAGCTCTACTTGGTATAGCAGGAAGATCTCCTTCGTATAGACTTTGGCACCGTTCAGCTCCAGCGGGGTCTCAAGCAACCTTCTCCTTTGCTTGTACGTGGTTGCAAAGTCTGCAGCCCTTTCTTTCACGAACAACGACGCAACCGCTTTTTGTGCTGATGTGACGAAACTCTTCAAATTGGTAGCTGTACCCACATAATTATCGAACGTGGCATTCATAGATTCACTCCTGCCCGTCGTTTTCATGCCCGCAGAAAAATGACTTCTCGTGTAAACACCAATCCATTGCTCTTTGAGCCCGTACAAGTGCTGGAGCCACTCGTTGTCTTGCAATGAGTAATCCCGAACAAGCTTTTCCCACCTCTCCTCGAATTCCTCAATCGTTAATGACTTGAGGACGCATTTGTCAAAATCCTGTTTAAAGTCTGGATACTTTGCGTACATGTGATGCAGACGTTCAGGGTATTTGTTGCTTATGTGCCAAGTGCACAAGTTGTGTCGAGTATCTGGGAAGACGGTAGCAATAGCCTTCTTCATTGCCAAATCTTGATCGGTGATGATAACAGTCGGTGCTTTGAAGTTCATTGCTTCCAGCCACACCCTAAACAACCATTCAAAAGAACTCTCGCTCTCGTCCCTTAACAAGGCGAACCCGAACAGGATGGAGTGATAATGATGATTGACGCCCGTGAAAGGAGCGAACGGCATCGAGTACTTGTTGGTACGGTATGTGGTGTCGAAAGTCACGACATCCCCAAAATGCTTATAAGCTAGCCTCGAACGACCGTCGACCCAAAAAATTGTGCTAACTCGATGCTCGTCGTCAAGTTTATAGTCGAAGGTAAACTGCGGGTCCTCCATCTGCATCCGTTTCAATAGGCTCATTGTCGCTTGCGCATCATTGAGGTCATACGCGGCTCGTCTATGGGTTCGGACCGCGTTCCGAACGTCTGTCGTGTTAAAGTTTAAATTTTGAATTCCCCCAGCCTGTTCAGCAAGAACATTAATCATGTCGGTAGGTCCTAGCCGCGCATCGCTCATTGTGTGAATTAGGCTCCTCGCGACCTTACCCATCTTCTTGTGTTGATGCATCTGACTCACCTTAGAAGGGGTTACTAACGGGTGATTGTGTGCCAGTTCCAGGCTGGTAATAAGCCAATGATCTTGTTTGGCTTTATAGCTTACGAACATCTTGACCTGGCAATTCGTGCGCGCAAAGCAATCCCGTCTTCTCCGCGCATACCCTATTTCGTCATCATCACTGTCATCGTTGCCTACGCGTGTCTCATTTTGCACTGGGTTTCTGCCCCTATGACACTCGTATAAGCGAGAGCATATCCTTTTCGATACGCTGCTTGTTCTTGTAGTTTTTATTCTAATGCCAAAACCAACCCTCAATGAATAAGCTCGAAAACATTCTCCAGCTTCTTCCAACGTTTGAAAGGTTCGTCCTAGATACGGATCACTAGCATCTACGGGGGTGCTGGAGCTCGATACGAAATCAGACATTGTGAAAAAGACCTATGTAGAAATAGAATACGCTTATTATCTCAAAATTATCTTGACGATTAGACCGATTTAGGATACCATATACATAATCTCAAAAGTGTCTCCTATTTTGCTAATTATATATTTACTGAACATAACAAATTAAAATTACTAAGATAAACGGTAGCAAGATCACAAACTTTACCTTGCTTGAGTGATGCTTGAACCAAAAGTGTGTTACTCCAAGAAAAGCTTGAAGGGTGCTGAAAATGGAAGCAAGTGAATCTGAAAGCCCCGCAAAAATTTTGCTGAAAGAGCCGAGTAGGGATAGATTCTAGGATACCAAGGGGACAGTTCTCGGGGCTCACGCCCGAGACTTTATAGGCGACCGAGGGGACAGGCCCTGACATGTGTCAGCCTAGAGATCGTCCGCCATACAGTATGGCGGACGCCTTTTTCCTGACACATGTCAGGAACAGAAAGGCGTCCGCGAGACAGTCTCGCGGACATGGGAGGAGGGCAAAAAGGTAAAACTCCCGTCCGCGAGACAGTATGGCGGACGGGAACCAGTTTTGGAAAAAACAAGGCGAACCCGAACAGGATGGAGTGATAATGATGATTGACGCCCGTGAAAGGAGCGAACGGCATCGAGTACTTGTTGGTACGGTATGTGGTGTCGAAAGTCACGACATCCCCAAAATGCTTATAAGCTAGCCTCGAACGACCGTCGACCCAAAAAATTGTGCTAACTCGATGCTCGTCGTCAAGTTTATAGTCGAAGGTAAACTGCGGGTCCTCCATCTGCATCCGTTTCAATAGGCTCATTGTCGCTTGCGCATCATTGAGGTCATACGCGACTCGTCTATGGGTTCGGACCGCGTTCCGAACGTCTGTCGTGTTAAAGTTTAAATTTTGAATTCCCCCAGCCTGTTCAGCAAGAACATTAATCATGTCGGTAGGTCCTAGCCGCGCATCGCTCATTGTGTGAATTAGGCTCCTCGCGACCTTACCCACCTTCTTGTGTTGATGCATCTGACTCACCTTAGAAGGGGTTACTAACGGGTGATTGTGTGCCAGTTCCAGGCTGATAATAAGCCAATGATCTTGTTTGGCTTTATAGCTTACGAACATCTTGACCTGGCAATTCGTGCGCGCAAAGCAATCCCGTCTTCTCCGCGCATACCCTATTTCGTCATCATCACTGTCATCGTTGCCTACGCGTGTCTCATTTTGCACTGGGTTTCTGCCCCTATGACACTCGTATAAGCGAGAGCATATCCTTTTCGATACGCTGCTTGTTCTTGTAGTTTTTATTCTAATGCCAAAACCAACCCTCAATGAATAAGCTCGAAAACATTCTCCAGCTTCTTCCAACGTTTGAAAGGTTCGTCCTAGATACGGATCACTAGCATCTACGGGGGTGCTGGAGCTCGATACGAAATCAGACATTGTGAAAAAGACCTATGTAGAAATAGAATACGCTTATTATCTCAAAATTATCTTGACGATTAGACCGATTTAGGATACCATATACATAATCTCAAAAGTGTCTCCTATTTTGCTAATTATATATTTACTGAACATAACAAATTAAAATTACTAAGATAAACGGTAGCAAGATCACAAACTTTACCTTGCTTGAGTGATGCTTGAACCAAAAGTGTGTTAATCCAAGAAAAGCTTGAAGGGTGCTGAAAATGGAAGCAAGTGAATCTGAAAGCCCCGCAAAAGTTTGCTGAAAGAGCCGAGTAGGGATAGATTCTAGGATACCAAGGGGATCCAGTTCTCGGGGCTCACGCCCGAGACTTTATAGGCGACCGAGGGGACAGGCCCTGACATGTGTCAGCCTAGAGATCGTCCGCCATACAGTATGGCGGACGCCTTCCTGACACATGTCAGGAACAGAAAGGCGTCCGCGAGACAGTCTCGCGGACATGGGAAGAGGGCAATAAGGTAAAGTTCTCGTCCGCGAGACAGTATGGCGGACGGGAACCAGTTTTGGAAAGGCGCGATCTGGACCGTCCATCTTTCAGGATGGACGGTCAGATCGCGCTAGCAACTTAACTCCATTTGCTAGCGCTATCAATGGATCAGCTCCCTATATATATATATATATATATATATATATATATATATATATAGGAGCTGATCCGTTGAGAGCGCTAACAAAATAGGAGATCTTGCTAACTCGATCTGACCGTCCATCCTAAGGGATGGACGGCTCAGATCCTTTATTTTTACGGCACTGTCAGTTGTCCGCTACATAGTGTAGCGGACCACTTTCTTGGCCCCACATTGACAGCCAAAAAGTCGTCCGCTACACTGTCTAGCGAACGACTGACAGCCCTGACACAACTGACACATTTCTAGAGAGGTCTGTACCTTCATTTCTGTACACGTCAATGTTGTCGGAATAGGAGATCTACACAGTATCGCGGACAATACTTTTATACCCAAAAATTTCCTCAAGCTCCTTTAGCTACAATTTTCTTCTCCTTCGGACTCGCTTCCATTTTCAACTCCCTTCAAGTTTCGAGTAATACTTGCTTCAAGCTTCACTCAAGGTAAGGTAAGTTTGCGAATGGTGAAGTTTTCTTTATGGATTGACTGGTAAAATATAATTTTATTTTATTTTGATTTCTAAAAAAGTATAGATTTTTTATCTGTTCTAGAAATTTGTCACCTTCATCAATTTCCATCAAAAATGGTGTAATTTGTTAACTTTAACACGACAGGTCGCGAGGAGCCTAATTCACACAATGAGCAATGCGCGAATTGGACCTACTGAGATTGTTAATGTTCTTGCTGAACAGGCTGGGGGAATTCAAAATTTAAACTTTAACACGACAGACGTTCGTAACGCGGTCCGAACCCATAGACGAGCCGCGTATGACCTCAATGATGCGCAATCGACAATGAGCCTATTGAAACGGATGCAGATGGAGGACCCGCAGTTTACCTTCGATTATAAACTTGACGACGAGCATCGAGTTAGTACAATTTTTTGGGTCGACGGTCGTTCGAGGCTAGCTTATAAGCATTTTGGGGATGTCGTGACTTTCGACACCACATACCGTACCAACAAGTACTCGATGCCGTTCGCTCCTTTCACCGGCGTCAATCATCATTATCACTCCATCCTGTTCGGGTTCGCCTTGTTAAGGGACGAGAGCGAGGGTTCTTTTGTATGGTTGTTTAGGACGTGGCTGGAAGCAATGAACTTCAAAGCACCCAAAGTGATCATCACCGATCAAGATTTGGCAATGAAGAAGGCTATTGCGACCGTCTTCCCAGACACCCGGCACAACTTGTGCACTTGGCACATAAGCAACAAATACCCGAAACGTCTGCATCACGTGTACGCAAAGTATCCAGACTTTAAACAGGATTTTGACAAGTGCGTTACCAAGTCGTTAACGATTGAGGAATTCGAGGAGAGGTGGGAAAAGCTTGTTCGGGATTACTCATTGCAAGACAACGAGTGGCTCCAGCACTTGTACGAGCGCAAAGAGCAATGGATTGGCGTTTACACGAGGAGGTATTTTTCAGCGGGCATGAAAACGACGGGCAGGAGTGAATCTATGAATGCCACGTTCGATAGTTATGTGGGTACAACTACCAATTTGAAGACTTTCGTTGCATCCGCACAAAAAGCGGTAGCTTCGTTGTTCGTAAAAGAAAGGGCTGCCGACTTTGCAACAACGTACAAACAAAGGAGAAGGTTGCTCGAGACCCCGCTGGAGCTGAACGGTGCCAAAGTCTATACGAAGGAGATCTTCTTGCTATACCAAGTAGAGCTGCGAAAATCGGGACAGTATAAACAAGGTGGCAGAAATGTCTACGCGTGAGTACAAGGTTTATTCGCTCGTGAATGACCTCGTCCCTGAGAAGCTGCGCAGAATTTATACGGTGAGCCATGACACATTGACGGATTCGGTGACATGTGTTTGCAAGAAGTTTGAGTTCCACGGCATCCTGTGTAGACACGTTCTGCGGTTTTTCACCCAGAAGAATATCAGGACAATCCCCGATAAATATGTCCTGCCACGGTGGACGAAAGGTGCAAACAGGTTGCACGGTACCATTGCCTTTCCGGAGCACCCGTATACTGACTTTGAAGAATCAGAGACGTTGCGGTATAATCATCTGGTGACAATGTTCACCCGTTTGTCCGTAAAAGGTGCTGCTACAATGGCCGGATATAAACATCTCCTCGAGGTAGCTCAGCAGCAAGAGCCCATCGTCGACCAGTTGGAAGCAGCTTCAGTCAGCAATGCGGTTGACACTGAGCCTACAACGGGATCAGAAGATGACGAGCCGGGGGAGGAAGACGACAATGATATCCGGCCTTTGGACCCAATTATATCGCAGACGAAAGGACGCAAGAGATCTACGCGGATGAAGAGCTCTATTGAACAGGCAACTCAACCTAAAAAGCTGAGAAGGTGTGCATTGTGCAACAAAATGACCGACCATGACAAGCGGAACCATTACAAGGCACTGGGGATAAGTCCAGGGGTTTTGCAAGACGAGGAAGAAGATGAGGAAGAAGCAGCTGCAGTGGACCTTTAGTTTTTTTGTATAAGCCATCAAGATTGTTTGACATTTGTAATAATACGTAATATTTGATGAATTATCTTTTTACCGAAGACTGGAAGGTTATTTCTGATGGACCCATTCACAGATTAACTTTAAATATTTTTTTTGGCTTGCCCCGTCCGCTACACTATGTAGCGGACGGCGCACCAGAGACCAACATTATTGGGATTGTAAAGTGTCCACGGCACAATATAGCGGACATAAAACTGTTGGTATGCCTTCTGTCCGCTACACAATGTAGCGGACGTCAAACTCCTATTAAATACCAATCAGAACGGCCTCTCTTTTTCCACCCATCTCTCTCTCTCTGTCTCCAACGTCTCACCCACCCGCGACCCCCTCTACGGCGACCGTCCGCATGGCTTTTGCTTCGGTGAACAGGCACTTCTTCAAGGTCATTGTGCCTGGGTTTCATACCGAACTTGTAGGCATCCCTCTTACTCTGTGTTTTCGTGTGTGTTAATTTTATCTTTGCTTAAAAACTTACCTGTCTTATAATGAAGAAGATACCGGTAGCCTTCTGCAGATTGCTTACCACACTTTGGCACGAAGCCACTTGGCTCGAAGCAACTTTAACCAGCAGCAAGGGGTCATGGCTTGTTAAAATCAAGAAGAAGCGCGGCCAAGAGCAACTTTATTTCGCAGAGGGTTGGAATAATTTCTGCGAGCAGCACGACCTCAATGAAGGGGAGTTTGTAATCTTTGAACACAAGGGGCTATTTAGGTTTCAAGTATCCGTGTTTGATCAAAGCACATGTGAAAAAGTTTTCCCCCAATGTTGAACCCTAAATTTGTGTTAATAAATTTCTATCAATAAATTTGTGTCTGATAATTTTAGGTTCTTAATTGTGCATTTGAGAATTGTGATGGTCAATTGTTGATTTGAGGGTGTCAAATTTTTGATGGAATATCATGCGCTTTAGAATATTGAGATTGTTTAATCCGCTGCTAAAGCACTTATTCCATTGCCAGAAACTACCAACTCGAACAAAGTCTGACCAACAGCTAAAAATACCAACAACTAAATTTTTTTTTGCCCAACTGTCCGCTACATTGTATAGCGGACAAAAAGTAGATGTCCGCTACACTGTGTAGCGGACGGCGCACAACTTCTAAATTTTTTACACTTTTTTGCACCTGGAGTACCCCACTGTCCGCTCTAAACTCCAACACTAAGAAAATCTTTTCACTACCCCTTGTGTCCGCTACATTGTGTAGCGGACGGCGCAGCAGAAACTCTTAACTCAACACTTAGAAATTTTTTTCACTTCCCCCAGTGTCCGCCACATTGTGTAGCGGACGGCCCAGCAGAAACTCTCAACCCCAACACTTAGAAAATTTTTTCACTTCCCCGAGTGTCCGCCACATTGTGTAGCGGACGGCGCAGCAGAAACTCTTAACCCAACACTTAGAATTTTTTTTCACTTCCCCGAGTGTCCGCCACATTGTGTAGCGGACGGCGCAGCAGAAACTCTTAACCCAACACTTAGAAATTTTTTTCACTTCCCCCAGCGTCCGCCACATTGTGTAGCGGACGGCCCAGCAGAAACTCTCAACCCCAACACTTAGAAAAAATTTTCACTACCCCTTGTGTCCGCTACATTGTGTAGCGGACGGCGCAGCAGAAACTCTTAACCCAACACTTAGAAAAAAATTTCACTTTCCCGAGTGTCCGCCACATTGTGTAGCGGACGGTGCAGCAGAAAGTCTAAATCCCAACACTTAGAAAATTTTTTCACTTCCCCGAGTGTCCGCCACATTGTGTAGCGGACGGCGCAGCAGAAACTCTGAAACCCAACACTTGAAAAATTTTTGCACCTATGTTGCCCCCACTGTCCGCTACACTGTATGGCGGACGGCTAACCTCAAAAATTTTTGCACTTCCCTACTGTCCGCTACACATTTTGTTTTCCACCTTTCAATCATTCTCAATCTACCTTTCAATCATTCTCAATGAGAACCAAAAAACCAACTCAAATCAATCAAAATCATCTTCAACGCAAATCAGACAAATCAATCAATCAATAATCTTAAACACAAATCAATGAGAGCTTTCTAAATAATCATGGTTTATTAAAAAAAGTTGACATTGTAATGGTACAATGTCAACTGGGGGAATCATGTTGGGGAAGATTCTCGTCATTAGCCGGATTTACAATAAACCTAACCGCTCTAGGCCGGCCTTTCATAATTTGCCAAGCTATTCTATATCTAAAGGTGTCTACTTCTGCTTGGCTCCAAACGGCCGCCTTGAGGCTCTCAGACCGACAAATGTAATCCATGTACATGCAAAGGAAGACGCCGCAGTCCGAAGTGTTACGTTGCTTGGGCCTCCTCTTCTTCAATCGCAAATCGAGCTTTGGCCGCGCCGGTACAGGGTTACCACGGATACCATTGACCATTGCACAAAATATATTCTGCGAGAAACACAAAACGGCGTAAGACACGAGTTAACATTTATGCCAAGTTACAATAACTGTTAAACAACAATCGTAATATTACCATTGAGTCCAACTGGGCTTTGTACATCTGCAGCACAGGCATGTGGGTGGTATCGTCGTGGAGACTGTCGATCACCGATACGACTTTCCGTTCCGGTTCATAGCAAACCAAGTACCAGTGGCTTTCCCCTAAAAATGGGATTAGAAACACGTCGGCAACACTTGCGCTCACTGGACTATCCCTAGTAAGATACGCTCGTAGGTTAGCGGACGGTCTCCACTGGCTCAACTTTTTCTTCCGCCTTTGCTCGACCCACTCATGCCATTCAGACACTAGGAGGCTATGAAAAAAGGCATCCACCAAAAAAATGGCCGGATACCCGTTCAGCCGCTCCCGACCCCTTTCCTTCAGAATCTCCACGTATGTGGAGATGACACCGTTGTCTAACCAACTCCCCGGAGCCAGGGAGGCCATTTCTCCCCACTCGCAAGTGTAATCCATGCCCTCCGGATGATTCACACTATACAACGCTTTGTCCCGGGGGAAGCCGCTAAAATAACGCTCTCTGATTATTTGGCATTTATGCGGCTTTAGGGGCTTCACTGGATGCCCTTTGCGATATTGCCCTCGGGGGTCGACGGGGGGATATTGCACTCCTTCGGGGGTCGACGGGGGGATATTGCACTCCTTCGGGGGGTCGACTGGGGGATATTGCCCTCCTTCGGCAATAGATGGTCCTGCCCACGGGACAATGGGCAGTGTCTCCGACAGACTGATGTGTCCGAAACCCCAGTCTTGCGTGACTTGACTCTGAGAGAGGGGTTGGGGTTCCGAGTCCAATAGCAAAGAGAAGGAGGGCGCACTGTAGTCTTCCCACGGCGCTTGAGCCTGGCCCATGGTGCTTGGCGGTCCCCAATCACCACCCATTCCCGGTACAGAGGGACCACCATATCCCTGGCTCACTCCCGAAGTCTGTCCCGAGGGATCAGTGTATCCCTCGCTCACATATGGGGGCTGCCACCCCGGATAACCCATTCCCGGGCTGACGCCGGAAGGCTGGCCCGATGCTTGGCGCAAAAAATTCCCGCAGCCATACGCCAACGCTTCAGCCTGTTGGCGAAGCTCCTCGCCCATTGCATCCACCAAATCCTTCCGCTCGCTCAACTTCTGGAAGAAGGCGAACGAGGCATTAACCTACATCCAGAGAGATAATAAATAAGTAACTTCATACACAGTTAGAATCATCAAGTTCAATTAAAGGCACTGGTTGGCCAACTTACCAGATTGTATGCCATGTGCTCATCGATCTGACCCCTAGGGTGGTACTTCTCCCCGCGTTCAAACCTTACTGGAGCTACTCTCCTCCGGGTGATGCGGTAGTACCACCCATTGTACTGTTCGATGCTGATCACGGGGTCAGGCTCCGACACAATGGCCGCCAGCGTGTCCTGCCAGGAATTCCAAACCTCAAGTTCTCGTGCGCACAAGTCGTGCGCATTCGCCTTGCCAAACCGTCCGACACCCGGTGGGTTCCTGTTAAGCCTCATATCCGGCGCGCCGGCTGGCAACCCCTGCAGGCACTCAAAATGGCGCATAGCGCGATCTGGCAGCTGCCACTCTGCGACCTCGAAGTGGATCAGGGGTGTGCGTTGCAACCCGGAGAGCGTGAAGACGAACGACTCTCCCACCCGTCGCGCCAAATGTTTGTACGGTGCCCATCGCATCTGGCCAGGAGATAACGAGTCGAGCTCCCCCCGATAGTACGTAATGTTGTGATGGGGATCGTCTCTCCTCGGGTAGTGGCTGTCCTTCCGGCTGTACTCCCAGGCGCACAACCGAGGCCACACATTATCGGTTCCGTCCCTACGCCTGGGTGCGCCGGTAGCAAGGTGTTCATAAGACCACACCTGAGAGCAAAGACAAATTAAATAAAGTATCGTCAAATTTTATTGTCGATTCAACCAAAAAAAAAAGAAACGAGCACGTAATCAAGAATTGTATGATATACCTGCAATAGCGAGAGACATGCACATATCGCTTTGGAGTCGGGCCTCGTTGCCTTGTGCAATGCTCGGTACAGGTACGCAAGAGTTGCGGCTCCCCAGGCATAATCCCCAACCTCCAGCAGGTTACCCAACAACGGTAAATATTTGACGCTGACGGTATTCTTCGACGTTGTTGGGAACAGAATTGCCCCCATCACCCACAAGAGGAAAGCTTGTGTGTACAGCACAAGCATCTGATCCGTGTAGTTATCCGGCAGAACCTTGTAGGTATCTACCAACCACTTCAACTTGATACCACCAGTGCTAAATTGATCCTGGGGTATCGAAGTAAAGAAGTCCCTAGCGGTCCTCTTATTCGTTGCTTCCGACGGAGGAGCTATTACCGGCCGCCCGGTAACCCTAAGATGAACCCTACATCTTCTAGGGTAATTGTCAGCTCTCCGAGAGGGAAGTGAAACGTATTCGTTTCACTTCTCCACCTTTCAACAAGGGCACCTATTAAGTGCCGGTCAAGTTGTTGAAAGATCTGCCCATGCGTGAAAATCCCAAACCCAATCCCACGCAGTAATCTTTTCTGGGTTCTGTTCAATTTCCATGCTTTAAAATTATCGGATACTTCTACCGTGTTGAGAAGTGCTCTTTCCTACGAATTAATAAATACAATTTAAGCAAAATAAACGATATACAACGTTCCCAAGAATAACAAAGTTGATAAAATAAGTATCTTACTCCACCATCCCATATGAGCGTACTGATATGGTTTGCTTGGTCGTATAATACGGACGGATCTTCTGGTCCAGGGTTGAAATCCATTTTTGGCAACTGAAATTATGAAAAACGGCAAGGTTGGAAGCGTAAACATTCTCAAACATACAACGCTAGCACAGTCAACGCTAGCATGTGATCAGATAATACTCACATAAGTTCACATGCTGTGTATATGCAATGTACATAGATACAAACAGACACGGAATGAGATTTTACAAGTGAAATCACATGAACAAATAATACGCAATACACATATATATATATATAGATACATTGACAAACGCTAGCACAATGCACCGCGCACACATTCAAAATCATGCATAAGCCGCAATAACAACTCTAGATTATGAACAAATAAAGGATTGGTTTGTGAACTTACGTGATTGATTCGTCGATTAAAGGATTTCTTGAGAAGAAATTGCGCCGATCTACTTGCCAACGCCGCTAGAAGAATTGTGAGAAGAAGGAATGAATAAGGGTTTCGAAGTAATGAAAAACAAAAACGGTCCGCTACACTGTCTAGCGGACGGTGGGATAAGGACAAAGTAACAGTCGTGCATCGACAGGACTGATGTGACAATTGATTTGACGGAAACAGTCGTCCGCTAGACAGTGTAGCGGACGACTTTTTGGCTGTCAATGTGAGGCTACACAGTGTAGCGGACGGGGGAGCAGGGGCAAGATGGTAAAAAGGTCCGTCCGCTACACAGTGTAGCGGACGACTGACAGCGCCGCAAAAATAAAAGATCTGGGCCGTCCATCCCTTCGGGATGGACGGCCAGATCGCGCTAGCAAGATCTCCTATTTTGCTAGCGCTCTCAACGGATCAGCATATATATATATATATATATATATATATATATATATATATATATATATATATATATATATATATTGATCTAAATAGAGATGGGCAAATAAGCTTTCTAAATCCATTGTTCCCCGTATTCCTTTTCATGAAACATAATGACGTTGTAGCGAACAAATTTTGCACAGTCGGGATCATTTGTTCTGAGTATTTAAAACTTTTGAATTACAAAGAATTGGTGGGGCAAGAAGAAGGTTTAACTGAGGCAAGGTGGTATTTTATTGTAGACCCAACAGTCTTGGATCGTCAAGATCCCAAGATTGTCAACCTTGCAGCTAGTTGTTATTAAAGCACAGGTGCAACCAAGGCACAAAGGTCTTCTAGAGTCCATGTAAAGGGGAAGGTGCTCGCGCGTGCCTCATTAAAGCAATGCTCACAGTACATAAAGTTATCAAACTAATTTTACAGCATCAGTCAACAATATAAAACATCAAATTCATAAAACATGACATCTCATAACAATTTTTATCGCTTCTCCAAATTTAGTAACTTCGTAATTAACTAAAAATAGAATCTCTCTTCTTCTGATGTTACTCGTATTTCAAAATTCAGATGTCTTCAAAGTGGGCTGGTTCACTTAAATCTTCTTACTCAAGCACTTTGGTGTTTATTTCTTTCTTTAACAACTACGCGCTTTTTGCTCAAGAGTGTACGTGAATACTTACTTAGTATTACTTAAGTACGGTGTCCATTTAAAAAAACTCATCGAAATCACCTATTTTTAAACAAAATAAATGAATGCCTAACATCCTGCGCCTAGATGTACAAGGCGAGCACCTTTTCAAAGATGCCACGCCTAAAGCTAAGCGAGGTGCTAACTCGCACCTTGTGCCTTAGGCGAGCAACTACGCGCACCTTTAATAACTATCCTTGTAGCAGTTTCATGCTCTGTAGTATACATCAACAAAGTTAATTTATTTTGGTACCTATTAGTTTAGAAACATATGGTATGTAAAAATTGACCAGTAAGACGATTTTTGAGCCTCCTCATCTTTTCTTCTGAGAAGCTCTCCCTTTCTCTTTATCTTTCGTCTCCGTCATCACCTTCGGTTTTTGGGATGGGTGTGACGTGGTAAAATTTTTGTTGGTTCAGGTTGTTCGCTGGGGATCTTGGTGTGACAAGCTAAATGACTGTCATTGTTGCGATGGATCATAATCGGCCAAATGGAGTCATCCGTGTTTTTTAGCACCGGTGATTTGTTAGAGTTTGAAGCTGGGTTTAGCTGTCGGGGTCCTTGGGTGCTCCATGGTCGGGTTGTGGTGGTCAAAGGTTGAGTAGGTTCTTTGTCGTGGGGTTTGTCCTTGATTAGGTGTTGGTGGTCTTTAGATGAGGGTTATTTTATGTCGGGATTATGGGTATAGAGCTACCATGGTTTTGAGAAGGACCGGTGAGTCTGGGCTAGGTTTTTCTTCTAGGGTTTATTTTCCCTCTTTCCCGTTGCCCTAGAAAGGTTTCTTGATTGCGATTGGAGGTGGAGGAGTGTCTGTGTTTTCATGATTTTGTTGTTTTAGGTTGTTGCGATCAATGTTGGGACGACTGAGGTTGCCGTAAGTGGTCGTCGGTGGCATGTCTAAATATTGGGCTTTCCTCAATTTGGCTACCGTAACGATGGAGATTCCAACAGCATTTTATCCACAAATAAGGTTTTTGGTAGGTATCTGTTTAGGGTATACTGGGTCTAAACAGCGGAGCGATAGCTGAAAAAGGTGAAATTCTAGAGCCAGCATGGGTGCACGAGGATCAAGCAGAAGATGCAGCGTCGGCACAAGTGTCTGGTCTTCGGGTTGGCAGCTGGCAATGTGTGTGGTGTTGTTTGTTTGCGATTGCCAGTTTTATTTTGGTATTATCTTATTTTTTGTTAGTATTTATCTTGTTTTAGCTGGTTTTTATCGTGTAGTTAGCTGGTTATTGCATATCAATGCAAAAAAAAAAGTCTTATTGGTTTGTGAGTTTTATGTACTTATTAAGTTTGTTCTTCATTTTGCCACTGTTGTTTTAGGCCTTTATTTTATTGTTATGCCTGTCAGATGGAGATTTCATCCGTGAGTCTTTTATTTGCCTATCTGAACACGTTTGTAACTCCATTAATCTTGGTATATACTTCTACTCTTAGATAAAAAAATATATAAAAATTGGTACCTTTGCTCCTTTCGATGTAAATCTAGAGGTGTTTCCTATTAGTGCCAAGAAAGGGCACAGATGAGCCATGATGATATTCCTGGAGAAGTTACAGGGCAAAGTATAAACTTAGGCCTTGTTTGACGCTCATTATTTTTTCAGTTTTGGAAATTGAAAAAAAAAACGCGTTTGGTAACCATTTTTTTTCCTTTTCTAATTTAAAAAACTAGTTTTTAAACTGAAGAAGAAAAAAAATTCCAAAAACTGGTTTTTTTTTTCACTTTTGATTTTTTTTTGAGACCATGACCACCACCAGCCACCTCAGGCGACCACTGCCGGCGGCTTGCCAGCAGTCGCCAGAGGTTGCCGCCGGTGACTGCCGGCAGCCACCACCACCACTGATTACCGGCAGCCACCTCCGGCCGCCGGTAGCCACCGCCGGCAACCACCGGAGGCCAGCAGCCACCTCGACAACTACCGGCGACAGCCGTCTGCCACCTGCCGGCGACCACCACCGGCAGCCACCAGCCACCGGTGGCTACCATCACCGTCGACCACCGCTACGCCCCACCATCGCCACCACAAACCACCACAAAAAAAACTCAAAATAAAAACTGGGTTATCAAACATTAACAAAAAAAAAACTCAAAATAAAATTGGATTATCAGACACCCATTAGTTTTTACAATTTAAAAATTGAAAACCAAAAAAAAAAAATGTCAAACGAAGCCTAATTTTTGACTTTTGGTTCACGAATATCAAGGTGCCGTAGCTTCTTTTTTTTTTAGGTGCCGTAGTTGTTGTATTACAAAAGGGGATAACTCCCGACTTGTCCTTTAACTCGATTGAGGAAGTTCTTGGGATTTTCTTGATAACCACTTTTGTATAACGAAATGGAAAGATAAAGAGAAGCTAAATGATGAATTTTTTTTTTTGAATATAATTCCGACGGGTGTCTCTCCTAGAGTTGTTTCTTTCGTCGAGTAACATGAGGATGCTTGAAAAGACATTAATTAAAATCAGGAAAGTAAATGTTAGAGGCTATTTAGATTCTAACACCGGGGTGTAACTATGGTTAGATAACTCGTGCCAGTTCAAAGTCCAGAAAATTATGGACATATTTTCATATAGACTGTGGTGGACGTGGGCTTAAGTTTTGATCCCTAAAGATGTGGTCTAATCTTGGCAAAGACTTTTGAAAACTCGCCTAGCTCCTGAAAAATCCAATATGTCCAATTTTTGTCTAATTTTATGTGTGTGCAAAGTACGTGTTTTTTCTTTTCTTTTGTCATCTATATCAACTCATCCTCCATCACATAAGTTCAATGTAATCTATACCCTCCAAAGCCTTAAATCTAAAAAAAAACATACATGACTAAAATGTATGTTTGTTTTTAACTTCTCTGGACCTCATTCTCTCTGCCCCATTTATGTACATCTCCCTCTCTAACTTCCTCTTTTCACCGTAATCATTATACCATACATACATACATACATAAATACATACATACGAGTACTATGTTGAGCTTCCCCAGTCTAGAGGCAAGTTGAAAATCAAGCATAAGTCACTTGGATTAGATTCTCTATGTGGTGGTGGGTTGCGGTGGTGGGTGGATTGATGGTAGTGGTGGGTTTCAAGGAAGTCGGGAGGGGGGGGGGGGGGGGGAGGATGCTGGAGAGAGAGAGAGAGAGTTTAGGTTGATCGACAGCGAGGCAGTGGTGTTTTGTCCGTGGTGGTGGTAGGAGGTAGTTCTCATTTCTTCGTGATCACGACCAAACAGTTGGCCAAACCTTGAATTTTGGATATTCAAGGTGGATCATTATACCATGCATTGGACTCCTGTTAAGATTTCCAGTCACGGACATCTCAACATGCATAGCTCGAGTTCAGAGAAATTTTATCATCTTATGATAGCAGAACTGACAAAATAACTAATGTGGTAGTGGTGGGGTGGCGGCACTGATGGTTGTATCTTGGCTATAGCCGGTTGATGAACAAAAGGAGACAACATTGTGAAACACTGGCATTTTTAGTCCAACTGAAAACTACGAAGTCAGTTCCGGTTACATTGATCAACCACATGGTTTTTTCTTCTTAACGATAAGGTTTTTTCTTTGGTAAAAAGTTTATTTAGTTGATAAATGAACTCCAAAAATACCGATTGACAATTTCGAATGTCTTTAAGGACAACTGTGATAATTATATACCAAAATGTGAAACTCAAATATCAGTTTTTAATCTTTATCATGAAATTTTAACTTTTGACAACTATTGGTAGACCTGGCAAAATGATATCCGTACTCGTTACCCGAACCGTACCCGGTCTAAAATACCGGGTACGGGTACTAGTATTCAATACCCGCCGAAATGAGACCCGTACCCGAACCGACCTGTAATTTTCGGGTCGGGTCGGCTTTCGGGTTACCCGGATTTACCCGGCTTGTGTGCTATATAAAGGCTTTTAGGGTTTCTTGCCTTCATTCTCCTTTCATCTTTTCTCGTCCCACCGCCGCTCTCTCTCTCTCACAGACCGTCCTCTCCACGCCAAACCCACATGACTCGGTCGCCACCACCGATAGTCCTCGGTCGCCACCACCGACAGTCCATACTCAACAAGATCCCAGATCTGCATGATCACTACCGCGCCGTCAGTGCAACTCCGTAGATCTACTACCACCGACACCGTCAACGGCGGCCACTTCCACTCCAGATCTACGGCCGGCCGCTTCAACTCCGGATCTACCGCCGGCCACTTCAACTCCGGATCTACCGCGGGCCTTAAAACACCTTCTACTTCTTTAAAGTTTCAACCCCTGTTGAGTGATTTTATTAGTTCTTTGTAATTTGCAATATTTGTTAATTATTTAATTTATTTTGTTCGGTAGATCAATAAATGTATGAATGTTTGAGACTTTGAGTATGTTGTGACTTTCAGAGTTTCAGTGGTGGATTTTGATGGTGTTTATATAGATGTACAGATTGTTGTGTTATGAATTTTGATAGAGAAGAAAGAAATAGAACAATCAGGAATAAATTTGGCTGTTAAAATAGGGCAAAGTGATGTAATAAAAATTTGTTTTATTAAAATAATATTTAATCAGAAATTGGTATTTTACCCGCGGGTAATACCCTACCCGCAAGGGTAGGGTACGGATCCTGAAAAACTCTACCCGTAAAAACCCGGGTAAAAATTACCAGACCCGTTTTTATCCGGACCCGACCGGGTTTTACCCGTACCCCGACGGGTATACCCGTTTGCCAGGTCTAACTATTGGCACTCCGTTGGACGGTAATGGTGTGCGCTGCTTCATGCACAAGGTACAATCACATATTGTCTCAGAAGTGTGCCATTGGCCAAAGAAGCAGTGCTTCTAGGGATACCCCTTTCATTAATTATCTCTTCCTCCTAATGATTTTTCCTTTTTTCTTCTTTCGTGGGAGTAAATGCAGAACTAAAGTGGTATACGGACATTATTTTGATCGATGCCTTGCTAGAGATATACATATAAGAAGTACTTACGAATTCCTTATGATTACTGATGCTTACTTTGGATGGTAGTGAGTGTAAAGGCGTCCAACTCGAGGCTTATTTGTTATAGTATTAGTCATTATTTTTTGATGTGAGATTGATATCTCAACACCCCCGTTGCGTGTATCCGGACTTCTTTTTCAATGAGTCAAATACGTAAATGAATTGAATTGGGTGGCGGTAAATTTGATTCCGAATTGTCTATTAGATCTAGATTTACCCATGATACAATGTGAAATCATTTAACTCAAAATCAATTAGTAGCTATGAATAGAAAGACCCACAAGGCTTGAAATATTAGTCATTATTTTTTGGACGTCAAATAAATCTCAACACTGAGAAGGCAATGACAAAAGCGTGAAGATTGGAGGATTAAATGCCAAGACAAATGCTTCAAGCTTATTGTGATGTAGTTAATAGGTCCAGTGGCTTGGCAAGAGCCCAGGGGCAAAGCTTTTAGGAAGGTTGTAGATTGGAATGCTTCGCTGATGAATAGGGCTAAAGGACTCTTCAGGAAGATTGCTTGAATCAGGAATACTGACACATGGTTTAACCTAATCACTTTTGCCAAATCTCAAAGTGTTAACGACTGTCTTGGAGTATTTCTAATTCTGTACTGTCTATTGAATGCTTTGAAGTACCAAACTTGGCCTCTTTCTGACCTTGAGGTCTGGTGTTAAAATCAAATACATCTCATATTCATCTATGATGTCTCAAAGGAAAGTACAAGTTTTGTAAGACCATTAAAGCTTTGCAGTTTTATTCCAGGCTTAGTTGCACAGAAACAGAACAGGATAGTGACTCGGTGTGACAGCGAGGGCGAAAGCAGGGAGACGGCAAGGTTAAAGGATCAGAAGGGCGGGCGCTCCAAAATAAGAAGTGCAGAATCAAGATGTGGTCTAGGAAACCTGCATGCTGCATCTCCCAGCAGATGACACAAATAACTAAACAAAACTGTAATTACCAAGAATGATTACAGGTTTTAATTAGAGCAATGTTAATTCAATTAACATTGATCAAGTAAGGAGGAAACGGAGGAACGCATTGATCAAAGACAATCTTGAAGTTCCAGTTTTTTTGTTTTTGTTTTTGAGGAAGTCTAGATCCATCCCCTACACAGTGAAGCATGAATGCCCTGTGAGGTCAATTTTGATTTTTTGCTCTCTGATGAACGATTTATGACCTTGTAACAAGCTTTTGGCGGTACTTTTTCTTTACAAGCTGATCCCATGTTAAAGAATTCTCCTCAATAATAATTCATACCTGTCTTTATTAAATTAAAAGAACAATTCTTGGTTGCTGGATGGTGATCTTTCTAGCTATAACAGCGTCATGAATGAGTTGGTTTGACAATTTTTTTTTTTGGTTTTCAATTTTTAAAGAGCAGTTTATTTATTTATTTATTTTTTTTACAAAAACAAATGGGTTTTTATTTATTTATTTTTTTTACAAAAACAAGTGGGTGTTTGATAACTTTTTTTTTTTGGTGTTTGGTAACCCTTTTTATTTTGACTTTTTTTTTGGGTTGTTTGCGGTGGCCGGTGGTGGTGGCCTGCGGTGGCCGGTGGTGGTGGCCGGCGGTGGCTGGTGGCTGCCGACGGTGGTCGCCGGCGGCCGGAGGTGGCTGCCGGCAGTCGTCGGCCGCCGGAAGTGGCTGCCGGGGGCCGGTGGTGGTCGTCGGAGGCCGGAGGTGGATGCCGACGGCGGGAGGGTGGTGGTGGTAGTCTCAAAAAAAAAACCAAAAGTGAAAAAAAAAATATGGAGTTTTTTTTTTACTCTTCAGTTTAAAAACTGGTTTTTTAAATTAGAGAAGGAAAAAAAAATGGTTACCAAAAGCACTTTTTTTTTTCAATTTCCAAAACTGAAAAAAAAAGAGAAAAAAAAAGAGCGTCAAACCTACCCGAAGTTTTTTGGTTCCATATTTGATCTGTCATGGTGATGATCACCATAAGTCTGATCAAGAAAAGAACCAGATTTTTTGCAATACCAGTTACATGGTAACTTGCATGTACGTGCCGGAATTCATGCCAACAAAATGTAAATCAAGTGAAACTCACCCGCGATTTGCCTGATAGGTTCAAGATTACCATAGATGGGACGGGATGGGATGTTCCAAGCTTGATCTGGATTTTGCTATATATAGTGCATTCTAATGGAATTCTTGACCCCGGATAATGAATCGATTAGGCCCTGCCTTTAGGCCACTTAGTTGAAGATTCAACCACCACCAATTCGGCTTGCTGCATGCATGATATTTCTGTGACTATTTGCTACTACATGCGTGATATCCGTGTGTTACAAAACAGTGTCTGAGACCTTCCTTCCTCTCTTAAACTCACAAACAACATATAGAAAAGTTGCCTTCCCTTCCTTTCCCTTTTCTTCCTTTCTCTTCTCTTCCTTTCTTTTCTTTTCTTTTCTCTCCACTTAAAGTCACAAATAGGGTATTAGGGTTTCATTTTTCGTTGTTGACAACTTCTAGAGAGAGAGATGAAAAATCTTCCGCCGCAATTAAGTTAATTGTTGGCACTTTGCTTCATCACATAAAGGAGTAGAGGATTTACATCTAGCGCAAAGTAGAAGCAGTACCTAATAGGAGCGCATAGACATGCATGCTACAGCTACACATGAAAAAAAAACCAAAGCTTGTACTAGCCAACCCCGTCAGAAAGGCTTGCTTGAGATGCACTGACAAACCTCATCCGCCTGATCAATGCATATACCTACGGCGGATCTTGGAGGCATAACGTCTCTAGTTAAACTCTCGTCCTTTCCCAGACCATGTATGCGGCATTTCAACTGCCGAGTCCCGTCACCGCCAATTGACCCTGCAAGATCATTCAACGCAATCAAGTTACACTTTACACATATAAATGGAATCTACTTGTCGCGGGTGCTTTTTCAGTCCTACATTTAGATTGATTCCAAGGAATAAATTCTTGCAGAAACATTCTTCATTGAACTCGTCAGCTTTTCAAATTTTAGTTACATGTTTTAGTCTCCACTGATTTTCTGTCTGAAGGGACCCAAAGAGAAGGATTTTATCTCATCGACGGGCATGAGATTATGTAGAGAAAGAGTTAACTATAACCTCAAGTAGAGACCCAAGAAGACCTTGACAAAGCTTTCTGGCATCATGAAAATTTGGGAACAAAAGCAACTCATGCTGCTTTCCAAAACATTCAAATTTATTTGACAAAATTCAATGGGAGTCGCTAAAAAGACTGCGAAATTAAACAACCCTCATTGCTAAAGTTTGTGGAGACATCTATGCAAAAGCAGAAGGCACCACCTAGGTTCGTGCAGACCAGTCCTCCAACATGACAACCAAAACACTAATACCCAAGCCATTAGATGAGAAAATGACTGTTTACATGATGCTCAGTCCAGGATCTCAAAGATGATATCATGCCCAAAATCTCTCACCAACTTTTCATTATACTCAAACTTGTACATAATCAATTGAGTGGAGCCATGTCTTTGTCGTCAACCTCCTGTTGCCGACATTGTTATGGCTTCTGGTTAACACTCTACGGCTTTATATACACACAATTGAACTAAAAACTTTACAAAATAGGAGATACGCCTACCATTACCTCCTGAACAGGCCTATGCGCTATAACTGAAAGGATGAAGTTACATCTGGGATTATAGGACGAAAAAAAAGGGAAGGAAAAGGCTCGCATAACCCTGAAGGAAAAAGCAGAAGGGCAAAATGAAAAGGATAAAGGTAAAGGAAGAGAAAAGCCAGATATTTGAAACATCCATTTCCTAATATGGTTCATACGAAAACTCAGGGAAGATTAGGCCGACTGAAAGCAAATCTATTCTCATTCAGTTAAAATTTGGCCCGTAATAGTTTCATTGCAGCATAGTGAGATTGGATTCCCTCCATTTTTCCCCTTTCATTTCCGTTCCTTCCTGCTTCTCTACTTCCACTGCCACACAGTAATATCATCAAACACCTCATGTTCCAACATGAACCTTTCCATAATAACAAGGATTCAGAAACTAAGGGTTGCTTTAAATTCTAAAGTTCTGCGGTAAGTTTTCGGGACGTTGACCATGAAACATAATTGAAAGTCGAAAGGATAAGAAATACAAAAAGTCCGCTGTTGGCATCTACTGTTCTAACCCAAGCGGGCCAATTATTTCATAAATAATTGCAATAAAACAGAGTAATTAGTGAACCATAATTCTCAGTACTTGGTTCAAGTAACAGGCAACCACAATCAAGTGACCAAACACTCAGCAATAACAATAAAATCGATCATATACCTCTTGCTAAATATAGCATTTCCCCAAACAGCTGAGACATCTTTGTACCCTACAATCAAAATAACAAAAAATTCCCACATCATAACTCTAACAATCACAAACAAATAGGAGTCCCAATAGCAAAAAATCAAGATTTTGGGAAACGGCACTAACCTATTTCCATCACAAGTAGGGCAAAGACATGGGTTTATTGCAACAGGATCATACAATGGTGACCACTCAATTGTGGACTTCCCTTTGCACAATTTACACGGGCAAAACCCTTTTCCTTTACAAACCCCACACGGGTTTCCACGCTTAATCTACAGAAATTCAAGAAAGAAGCTAAAGTGGATGAAGTAAACAATATATGCTTAAGATATGATGGTTATGTGTGCGCACGAATGTATGTGGGAAATGTACCGGTTTAACGTGGGATGAGGCGTTGACAATAACGGAGTTGACCATGCCGGCAGCGAATATACCTCCGAAAACCAAGGCCACCCCTTTGGCTAATGTTGTGAGCACTAGACGAGGGAGTCCACCATTATCAGACATATTACACGCACGGTTTACTGGTTAGGTTTTTGCAGAAGCCGAAATTGAACAGAAATATAAGATTTTAGCCATGGGGATAACGACTCCTTATAGACTAATTTTAAGCATTGGGTGTGTTTGTCTTGAAAACATATTTTTGTCTCTCCATTGGGTGTGTTTGTCTTAAAAACATATTTTTGTCTCTCCATGTGGACGGCCGTCCACCTTTTTTCTAACGGGAGTTCGGTTCTGCATCCAATTAGATCCGGTCCTTAAACATTAAGGTGTTATAAGTTAAAATTGAAACTAAAGGGTTTTATAACGAAAAAATGATGTAAATCTTAGGGAGTTTAGTATAATTTACCCTAAAATGTAATGAGTTAGTCGGCACTATAGTGAAGTTTGCTCCTATCACACTCCCTTGCGGTTATTAATTACATTTTGGATCATTTTTATTTTACATCATATTACCCTTCACATTAAATTGAATTATTTCTAAAGCTAATAAAACATTTTTATTACCAAGAACCTACAAAATATCATGCCCATCCGCACATTTCAAAGACTCCATTACAAACCAATTTTTACTAGGGTTCATTGGCACACGTGACGCATTTGCAATTAAGCAAAATATATGCAAATCTAATCAATGAAAATAATTAAAGGTACATAAGAAGGAAAATGAGCTTTGATAACATTGGAGACCGAGAGGGAAGGAGTGGCAGAAATAGAACTCCTTCTTGCCACATAACAACACCACCATCATCAATTTGCACCACCACAACCATTATTGAACTTTACAAGCAACCATAAAAAATGCCAGAAACTACCTAGCTCCTACCCCTCACAAATTTTGATTACATGCTCTGTACCCTTATTGTGAAATTTAACCAACTCCACCCTAACCACCCACCATATCACCACCACCACATGCAGTCGTCGCTCGGTAACACCACCACCAGAACTGCCGCCTGCACCACCTCACCAACCTCGCCTTCCTCTCAGCTATCCACAGCCTACCACTACTACCCAATATCCCAGTCCACCACAGCCAAATCCAAATTCCACCACCAGCCATGGATTTAACCCCACCAACACCCACAAAATCCCACAGCCCCCTATCCACACGTTGGAAAATACCAGTACCTGTATGGCCAAATTTTGTTTAGAAAACGGTTATACAGATTTAGAAAATAAGTCAATATATATGTATAAGTATACATCAAGAGTAACGATAAAGGAAAAGAACCGTTAGCCTATGAGAGACACAAATAATTTATACGCGGACTTTAAATTACTGTTGTCTCTCTTCGTGGCGTAACTAACGAGGAACAACAATGTAAGATTTAGCCGATAGGCTCACAACAGTATCTCCTCTCGTAGCATGATCACAGGAAAACTTGTGAACTGTCCGATCAAATTGTCCACATATTTAATGTAGAAAACATATTTGTATATAATATTTCTAGTGATTTTCTCTCTTATTTTCTAACTTTTCTCTCACTTTTGTCTAGCATTTGTCTAACCCTTGCTTCTACTAGCCATCTCTTATTCATCCTTGGTGAAAGGGTGCAAAGATACCTTCTAAAAGAAAGGTCACAATCCTTATAAAAACATTTAGTTTGGAGGGAGTCTTAAAACTTTTCAAACACCAAGACCCTCAATTTTAGATGGATGGACTGTCAGCCTCTGCTTGAACCTTCACCGAAGGGAATAGAGATAGCAATTGTATGTGCCAAGACAGTGACATGAAGGACTTTGATGTGATTTAATGACTTGAAGCCGTTCCACTAGGACTGTCGATGAATCTGAGGGAAAGACTTCAGTTTATGTTCATCCTAACTCTGGCCATTAAGTTCACTTGGATACTCTCAAGGAACTCTTGGAGGCGGTGACGCCAAAAATGGCCTCCATGGTTTAGGCACATCGGAGCAATTGATTTGTTTTGGAATCTGAATCAAGTACTGCCCAAAGTGTATGTTCATGTATTTAATAATAGTTCGTGGGGTTATCGAATGCATTTTGGTGGTGCCGGGTAATCGCGGTGGGGTGGGGTGGGGTGGGGTGGGGTGGGGCAATGATGGTAAGAAGGAAGAGATGACACATAATAAGAACTAACAGATTGACCATCGTATCCTTTATAACTAATGGATTTTCTCACATCCATTAGTGTTTTCCGGCGCGATCGTAGATATGACAAATCCTGACAAATCTTAGGATTCTTAATGCCTAATAGTAAACATTGAGGTTATAGTTACAACCAGTGTTATTAAAAGCGCGCCTAGGCGCAAGGCGCGCTTAGGCACACAACCCGCGCCTCGCCTAGGCTAGGCACAGCGAGTTCAAGTAGGCGCGCGCCTTGTGAGCCTAGGCGCCCAGGCGCTAGGTGCATGGCGGGGCGGGAGGCGCGACTGTCTGCGTGCGTCCCCAAATCCAAATCAATTTCACTGTTTGTCCTTGCTCCGGTGACCTCGTCACTCCTCGTCCTTTCTCCGGTGACCGGTGGCCGTCGTTGCTGCCATTGCTTGTCCCCTCGCTGCCTTCGCCGACTGCTAGTTGCTCCGCTGCCTTTGTCGACGCCGTGCCGCTGCTCTTGCCGCTGCTACTCCGCTGCTCCATGCCTCCACCCCCACTGGTCTCTCTCTCTCCCTCCCTCCTTCACTCTGTCGTCAGACTGTCACTCCCTCACTTGCTCCCGACCGTGAACACTGAGACAATCTCTCACTTTGTATTGATTCCTGTAGAAATTTTGGTTGTAGTGTTGTACTTGGACATACCTGCTTGCTTTTGTAGATAGCTGGAATTATACATTACTTATACGGTTACACTTGAATAATTATCCATGTACTTGTGTGTCTGATCCACGGCAGTGCTATTTCTTGTTTTTAAGGTTAATATAAGCACAAATAGCTATTGTTAATTATTATGTTCTTAATTTTTTTAAATGTAATTTTATTATTTTAATGCACTATTATTTAATTATTTATATTTATTTTAATTTTGTGCCTCACTTCGAAAAGGTGCGCGCCTGGGATCCAGGGACCTTTTGCGCCTTTAATAACACTAGTTACAACTTTTTGGGAAAACATAGGGTCAGAGTGTAATTAAGCCTATTCTTAGTTTGACTTTCTACCTTTCCGAATTTATTACCTAAAAAAATTACTCCCCCCCCCCCCCCCCGGTCTCTAAAATATCGATCACTTTTACTATGGACGCATATTACGAATTTTGTTTATGTATTGTATGTTTTTCTCATTTTACCCCTTAGAGAGAGGGAATAAGAGAGTTGGCTATGAAAAAAAAATTTGGTTGATAGAGTGTTAAATGTAGAGAGAGAAATAGAATAAAAAAATATAAAGTGATGTGTCAAGAGAGAAAAAATGAGTTGGTAGAGAGTTAAATGTGAAAAAAGAAATAGAATAAAAAAATAAAAGGGTAAATATGTAAACATACCTATAGAATTTTTTTAAAATTTGGAAGTGATCAATTTTGGTGGGACAACCAAAAAAAAAAAGATGATCAATTATTAAGGGATGTAGGGAATACGATTTTTGTTCATCGATACCCCAAACCCTGATTGAATTGAAACACAGTAAAGAAATAGAAAATGAACACCAAACAAAATAGAAAAGCAAATAATAAGTGGTACGCGGGATAGTTTGGGCAAAAAAGAGTCAAATAAGGTGACATCATAAGTTTTTATAACCCTAGTTAATGGTTTGATGTGAAGTGTAACAAACTATTAAACCGTGTTGCATGTAGTTTTTAAACTTTGCCAGGCAAGTACAATAGGAGCGTAATTAATCCAAATGTAAATGTGCATTTCTCATTTTATTTTCATTTAATGCCCCACTTTACTTAGTCTCCTTTTGGTATTTATTTTTGTTTTGCTGAGTGTTCCCAACCTACTTTGGTTGGTCGCACCCAAAGGCTCATTAGGGGTCCCATTTTACACTACACGTCAAATAGTCAACGGTCAATTTTTCAACACTCACAAGCCGGTCAAAGCGACATATACTCAAGTCACGTGAATTGCTGGTGAAACAACCTTGGCGCGCCTTCCCCCTTGAGGGTCGACCACCTTCCCCTTAAGCGGGTCGGCAACCTACCTTGGCGACCGTCACCCGTGGTAGTGTGCTACAGCCGTGAAGCCCGCTGTCGCCCATGGTCGGGCGTCGTATCCCCCCCATGCCTGTCGTCGCCTGCTCTTCCGTGCCCCTCGCCGTTGCCCGCACTCCGGCTTCATGGTGCCCATTGCCCGTGGTCGTGCGCCGTCACCGCAACACCCGCTGTTGACAGTGGTCACGCGCCAACTTCATGTCGTTCGTCGCCCGTGGTAGCGTGCTATAGCCGTGAAGCACGCTGTCGCCCATGGTCGCACGTCGTATCCCCCCCGATGCCCGTCATCGCCGGCTCGCCAGCTCTACCGTGCCCCTCGCCGTCGCCTGCACTCTGGCTTCATAGTGCCCATTGCCCGTGGTCGTGCGCCGTCACCGCAACACCCGCTGTCGATAGTGGTCGCGCGCCAACTTCATGTCGTTCGTCGCCCATGGTCTCGCACCGTTGCAGCAATGCCTACTGTTGCCCGCACGCCAACTTCCTGGAGCTCGTCGCCCGTGCGTCGACTCCACGACACCTGTCATCCCTGACTCCACGGTCCCGTCGCCCAAGATCCGTGCCATCTCCGCGACATCCGTCGTCCGTACCCGCGCGTCGTCTCTGACACTTTGCAGCACTTATGCGCCGCGCCACTGATACAGCCATGCCCCCTGACTCTCTGTCACCCGTGGTAGCGTGCTATAGCTGTGAAGCCCGCTGTCGCCCATTGTCCCGCGCCGTATCCCCCCGATGCCCGTCGTCGCCTGCTCTATCGTGCCCCTCGTCGTTGCCCGCACTCCGGCTTCATGGTGCCCATTGCCCGTGGTTGTGTGGCGTCACCGCAACACCCGCTGTCGACAGTGGTCACGCGCCAACTTCAGGTCGTTCGTCGCCCGTGGTAGCGTGCTATAGCCGTGAAGCACGCTGTCGCCCATGGTCACGCGCCGTATCCCCCCGATGCCCGTCATCGCCTGCTCGCCAGCTCTACCGTGCCCCTCACCGTCACCTGCACTCCGGCTTCATGGTGCCCATTGCCCGTGGTCGTGCCCGTCACCGCAACACCCACTGTCGACAGTGGTCGCGCGCCAACTTCATGTCGTTCGTCGCCCATGGTCGCGCACCGTTGCAGCAACGCCTACTGTTGCCCGCACGCCAACTTCCTGGAGCTCGTCCCCCGTGCGTCGACTCCACGACACCTGTCATCCCTGACTCCACGGTCCCGTCGCCCAAGATCCGTGCCATCTCCGTGACATCCGTCGTCCGTACCCGCGCGTCGTCTCCGACACTTTGCAGCGCTTATGCGCCACGCCACTGATACAGCCATGCCCCCTGGCTCTCTGTCACATTATCGTGCCCCTGGCACCCTACACACGTTGCCGCGCCCATGCGCTGCGCCACTAATACAGTCGCGCCCCCCGACTCTCTGTCACACTACCACGCTCCTTGCACTGGTCCATCCTATCACCACACCATGCGCACCTTGCCTTGGTCATGGAACATGCTTCAGCCCACTCTCCGGAGTGTGCAGCATCCTGCAGGGATAGGCGACTCCTCTGGGACACTATCTCCGCCAGGGAGCTTTTCAACTCCTCTTCTGGTAGGTAGATGGCTCTTCCGGGATGCTACCTCAGCCCGTCAGGTAGACGGCTTCTCTGGGATGCTACCTTGACGCGCTCCGAGTGCTCCGGCATGAAGACTCACCCGCGGGTATAGGCGACTCCTCCGGGACACTATCTCTGCCAGAGAGCTTTTCAACTCCTCTTCTGCCAGGTAGACGGCTTCTCTGAGATGCTACCTCGGCCCGTCAGATAGATGACTCCTCCTGGATGCTACCTTGACATGCTCCGAGTGCTCTGGCACGAGAACTCACCCGCAGGGATAGGCGACTCCTCCGGGGCATTATGTTTGCTAGGGAGCTTTTCAACTCCCTTTTCGCCAGGTAGACGGTTCCTCTGGGATGTTATCTTTACCCATCAGGTAGACGGCTCCTCTGAGATGCTACTTTGACGTGTTCTGAGTGCTCCGGCACAAGGACTCGCCCGCGGGGATAGGAAACTCCTCCGGGACACTATCTCTACCAGGGAGCTCTAAGTGCTCTGGCACGAAGACTCCCCTTCCTCCAGGTAGACGGCTCCTTTGGGATGCTACCTTGGCTCACGGGATAGGCGACTCTTCCAGGACACTATCTCCGCTAGGGTGTCTCCGTTATTGCCCTACGTGCTCCGGCACTGGGGGCTTCATCAGCACCCCTATGGATTATGACCCCCGGGTCACTTCGAAACGGAAGCAGGTCTCTGGAGGGCATCATGCCTAGTCTGCCTGGCAGTTGGGCGTCGGGTCTTCCCCACAACTGTCAGGCTGTGCGACTCTGCAAGGGCCTTAGATTGATGGCTAGATCAAGGGGGTTTCTCTGCCACACCAGCGCTATGGGAGCCAGTCTTTCCAGACAGACAGAACAACGCTGTGAGGAGCATGCCAGGTGAATATGCGATCCGACAATCCAATAGAGAACCGATATTTTTGGACCCCTGGTAACATGTCACTCCCAGAGGATGACACGTGTCAGCTGATGACACCCTGATGATGCAGTCACACTTTTCCCTATAAATAGGGGACTTTGGATTTTATTTTCAAGAGAATTCCCCATTTGACAAATTTTACTTTATCACTCTAGAATTCAAATCCTCTGGAATTCTAGAGAGAGAAACAAAGTTGGACTCTGACTCTGGACCTAAGCATCAGACTATGACTGTCGTCGTGTATTCATTTTGCGCCAGCACACTTGCAGTACTGCCACCCTCAGGCTCTATCTGGGAAGTCCTTGGTCTCTATCTTTGCTCTACCCTTCCTGTGTCCTACATCAGCACACTTAGCATCTGACTCGGACTGCTTTCCTTGTGGCACCTCCAGGTTGACTACGAACCCACTTTCTTAGGCATCACTGAGTTTTACAAAAAGTTCAAACAGAATATGAACATGTTAACTCAGCATTTGGCTCTTATTTGATCAATAATGTTTACTTTTGATCAACTCAAAGTGTTAGTGTTCAAATTGTTTATATGGTAATTGCAAAAAGTTAAATGGGGAAACAAAGTTATGAAATAGATAATAAAGTGTTTTGTTCAGGTTGAAGTTTAAAGACCATGACTTCCTAGTCTATTCGAACTCTCAAAATAGATATGTATTTATGGTTAGAATTTACAAACTATTCTGAAAATTAATTAAATTTTTTTGACATATGCCAATTTACTAATTTCACTCGGTGTAAAGAGATTACTGAAAAAGAAAAGCTAGAGCACGGTTTTTATACATAACACTTGTTTTTATCCTCGAAGAAATCAATAGCTTAAAAACAACAAAATATGTACATGAAGTGTTACATGCTATGAATTATTCAGCTCTACGTTTTTCAGTTATGACAATCATTTGATAATAACTGGTTAATACGCCCCTACTCTTCAACTTCATCTCCTTGAGCCACCATTCAATAACCTTTTAGTAATTGGCATTAGCTCGTTAGTGGGGGCCCAAATCATCAGCTTTACGTGTTTTCTATTTTCTTGATTAATCTTGCTTTCTCCACTAGGCTGTGGTCCGATGGATTAAAGCGACGTTACAAGCTAATATGCGGCCCATCTCGAAGCAGGACCTTCCGGGGTTCGATGTTTATGGCTGGAGCAGATTGTTACAAGCCCAATAATCAAATAAATGATATGCCTTTCACTTCATGAGGTATGTGAACTACGCCGCCAACATAGTGAAATCCATAAAATTATGTCCACTTTCATCAATTAAATGAGAATGAGATTCGTATTGGTCTCTTCATCATATAAGTTTTGATACATCATCCTGTCAAGCCGTAAGAACTATGATAATAGTGATGATAATGGTAATGGTCATACAAATTCAAGTAACAAGTTGCTTGAGCAATGAGGGCATTCAAACTTTCTTCCTTGAAGACTTTCATCTTCAATGATGGTTCATAGCTATTTCCAAGCGTGCAAAGACTTTTTAGACATAATGGATTGCAATCTTTGCATAATTGTAGGATGTACTGATGATGGTCTGGGCAGTGCAAATATAACGACGTGATCCCCATTGCTTTTATGCACCTGTAATCGTTTACACATTTAATTTCCTCAAATATCTTAAGGTGAAGTTTTAGTGTTGAAGCTTTTTGAAATGAAGAAATCAGCTTAGTAAGTTTCTTGCGACTTGTTGAATTCAAGTCTTATATTTCAGTTTGGTTCTCATTACGCATGACGAAGCAAGCAATGACAATGGCATGAACAAGGACTCTCATGCAAACACTGCACGTCTGGAAATAGCGAATGACTAATAATTCAACACAGAAAATAAGTTTTCTTCTACTTCTTGTCTTGGTCATTTGTTTTGGTAAATTTTTGACCGTTACAAGATGCCTAAATGTACATATTTTTTTTGTTAGCGAACGTTGTACGCTGGAATGCTTTAAAACAATAAAAGAAGCAGTGCTATGACATTGTACAATCTGAAATGTTGATCATCAGCCACTGTTGGGATTTTTCTTGAAAATATTTGCAAACTGTCAAACGTAAAAAACCTGCCGATATTGGATAGTACTATATCCTCAATATGTTGGCATTAATAAGCATAAGTTGTTGAGCTGATATTAAAAAATTTCTTAGAGCAAAAATTACGGTTATATACTAAAATTGAGAATCATAGCTAATCGAACATGAATCATATGGGAGCGAGAGAGAAAACCAGTACGGGAGGAAACTGATTCATCCATGAACCATGTCTGGATAGAATAGGGACTTTTTGGACTCTGACCGTCTATTTTGAAGAGAATTTACCTTTCTAAATTACCTATTGGTACAAGTTTAATTTAATTTAGTCAACATTGAGAATAAAAGTGTTGCTTGTATAAGTTGTATATAAAAGATCTTAATGTGTACCCATTGTTAATGCACTTAAAAAAACATTAAAAAACCATTATAGTTTCTTTTTCCAGAATTTCTGCCCTTCAAAATTTTCACGAGACCATGTGCATGCATTTCAATTAAGGTGGACTGACATGAACTTATATCAGCACATTCAAAACATTAGTGATAAACATTAAAAAAAAGAAAAGAAAAAGAGAGAGATGTCTAGGACCCCATGGGTTGGTGCTGCCCATGATGATATGTCCCAGACATTGCCTCTGCCACAGCACATCTAAAGGAAGCTGCAGTTCCTCAGTATATGCATCAATGTCCTTTAAATTGATCCACTTTCACTGAAATTTATGCTTTAAAGTGAATTTTATATTTCTTTGTGTAATTTTTTTGGTATATGAGTAGCTAAGGTTGTCAGGTTGGCCATCTTTGGTCAGTCCATTTTTGGGCATTATTGATGGAGTGGAAGTTTGCAGTTTAGATGAAGAGCCTGATGAAGTTCCATCTTCCATTGTATTCTGCCCCTTTACATACTTTGAATCAAAATCTGATGGTAAGTTTCACTGTCTTCATAGATCAGTTGTTCAAATTCAAATAATGTAAAGTTGGACAATGTAAGAGGAGTTTGATGGTCTTCCCGCTTAACACTTTCGACGGGTGCCTAACAAATTTCATAAGCCTCACGTGTAGGAACTCCCTCGGGTATTGGAAACTATAGCTAAAAAAGCAATAAAAGAACGGGAAAGATTTTCGATGCCAGGATATGAAGAGAATTATCAGAATAAATTTTTTTCGTTAGAATAGCGACAAAAATGAGGTGGTACAGCCATCGGCCTGTGAGAGTAACAATTGAATGCTAGTAGTTGAGAAGTGATGTGTTTTGAGTCGAAGGATTTGAAACAATGAAAAGCTGGTTGGCACCAGAGATTCTGAAAGTAGGGGGAGAAGAATGTATGGGGCAAGTTATGGAGGTTTGAGCATTTCAACAAATTTGCCACTCTCCAGTGCTACAGTTTCTGCTGGGTGTGCTGCCTGAAACTGGAACCAAAAGTAAAGATGATAAGATCCTGCAGAGGAAAGGGGGAGAACTCAAAGGAAGGATAGAGATGAACCTTGTTGCACTGATTTTTCTGAAAGATACAAAGAGAAAAAGCCCTTTGAAGTTTTGGAAGAGATTCTCCATTCTTGTCTCCACCCAATCAACCTTATTTACATTATCTTGCATCACTAATCACTTAAAAAAACTTCATTCTGTGTTTTTTTTCCCATTTGTTGTTAATTAGGCCTATCATTCAGAAGATAAATAAAAGATTCCCATCTACTCTTATACGTAGATGAGTCAAAGTTAAGCCCAATTTTACGTCGTAGAATAGATCAAGGTAAAAGTCTCACTACAGAAGAAAATTATCCCATTGTGTAAAACGAATATCGTAGCCAATCAGCCCATTGCAGCTATAAACACACAGAAAGTGGGAGCGAGTCATCGGTTCGTTGAACACGAGCTACTGTTAGAGCTCGGACGAGCGCATGAAAGTGGCAGAATTAGGACCTTCTATTTATTAAAACTTTTGCGTATAGATTTCAATTAGAAGGATTAGGAGTGATTTAGGGAGAGTACGCGAACAAGAGCGCGATCCAAGGAGTGATCATTATCCCTTCCAGGACAATATGATAACTTGGATGGAACCAATTGAGATTGGTGCACTTATTTTACATATCTGAATAGTTTATGGTAAAAAGACACTTGCAGCTTTTTACTTTTTCTGGCCACCATCAACTAAAATACTCAAGAAAGGCTTCAGAATTGATCATGGATCCAGTTTTACCTTTGATTAATACATAGACTCTGTATGGATCCTGACTAAGAAACTGGAGATGCTTTCTGCTTCCTGCAGCAAGAGGTAATTATGCACAATGATATGGCACAAGTTTCAACTGATCATGGCACTTGAACAAAATCGACCCCTATCCATTTGGTTCAGCTTATTGATCAAATTTAATTAAATCATTGCTCAATCTAAACACCACCCAAATAAGATGCTCTACTAAATTGTTGGATCCATTGTTGCCTGAATTTGTATTCTGCATTTTAACATAATTCATCATACTCTGTTAGATCTAAACACCATTATTGAGCTTGACTAATTTGTTGGATCCAAGATTACCTGAATTTTGTACTGTTTCAGTAGCTAATCCCATGTTTATACCCCCAGGCACCCCTTCCCCTCCTCCCAAGCCCGAAGAACAAAAATAACAACAATTCAAAGTAGAAGGATTTTATAAAGCGCGTCAACTAAAGGGCTCGTATACTAGCTATATCTATGACGGAGTTAGGAATTATTTCTAAGGTAAGACAAAATATCTACATAACTAAAGATAAGAATCTCAAGAGTTACTCAAATATTTCTTTTAGCTTTGTTTTGTAGCTATATAGCCATCTAGTTACCAGAGTAGAGCTGGAATACCAATTTTTCTATTTATTTGTGTAAGCTTAACATGTAAAATGACTAAAAGAGCATCTTCACTTGAGCAATTCCAAAATTTTTTGACCTAAAGCGTCTAACATACAGTAAAAAAAAATGGGAGCGACAAGTGAGCACGTGCTCACTGGCCACCTGCTGCCTCTTCCACTGCCACTGCATACTATGACACGACATAATACAGTGAGGCCTTCTACTTATTCACGATTCTTCCTTCTTATATAGTTAGAATTCATCAGACGAGGCAAAAAGTTCATTATTTGGAAGTGGGTTGGAGCAAAAACTCGTCCGGCGGCACGAATTTACATTTCTATTGGAAATTCGTTATCGTTTACTTCATTCTTTCTGTGCCTAGCTAGCCCGCCAATCATAAATTCATAATCCATAAAATTCAACACTAATATTGGTGGTAAGGCTTTAGCCACGGTCTAGACATACAAAGGTTCACATGCATGACAAGGAAATAGTTAATAAAGATACAAGAATTAACACATCAATACTTGAGGTGGAAATGAATGGGGCACGGGTGGTGCATGCAGCATCCGGCTTTCCATGGCTTCATCTGCTGCAGTTATTGTTCTTCTTACTGCAACCCATTTTGCGTATAATTTTCCAAAAGCTTCTCAACTTTGATATATTGATTCTATGGAACCACCATCGAGAGCAGGTCCCCGCGTACCTTTTGGCAGTCACGTTAAGGCTAGCTTTTGACCGTCAAAGTTATAAAGATACACTACTACATGGCATGAGAATAACAAAGATGCTTTAGGTGGTTTAGCATTAGTACAAAGTTTTCTGACATGAGAAAGGAAAGCAAAAAAAGAGACGGGCTGTATGATGATGTAAAGTGGTGTGCGCTAAACTTGTGTTTTTAAGTTTGATAGACTTTCGAAGTTCTCGTCTCTCGATTACTTTTCATTCTTTTAACTGATACGAAAAACTTGTTGGAATGTAGTTTATCAGAGAATAGCATGATATCACGGCTTGAGACACGATTTTTCGGTACAAGAGAAGCTACGTCATGTTCGTTGAGGTTTGGCACGTTGAAAAACGAATTCTAATCGGACAAACGTATAATCTGATTTTAATTATCTACAAATATAAAGTGACGCATAAAAATGTACTTTCTGGTCTTCTAGTTGCGATTCACATCGATGGTCACTAGGCATGAGTTTTTGCACTAAAGGTTGGTTGTCTCCTTACTTTCTGACTCAACTTTGATCTGTTAATGATGTATCGATTTCAAACTCTTTAAAGGAGTTCAAAATGCTACAAAAATAAATTATTACAGATACCTACCTCACTGGTTGAAGGAATCTTCCTCTTACCTCTTATATAGTGACAATTAATGGTCGCTAAATATTTTTAGTGACTTTTATTTAGTGATGCTAAAAAATATTAAAAATTATCGGTAAAAGTGTTAACAGAAAAATTTCTAAAAACATATAGCGACATGTCATCATATACGTAGTTGGGGGAATATTCTTACAACCGGCTAGTAGTCAAAGTTTGTTCATTATGTTATATCATAGCACGTGATAATTGGTAACATTGTGATTAGAGGTGTCAAATAGGCCGAGCTTGGGCCAGCCTAACCCAAGCCCAACGGGCCTCCAACAAAACGGGCTGGGGCCGGGCCAGGTTGGGAGAAAATATGGGCCTAGTCCAAGCCCTGACCCTAGGCCCAATATCTAGGGCCGGGCCTGGGCACAAATTTTTTTGTATTTTCTTGTTATTCAAAGTAAAGGCTTTAATTACGGTAATTTTTGTTATTATTTAAACAAATTGTAATGTAGTACTATGACTAAGATTCTTGTTATTATGTAAGCAAATTGCTCTCTCTCTCTCTCTCTCTCTCTCTCTCTCGTTTACATTTCTCAATTTTAAATTTCTTCTTTCATATATTCTAGACATGTCCAATATTCACAATTTAACGAACCTAATATTTATCCTTTTATTTCATTATAAATCATACACATTTAGATAAATGTGTTCATAGGCCCTCCTCCTTTTATTCGGGCTTAGGATCGGCTGCTTGTAAACAAACAGGCGAAGTTACCTATTTTTTTATATATACGAAAAAATATCTATCTTGCTTGTAAAAACTTATATATATATATATATATATATATATATATATATATATATGAAAAAAATTATATTTTATGAAAAATTTTATTCTTAAAACTTAAGAGAAGGAAAATAAAAAGAAATTACCTAATCATCCGGAAGTACTTCAACATCTGAGTCACTGCTCTTCCTATCATCAATCGGTTTATCTTGCTCGCGGTATTTCGCATCAAGATAATCCTTCCAACATACACATAGCTCGAGCGACTCGGGGTTAAGACGACTCCTCCTGTCATCCAAAACCCTCCCGCTCGCTGAAAATGCCGACTCTGAAGCAACCGTGGAGGCTTGCACTAGCAGTACATCCTGTGCAATTTGGGCTAAAGTTTTATACATGTTTTGATTTTGTTTTAAAAAATTTAACAAATTAAAATTAACCTGTTCTTGCATTGATAAATCAGAATAATGATCAGTATTTGAATATACACCAATCTCATTAAAAGAGGAAAAAGTAGACGAACCTGCCGAATTAGAAGTATCTTCACCTGGTAGTTGTCTTGCTACTAGATGTTCAAAGCCCTTAAGGTATGGCGCATAATACCTCTCAGCAGTCGATGATGAAGCTCGTCCGCGCACGTCAGCAGAATTACGATAGAGGTTGAACAGTTCCTCAAATGTCTTGCTCACTTTCATTGTGAGTGCGGTTGTGTCCTCTAGTGGGTAGCACATTAATCTCGATATCTCTTGTATCGAGATGTTCACGCCATGCAACTTTAACCTAGGATCTAAACAAGTAGCCACAGCAAAAACAACAGGCAGTTCACTCCAATATTTATTAAACTTTTTATCCATCACTTTTACTATTTCCTTAAAGGGTCCTATATATCTCCATTTTGTTAACATTGTAGCCATCTTGAGAATTTCTATTACAGCGAGAGGAGAGGTGGGATAGTACGTACCAGACAATAAATTGGTAGACGTGTAAAATACCTCCAAAAATTCAGCTAGGTATGTGGCCATCTGCCATTCCTCTTGAGTTGGCAAGCCGGCTGGGAACAAGGTTAGTAGAAAATGCGTATAGACTTCTCTGTATGCCAGAATGTGTAAAAGCATATGGTATGTAGAGTTCCACCTGTGGACCACATCTGTAACTGCTCTCCTGCGAGGCATATTATATTCAACACACAACGTTTTAAATTGTTGTGTTCTCGAACTCGAACTATTAACATACGCTGTCATACCCCTCATTTTGACAAGAATATCTCCTGCAGCAGCTAAACCATCTTGAACAATTAAATTAATTATATGACAAACACAACGAACATGAAATAATTTACCAGAAAGTACAGGTTTGAGGCTCTCCTCTAAAGCATCAACAACAGCTGTATTGTTAGAAGCATTATCAAAACTAATACTCATAATCTTATCCTTTAATTTAAACGTGGTACATGCTTTTAATATAATACTAGCAATGTTCATTCCATCATGCGGAAAAGGAAAGAGCTCAAAAGCGATGATTCTCTTGTGCATAATCCAATCTGCATCAATCCAATGGGCCGTCACACAAGTATAACTAACAAAAGTAAACGAAGATTGCCAAATATCAGAAGTAAGACTAACTTTACCGTCAAAATTATCGAAATAATCGATCAGGCGTGCTTTAGCAGCATTATACTGTCGGAGTGCATCGGATCTAGTTGTGTTTCTATGAACCTTTTTGTACAAAGGTTGAACGTATGTGTTCATATATCTAGAGTGCTTAGCATTATCGGCAAAAGAAAAGGCTTGTTCATCGTGAATAACAAATTCAGCGAGACCGTCTCTTTGCTCTCGCTGATTATAAACAAATAACTTACCGTCAAAAGATAACTGTGTTTGGGTAGGTTCGACGTGGCCTTGTCGAGGTGCACACTGAGGGTAATGCCTGTTAAGATGTCCATTACCACTACCAGACAAAAATAATTTAGCACAGTACTTACATCGAGCTTTTCGGATGCCGTCCACCATAACTTTATCAAAATGATTCCAACACTCGGCTTTTTTTTCCCCTTTTGGACTTCTGGCTCATTACCGGAGGCATTGCTCGGCCCTTCTTCATCATGACCAGGCATAGGGTTAAGATTATGCCACGGAGTAGTAGTTTGACAATAATGCGGGGGGTCTTGATCAGGCGTGTATTCAAGATCTGGAATGTTTTGATTGAACTCCCAATTGGCTTGGGTATCTATCATACAGCCTGTACTCATTCGTCCAGGAACGAATGGTTGTGGTGGTGCTTGGATTGGTGTTTGTGATGGCCGTGGTGCTGGCGCTCATGCTGGTGGTGGTGTTTGTGATGATGATGATGTTTTTCGTGATGATGATCCACGCTTCAGTTTCTTCAGTAATCCAGCCATATTTGACGCTAAACTTTTTTACTAGATTAGAAAATAAAATTAGTAAGAGTAACTAAATACACAAGTATAAGAGCAGTAATTAGTAATTAGAAATAACAATTAAAAGAATTAAAGAGTAACAAATGAATCACTGAGGGTAATTCAAAATTGGAGATAGTTAGTAATTAAAAAGAATTTAGTAATAGTAATTGATAAATATAAATTCACTAATTACTAGACAAAAGAATTAGAGAGTAACAAATTAATAAGAGGAGTGGTTATTAATTAGAATTTAGCAAGAGTAGTAATTAGTAAACAAGAGTAATAATTAGTAAGAGTACTAATTAGTAAATACGAGTAGTAATTAGAAAGAGTAGTAATTTGAGAGGAAAATAGTAGTAAAGCTTGTAGAAATGTAGAATGTTTATATAAGAGAGAGTAAGAAGATTGGTGTAAAAAATTAAAGAGAAATGGTGTGAATTTATAGATTTTTGAAACTTCACAAAAGACCAAAATACCCCTAAAAATTATCCGTTTATAGTTGTTGGAGAAGGTAAGAGTGTAAAAACCCTTAAAAGAGTTGAAAAAATTAAGTTGGACCAAAATACCCCCCAAACTAGCCATTATTTTGCTGTTGGGGGGAGGGGTAAAAGTGGAATTTAGGAAAAAAAAGGGAAATATAATTGTTGGGAGAGAAAATCTGAATTTGAAAATGGTGGAACCAGGCCGGGCCAAACCCCGGCTTTTTTCGGGTCAGGCCTGGCCCGGGCTTTTTTCTTAAATTTTCTGGCTTGGTCCAAGCCTAGGGCCAAAACCCTAATATATAGGGCCGTCACTGTTCATCCATGGGGCCGAGTCAGCCCGTGGGCCACCCTGCCATTTTGACAACTCTAATTGTGATATCACGTGATGAACTCAAGGCACTAAATGCAATTTGTTTTTTTTAGTTTCTTCTATTAGCCAAAAAGCACAACTTTGTTACATTCTTAGCCCTCCATACCATACTGTCACACCCCACGACACACGCGCGCACACATATTATATATAAAGCCTTGAGAAACCCAGTAAAAAAACACACAAACACACATGTTCCCAAAACCAAAACCCACCATGGCTACCACAAACCAAGAAGACTCCGACTATGACAACAGCAGCAGCTGCTCCTCTACAACCGTGCAGGACTCCAGCCGGAGCTTCGGCAGCCGGAGCTCCATCTCCCTCTCCTCCTCATGCGCCGACCCGTTCATGGCCTTCCCGAGCTCCCACAAGCCACACAAGTCCAACCAGGCTGCATGGGAGGCCATAAAGCGGCTCCGGGACGAGAAAGGCGGCCAAGTCGGGCTGGACCACTTCAGACTCCTCCGACGGGTCGGCTCCGGCGACATCGGCAACGTGTACCTCTGCCAGATCCGGAACCCGGCTGTCGGGTTGCCCCGGTGCTATTATGCCATGAAGGTGGTGGACAGGGAGGCACTTGCCGTAAGAAAGAAGCTGCAGAGGGCAGAAATGGAGAAGGAAATTTTGGGCATGCTTGACCACCCGTTTTTGCCCACTCTTTACACTGATTTCGAGGCCTCCCATTACTCTTGCTTGGTCATGGAGTTTTGCCCCGGCGGTGACTTGCATGCCGCCCGACAACGGCAGGCCGGAAAGCGGTTTAGCATCTCTTCTTCTAAGTAAGTTTGTTTATCAGTGGTAGCGTTACGATAATATGCAGCCATTGTATGCACTTAGATGATAATGTCGAGGAAGAAATGATACAGCATTAGTTGCAGCAAAAGTTTTTTTTAACGTTTTCTGCACTTGTAGCGGCGTTACGATAAATTATGCACTAGATAATAACATCGAGCCTTATGCCAACTTTTTCTGGACTAATTACGAAGTTCATAATTTTGGTGCAGTGAGCATATCCTTATTCATTAACTAGGGTTTCCAACTTCAGCATATAACACTTGAAACACAAATATGGTCAGCTTAGCATGCACCAATTACTATGGCTGAAACAACATAAAAATTCTGGCATTCAAACTTGCAAATTTGACCTGCTAAAACATTGTATTAAAGCTTCTTACTTTATTGAATATTAACTTTGCTTGTAACTTAAGATTGCTAACTTTTGGATATAATTGAATATACAGGTTTTATGCTGCAGAAACACTACTAGCTTTAGAGTATCTTCACATGATGGGTGTTGTTTACAGAGATCTCAAGCCAGAAAATGTGCTTGTTAGAGAAGATGGTCATGTCATGCTCTCAGACTTCGATCTCTCTCTCAAATGTGAAGTCATCCCGAAGCTCATACGGGCGAAACGCAACCCGGAACCCATTAGTGATAAAAGCGTCAAGAGCTGCACAATGCTTTCTTGTGCCATTCCAATTCAATGTTTCTCAAACTCCACAAAAAGAACAAGAACAATCGTAGAACAAGCTGATCAAGTTCAAGTGTATCATGAATACAGTCCCGAATTGGTGGCTGAGCCAATCCATGCAAAATCCAAGTCATTTGTTGGAACCCATGAGTACTTGGCTCCGGAGGTAATATCCGGCCAAGGACATGGAAGCCCAGTGGATTGGTGGACCTTTGGAGTGTTTTTGTATGAACTCTTGTATGGAAAAACACCCTTCAGAGGGGAGAACAATGAGAGAACCCTCATCAACATTTTAAAGCAGCCATTAGCCTTTCCAAGAATTGGTGTCAGTAGTAGCAAAGAGTATGAGGAGATGGTGAAAGTTCAAGACCTTATAAGCAAATTACTTGTGAAGAATCCCAAGAAGAGACTTGGAAGCTTAAAGGGTTCTCTGGAGATCAAGGGGCATGAGTTTTTTAAGGGTGTGAATTGGGCTTTGATTAGGTCAGTTAGGCCACCAGAGGTGCCTAGCGATGTGCACAAGATGAGGAGTAGAGGTATGATACCAAAGTTGAGCAAGAAAGAAAGGGAGGCACCCTATCAGATTCCCCATCATTTTGACTACTTTTGATTGTAAAAATTAGATAGAGCAGGAAAAGTAAATGTTTTGTGGTGTTAAGACTTTTCCTAGAGAATTAGAAAGATTTTCATAATTAATGTGTACAACCTGCAGGTTAACAAAATTGTCTGTTTTTGTTTATTCAATGACATGAATTTTACATGCAATCTGCCCTCTCATGATATAAGAGGTTGTACAAAAACATTAGCGCATGATTCTGTGGTCGATCAGTATCTGGTTAGCTAATGAACCGTTCATTTAACCTTTAAGTTTGTACAAAAACTGATTTCTCTATATGTATGATTGATATGCGTCGGTCACGATCGCCTAAAGATTGCAATCATGATCTATCGGAGTCACTTAGAGTTGAATCGAGTTGAGATGAGCTTCAAATATCACTTGAGAAGGATCACAAAACAGGTTTATTCATTATAGGTTGTCATGCGATATGCAAATTAAAAGCACCATGTGGATCATTTACTAGGCCATGGAGCCTTTGGTGTAGCTTTAGTCATGAAATTTTAGGCTATAGTTTATGATATGAATACGTGTAAAGGGATGGGGGCCGCTCATTATAGTCCCCATGTTTTTCTCATCAGAACTCATGAGCTCATGTGATAACCATTATTACTTCCTCAATAACGGGTAAAATAATAAGATAAAAAAGTTGCAAAAATACACCATCCTCTCCCTTTTTGTTAATATCTCTGCTTTTATTTCATGTCCCCGCATTTGCATGTACCTTCCTCTGATTAAAGTAGCAGAATGAAAACAATCTCATCATTGCTACTTTCTTTCTTCAACCTATTTTCTGATATATTAGCACTTTAGGAAATCTCATCTCATAATTTTCAACTTTTCCTTCCCATGCTTGTAAAGTTATTTGTATGTTTTAAAGCCTTTTATTTTTCCTTCTCGACTAGTTTTGATTTCGTGCATCGCACAAGAAACACTAACCGAGAAAATACTCGTTTAGAAGGCTCATACGTATACGCCTAATAGTTTTTTTTTTTAAGATAATAGTAATAACAGTATATAATGATAACTTAAACATTTTCCACTTTTTTTCATGGGTTTATACTAACTTTTGTTGGTAAAAAGTATATTCTAGTAAAAATTGTTAGCCTTTAGTAACATTTGAAAAGGTGATAATAGCATATAAAATGGTAGAAATAGTCTTTCTTGAAGAATAATAATAATTCGTGTGTTAAGCTTTAAGGTTTGTACTAATGAATGCCACGAAGAAGAGAATAAAAAAGAACAAAAAATGATTAAAAAAATAAGTTAGAGATAATATATATATAGGGAGCTGATCTGTTGATAGCGCTAGCAAAATGGGAGATCTTGCTAGCTCATCTGACCGTCCATCCCGAAAGGATGGACGGCCCAGATCGCGTATTTTTGCGGCGCTGTCAGCAGTCCGCTACACAGTGTAGCGGACCATCCTTTTTACCATTTTGCCCCTGCTCCCCCTCCGCTACACTGTCTAGCGGAGTACATAATTGGGTCAAAATGTCGTCCGCTAGACAGTGTAGCGGACGACTGACTTTGTCATTATCTTACATAATTGGGTCAAAATGTCGTCCGCTAGACAGTGTAGCGGACGACTGACTTTGTCATTATCTTACCGTCCGCTAGACAGTGTAGCGGACCGTTTTTCCCTTTCTTTACTTCGAAACCCTTATTCATTCCTTCTAAACTGCTATTCATTCCTTCTTCTCACAATTCTTCTAGCGGTGTTGGCAAGTAGATCGGCGCAATTTCTTCTCAAGAAATCCTTTATTCGACGAATCAATCACGTAAGTTCACAAACCAATCCTTTATTTGTTCATAATCTAGAGTTGTTATCGCGGCTTATGCATGATTTTGAATGTGTGCGAAACGCTGCATTGTGCTAGCGTTTGTCAATGTATCTATACATATATATAGATTATATATGTGTATTGCGTATTATTTGTTCATGTGATTTCACTTGTAAAATCCCATTCCGTGTCTGTTTGTATCTATGTACATTGCATATACACAGCATGTGAACTTATGTGAGTATTATCTGATCACATGCTAGCGTTGACTGTGCTAGCGTTGTATGTTTGAGAATGTTTACGCTTCCAACCTTGCCGTTTTGCATAATTTCAGTTGCGAAAAATGGATTTCAACCCTGGACCAGAAGATCCGTCCGTATTATACGACCAAGCAAACCATATCAGTACGCTCATATGGGATGGTGGAGTAAGATACTTATTTTATCAACTTTGTTATTCTTGGGAACGTTGTATATCGTTTAATTTGCTTAAATTGTATTTATTAATTCGTAGGAAAGAGCACTTCTCAACACGGTAGAAGTATCCGATAATTTTAAAGAATGGAAATTGAACAGAACCCAGAAAAGATTACTGCGTGGGATTGGGTTTGGGATTTTCACGCGTGGGCAGATCTTTCAACAACTTGACCGGCACTTAATAGGTGCCCTTGTTGAAAGGTGGAGAAGTGAAACGAATACGTTTCACTTCCCTCTCGGAGAGCTGACAATTACCCTAGAAGATGTAGGGTTCATCTTAGGGTTACCGGTGACGGGGCGGCCGGTAATAGCTCCTCCGTCGGAAGCAACGAATAAGAGGACCGCTAGGGACTTCTTTACTTCGATACCCCAGGATCAATTTAGCACTGGGGGTATCAAGTTGAAATGGTTGGTAGATACCTACAAGGTTCTGCCGGATAACTACACGGATCAGATGCTTGTGCTGTACACACAAGCTTTCCTCTTGTGGGTGATGGGGGCAATTCTGTTCCCAACAACGTCGAAGAATACCGTCAGCGTCAAATATTTACCGTTGTTGGGTAACCTGCTGGAGGTTGGGGATTATGCCTGGGGAGCCGCAACTCTTGCGTACCTCTACCGAGCATTGCACAAGGCAACGAGGCCCGACTCCAAAGCGATATGTGCATGTCTCTCGCTATTGCAGGTATATCATACAATTCTTGATTACTCGCTCGTTTCTTTTTTTTTGGGTTGAATTGACAATAAAATTTGACGATACTTTATTTAATTTGTCTTTGCTCTCAGGTGTGGTCTTATGAACACCTTGCTACCGGCGCACCCACGCGTAGGGACGGAACCGATAATGTGTGGCCTCGGTTGTGCGCCTGGGAGTACAGCCGGAAGGACAGCCACTACCAGAGGAGAGACGATCCCCATCACAACATTACGTACTATCGGGGGGAGCTCGACTCGTTATCTCCTGGCCAGATGCGATGGGCACCGTACAAACATTTGGCGCGACGGGTGGGAGAGTCGTTCGTCTTCACGCTCTCCGGGTTGCAACGCACACCCCTGATCCACTTCGAGGTCGCAGAGTGGCAGCTGCCAGATCGCGCTATGCGCCATTTTGAGTGCCTGCAGGGGTTGCCAGCAGGCGCGCCGGATATGAGGCTTAACAGGAACCCACCGGGTGTCCCTCGGTTTGGCAAGGCAAATGCGCACGACTTGTGCGCACGAGAACTTGAGGTTTGGGATTCCTGGCAGGACACGCTGGCGGCCATTGTGTCGGAGCCTGACCCCGTGATCAGTATCGAACAGTACAATGGGTGGTACTACCGCATCACCCGGAGGAGAGTAGCTCCAGTAAGGTTTGAACGCGGGGAGAAGTACCACCCTAGGGGTCAGATCGATGAGCACATGGCATACAATCTGGTAAGTTGGCCAATAAGTGCTTTAATTGAACTTGATGATTCTAACTGTGTATGAAGTTACTTATTTATTATCTCTCTGGATGTAGGTTAATGCCTCGTTCGCCTTCTTCCAGAAGTTGCGCGAGCGGAAGGATTTGGTGGATGCAATGGGCGAGGAGCTTCGCCAACAGGCTGATGCGTTGGCGTATGGCTGCGGGAATTTTTTACACCAAGCATCGGGCCAGCCTTCGGCGTCAGCCCGGGAATGGGTTATCCGGGGTGGCAGCCCCCATATGTGAGCGAGGGATACACCGATCCCTCGGGACAGACTTCGGGAGTGAGCCAGGGATATGGTGGTCCCTCTGTACCGGGAATGGGTGGTGATTGGGGACAGCCAAGCACCATGGGCCAGGCTCAAGCGCCGTGGGAAGACTACAGTGTGCCCTCCTTCTCTTTGCTATTGGACTCGGAACCCCAACCCTTCTCTCAGAGTCAAGTCACGCAAGACTGGGGTTTCGGACACATCAGTCTGTCGGAGACACTGCCCATTGTCCCGTGGGCAGGACCATCTACTGCCGAAGGAGGGCAATATCCCCCGGTCGACCCCCCGAAGGAGTGCAATATCCCCCCGTCGACCCCCGAGGGCAATATCGCAAAGGGCATCCAGTGAAGCCCCTAAAGCCGCATAAATGCCAAATAATCAGAGAGCGTTATTTTAGCGGCTTCCCCCGGGACAAAGCGTTGTATAGTGTGAATCATCCGGAGGGCATGGATTACACTTGCGAGTGGGGAGAAATGGCCTCCCTGGCTCCGGGGAGTTGGTTAGACAACGGTGTCATCTCCACATACGTGGAGATTCTGAAGGAAAGGGGTCGGGAGCGGCTGAACGAGTACCCGGCCGTTTTTTTGGTTGATGCCTTTTTTCATAGCCTCCTAGTGTCTGAATGGCATGAGTGGGTCGAGCAAAGGCGGAAGAAAAAGTTGAGCCAGTGGAGACCGTCCGCTAACCTACGAGCGTATCTTGCTAGGGATAGTCCAGTGAGCGCAAGTGTTGCCGACGTGTTTCTAATCCCATTTTTAGGGGAAAGCCACTGGTACTTGGTTTGCTATGAACCGGTGGAGAAAGTCGTATCGGTGATCGACAGTCTCCACGACGATACCGCCTTTATGCCTGTGCTGCAGATGTACAAAGCCCAGTTGGATTCAATGGTAATATTACGATTGTTGTTTAACAGTTATTGTAACTTGGCATAAATGTTAACTCGTGTCTTACGCCGTTTTGTGTTTCTTGCAGAATATATTTTGTGCAATGGTCAATGGTATCCGTGGTAACCCTGTACCGGCGCGGCCAAAGCTCGATTGGCGACTGAAGAAGAGGAGGCCCAAGCAACGTAACACTTCGGACTGCGGCGTCTTCCTTTGCATGTACATGGATTACATTTGCCGGTCTGAGAGCCTCAAGGCGGCGGTGTGGAGCCAAGCAGAAGTAGACACCTTTAGATATAGAATGGCTTGGCAAATTATGAAAGGCCGGCCTAGAGCGGTTAGGTTTATTGTAAATCCGGCTAATGCCGAGAATCCCTCCCAACATGATTCCCCCCGTTGACATTGTACCATTACACTTTCATTTTTTTTAATAAACTATGATTATTTAGAAAGCTCTCATTGATTTGTGTTGAAGATTATTGATTGATTGATTTGTCTGATTTCCGTTGAAGATGATTTGAGTTTGGTTTTTTTGGCTCTCATTGAGAATGATTGAAAGGTGGAAAGCAAAATCTGTCCGTTAGACAATGTCGCGGACAGTGGGGGAAGTGAATTTTCTAAGTGTTGGGTTAAGACAATCTGCTGGTCTGTCCGCTAGACAATGTCGCGGACGATGGGGGAGGGGAAAATTTTCGAAGTGTTGCTATAAGGCATTCTGCTGGCCCGTCCGCTAGACAATGTCGCGGACGGTGGGGGTGGGGAAAATTTTCCAAGTGTTGATATAAGGCATTCTGCTGGCCCGTCCGCTAGACAATGTCGCGGACGGTGGGGGTGGGGAATATAAGGCATTCTGCTGGCCTGTCCGCTAGACAATGTCGCGGACGGTGGGGGTGGGGAAAATTTTCCAAGTGTTGATATAAGGCATTCTGCTGGCCCGTCCGCTAGACAATGTCGCGGACGGTGGGGGTGGGAAAAATTTTCCAAGTGTTGATATAAGGCATTCTGCTGGCCTGTCCGCTAGACAATATAGCGGACAGGGGGGAAGTGAAAATATTCTAAGGCATTCTGCTGGTCTGTCCGCTAAACAATGTCGCGGACGGTGGGGGTAGGGTAAATTTTGTAAGTGTTGATATAAGGCAATTTGCTGGTTTGTCCGCTAGACAATGTCGCGGACGGTAAGGGTGGGGAAATTTTTCTCAATATCAATAAACAATAAATAACGTACGATTCACAATCAACGATCTCAATATATTGAGGGTATCTCAAACGGCACAATTAAGCGAGAAAAAATTTGGAAACATAATGAACATGTATACAATAAATTTGGTTATTAATAATAAATTAGGGTTCACATTGGGGGAAAGAAATTTTTTCACAAGCGCTCCGATCAAAGATTACAACTTGAAAATCCCACCAGCCAAGGTGTTCAAACACTACAAAGTCCCCGAGTTCGAGGCCATGCTGGCGCACGAAGACGTTCCAACCCTCTGCGAATTGCTTTTTTTGGGGTCGGCCGGGCTTCAGCTTGATTTCAACCTGCCAGGCCCCCTTGCGGCTATATAATCTTGAACTGTCATGAATTGTTGTAAATTGATTGGTAAAGGCTTCCGGTATGTCCTAACAAACACAATACAAAAAATAGGTTAGTTTTTAACCAAAAGATCAAACTTTTAACACACGAAAATACAGAGAAAGAGGGATGGGCTACAAGTTCATTCTCAAATCCCGGCATCATGACTTTGAAAAAGTGTTTGCCTGCCAGGTGCAAGTTGCCAATAAAATCGTAGGTGGTCTCCGATCCAGAAGCCATCGAGGTCGGCGATGAGGGGAGGACGGTGGTGTCGCCGGAGATGTGGGTCGCCGTAGATGGGTAGCGGCTTGGGTTAGATGTTCGAGAGAGAGAGAGAATATAGCGGACTGATAAAAGCTGATTGCCCGTTTTGATTAATATATACAATAGGATAGAGGTCCGCTACATTGTATAGCGGACATAAATGAAAACCAAAAGTTTTTCTGCGATGACGTCCGCTACATTGTATAGCGGACATAAATGAAGACCAAAAGTTTTTCTGCGATGACGTCCGCTACATTGTATAGCGGACATAAATGATGACCAAAAAATTAGATCCATGCATATCCGTTCGCTACATCATAAATCGCTACATCAGAAAAAATAATTCCAGTATTCGGTTGAAAAATTATTAGAAAAAATTATTACAAATGTCAAACTTATATAAAAATTATTACAAATGTCAAACTTATACAAAAAATTAAAGGTCCACTGCAGCTTGTCCGTCCTCATCTTCGGCGTCATCTTCTTCCCATCTTGCAAACCCCCGGACTTATCCCCAGTGCCTTGTAATGGTTCCGCTTGTCGTGGTCGGTCATTTTGTTGCACAATGCACACCTTCTCAGCTTTTTAGGTTGAGTTGCCGTTTCAATAGAGCTTTTCATCCGCGTAGATCTCTTGCGGCCTTTCGTTTGCGATATAATTGGATCCAACGGCCGGATATCATTGTCGTCTTCCTCCCCCGGCTCGTCATCTTCTGATTCCGTCGTAGGCTCGGTGTCAACCGCATTGCTGACTGAAGCTGCTTCCAACTGGTCGACGATGGGCTCTTGCTGCTGAGCTACCTCGAGGAGATGTTTATATCCGACCATTGTAGCAGCACCCTTTACGGACAAACGGGTGAACATCGTCACCAGATGATTATACCGCAACGTCTCTGATTCTTCAAAGTCAGTATACGGGTGCTCCGGAAAGGAAATGGTACCGTGCAACCTGTTTGCACCTTTCGTCCACCGTGGCAGGACGTATTTATCGGGGATTGTCCTGATATTCTTCTGGGTGAAAAACCGCAGAATGTGTCTACACAGGATGCCATGGAACTCAAACTTCTTGCAAACACATGTCACCGAGTCCGTCAATGTGTCGTGGCTCACCGTATAAATTCTGCGCAGCTTCTCAGGGACGAGGTCATTCACGAGCGAATAAACCTTGTACTCACGCGTAGACATTTCTGCCACCTTGTTTATACTGTATCGTCCCGATTTTCGCAGCTCTACTTGGTATAGCAAGAAGATCTCCTTCGTATAGACTTTGGCACCGTTCAGCTCCAGCGGGGTCTCAAGCAACCTTCTCCTTTGTTTGTACGTTGTTGCAAAGTCGGCAGCCCTTTCTTTTACGAACAACGAAGCTACCGCTTTTTGTGCGGATGCAACGAAAGTCTTCAAATTGGTAGTTGTACCCACATAACTATCGAACGTGGCATTCATAGATTCACTCCTGCCCGTCGTTTTCATGCCCGCTGAAAAATACCTCCTCGTGTAAACGCCAATCCATTGCTCTTTGCGCTCGTACAAGTGCTGGAGCCACTCGTTGTCTTGCAATGAGTAATCCCGAACAAGCTTTTCCCACCTCTCCTCGAATTCCTCAATCGTTAATGACTTGGTAATGCACTTGTCAAAATCCTGTTTAAAGTCTGGATACTTTGCGTACACGTGATGCAGACGTTCAGGGTATTTGTTGCTTATGTGCCAAGTGCACAAGTTGTGCCGGGTGTCTGGGAAGACGGTCGCAATAGCCTTCTTCATTGCCAAATCTTGATCGGTGATGATCACTTTGGGTGCTTTGAAGTTCATTGCTTCCAGCCACGTCCTAAACAACCATACAAAAGAACCCTCGCTCTCGTCCCTTAACAAGGCGAACCCGAACAGGATGGAGTGATAATGATGATTGACGCCGGTGAAAGGAGCGAACGGCATCGAGTACTTGTTGGTACGGTATGTGGTGTCGAAAGTCACGACATCCCCAAAATGCTTATAAGCTAGCCTCGAACGACCGTCGACCCAAAAAATTGTACTAACTCGATGCTCGTCGTCAAGTTTATATCGAAGGTAAACTGCGGGTCCTCCATCTGCATCCGTTTCAATAGGCTCATTGTCGATTGCGCATCATTGAGGTCATACGCGGCTCGTCTATGGGTTCGGACCGCGTTACGAACGTCTGTCGTGTTAAAGTTTAAATTTTGAATTCCCCCAGCCTGTTCAGCAAGAACATTAACAATCTCAGTAGGTCCAATTCGCGCATTGCTCATTGTGTGAATTAGGCTCCTCGCGACCTTACCCATCTTCTTGTGTTGATGCATCTGACTCACCTTAGAAGGAGTTACTAACGGGTGATTGTGTGCCAGTTCCAGGCTGGTAATAAGCCAATGATCTTGATTGGCTTTGTAGCTTACGAACATCTTGACCTGGCAATTTGTGCGCTCAAAGCAGTCCCGTCTTCTACGCGAATATCCTATTTCGTCATCACTGTCATCATTGCCTACGCGTGTCTCATTTTGCTGTGGATTTCTGCCCCTATGACACTCGTATAAGCGAGAGCATATCTTTTTTGTTACGTTGCTTGTTCTTGTAGTCTTTATTCTAATGCCAAAACCAACCCTCAATGAATACGCTCGAAAACATTCTTCAGCTTCTTCCAATGTTTGAAACGTTCGTCCTAGATACGGATCACTAGCATCTACGGGGACGTTGGAGCTCGACACGAAATCAGACATTGTGAAACAAGACCTGTGTAGAAATAGACTACGCTTAACAATCAAATGGCATTTCTAACTGAAAATATTACCTAAAAATTACCTTGGCGAATAGACCAATTTAGGATGACAAACATACCGTATGCATAACCCCTGAAAGTGTCTCCAAATTAACAATTATTAATTTACTGAACATAACAAATTAAAATTACTAAGATAAATAGACGAATTCATCATGCCAAAAAATCGAATTAAACTATAATTTTATTTAGAGTTAACAAATTACACCTTTTTTATGAACATCATGTCTAGAACATCACAAATTGAAGAATAGAGTGACAAATTTCTAGAACATAAAAAAAAATCTATACGTTTTTGTCCGAACAAAATAAAATTATATTTTACCATTCAATCCATAAAGAAAACTTCACCATTCGCAAACTTACCTTACTTGAGTGAAGCTAAGTTTTACTCGAAGCTTGAAGGGAGCTGAAAATTAAGCGAGTCCGAAGGAGGAGAAGAAAATTGTAGCCGAAGGAGCTTGAGGAATTCCGACAACCCGTCGTGTGTAGAAATAAAGGTACAAACACGTGGTAATGTGTCAGCTGTGTCAGTCGTCCGCTACACTGTCTAGCGGATGACATTTTGGCTGTCAACGTGGGCCCAATTATGTACTCCGCTAGACAGTGTAGCGGAGGGGGAGCAGGGGCAAAATGGTAAAAAGGATGGTCCGCTACACTGTGTAGCGGACTGCTGACAGCGCCGCAAAAATACGCGATCTGGGCCGTCCATCCCTTCGGGATGGACGGTCAGATCGCGCTAGCAAGATCTCCCATTTTGCTAGCGCTATCAACGGATCAGCTCCCATATATATATATATATATATATATATATAAATATATATATAGAGAGAGAGCTGATCCATTGATAGCGCTAGCAAAATAGAAGAAGTTGCTAGCGCGATCTGGTCGTCCACGCGCGATCTATGAACGGTCCAGATCTTTTTTTTGCATTGTTTTTAAGTACGTCCGCTACATAATATAGCGGATGATATTTTTGACCAATATACCACTCAATCTCCAAGTGTTTTTTTTCTAAAATATCGTTCGCTACATAATGTAGCGGACCATATTTTATAAAAGTTTGCCAGTCTGCCAACCCCACATCAATTCTCACACACTCTCTCTCTCTCTCTCTTTAGAGAAAAAAAAACCCATCTCTTGTTCATCTCTCTCTCTCCCCTCTTCTGAACTACATGTTCTTCTTCTTCGCCTCCCCAGCCCCCATATCCATCATCATCGCTAGCACCTTTAGAGAGAGTGTGACAAGGTTCATCACAGCAGCCTCGACATTACAACTGTAGCCTTGGTGCCGCCGCCGCTTTAGCCTCAGCATATTAAGCACCGCTGCGTCTTTTTTCATTAATTTTTTCTCCAGATTTTGTTCTATTTTGATTGGACTTAGAGATTCATGTATGGTCAGATTCATGATTTCTCTTGCGTCGAGGTTTGGGGGCGGCAAAGGGTCACATGGTGGTTGGGGGATGCGAAGGTTTGGATGGTGGTGGTGATGGGTTCAGCGGCGATGGCAGAGTGGTGGTGGTTGTGGGTGATGGAGACACTGCCTGGGATGAATCATTGTTGGTTTTTTGGTTGTGGTGGTTCTTTCGTTTCACGCCACCACCACCAATCTTGATTCTTTCTATTAACGCAGTAGCTATGGCGATGATGGAGAAAGGTGTGGAAAGCAAGTGACATTGACGATGGAAAGGTGGTGAAGGCGGAGGTAGTGATGATGAAGAAGGCGGGTAATGGTGACCATAGGAAGGTGGGCGGCGATGATGAGCACTCGGCGGTGCTGCCGGTAAAGCTGCTCGTGGATTTGATCTAAGGTTTTGAACAGAGAGAGAGCCAGAAAAGAGAGAGAGAAAGAGTCAGAGAGAGAGAGAGAGAGTCAGGAAAAAGTGGTCAGAGAAGGAGAGAGAAAAAGTTAGAAAAAAGTATTGCCTATGTCCGCTACATAGTGTAGCGGATGGAGCTAGAAGGTATTTTTGTCAAAAAGTTATCCGCTACATTATGTAGTGGACGTACTTAAAAACAACGCAAAAAAAAAATCTGAACCGTCCACATATCGCGTGTGGATGGCCAGATAGCGCTAGCAACTTCTCTTATTTTACTAGCGCTATCAATGGATCAGCTTCCATATATATATATATATATATATATATATATATATATATATATATATACATATATATACACACACACACACACATACATACACGCATATATGATTTAAATTGAAATAAAAGGAGTGAGATAAGGTTTGTTAGACAGATAAACTGTGAAAGAATATTGAGCTTGTCTAAAAAGAAACATTTACGATTATAGAAGGAGAAACATAAGTTTACAAAGAGAATTGAAAGAGGGTATTTGCAAATCTTAGGGATTGGTGGCATTGCAAATCTGTTAACACAATTTTTAAGTGGGACATGTTGATATGGAAAAGTAAGAATTAATGCAAAATCTACTTGATTAGTTGAATTCTAAATGTCAAAATTGTAGACATGTCAAGTAAAAGAACAAAACATTAACGTTCTCGGCTTCAGCTTTAATGAACAAAAAAATAATAATAAGATTAGCGAATAAGTAGAGAGAGAGAGAGAGAGAGAGAGAGAGTTGTTATGGTCAATTGAGTAGCATTAGAAGAGAGAAAATTTTCCAAAATATAGTGTTTAAGGTTGTATGAACTCCTTACTTTTTACAAAAATGATTATACAAAATGGCATATTGGCATTATTGACAAGAATGAACAAGGTTCATGGTTTCTGCGAATACTCAAGCAGAATGACTAAAAGTGACATGTTTCACAATAATTTGCAATTCAATAATATATAGTTTAAGTGAATCATATCAACGAGATATGCAAGGGCTTCCCACCCCAATTTCTTCGGCCACCTCTTTAACTTAGAAGGCCTTTTTGGAACCCTCCATACAGCACCTTTGCAATGCATTTGCAGAACCATAATGACAGAAATTTGTTAGTTTTTATTCCCTAGTTTTTTCTTTAGCCAAAAAGGAAAATAAGTACATTGCAAATATAGGTGCAAAAGTATTAGAAATATGCAGGGAGAGTTGATCTACAAACCTAAAGACCAACCAACTTACAGCCGCAGGGAAATGCATTCTTTGCATATCGCCCAAGGACAAGAAGGTGTGTTACTTCTTTCATCGTCTTTGGCATCTTTTGTTTTACGACCAGGATACGGAATATGCCTGGAATGTTTTGCTCATGTTCAGCCCGTGTTAATCCTTCCCTGCATCGATCCAGAGCCTTTATGACAGTCCTAATGGTGTTTTGGTTCCTTATTACTTTTTGTTATATTTTGATACTCATTCTACTTATTTAAATGGGGTTATCATCAAATTCGTATGCTAAACTCTACTTGTATATTCAGTTAGTATATATTTTTAACTTCTTTCAACCAAAAAAAAAAAAAAAAGACTAACCAACCAGAAGCGGATGCAGTCAAATCTAATGAAGGCCCAAAAAGGATGATTGTTAGCCCCATTCATGAGCCTGTCAGCTCGCATTTGCACGCGGGCCTTTTTGCTGTAATCCCTTTTTCTTTTTCCTTGTTTTCTTTCTTTTGTGTGCGAGGATGTGTTGGGAGGGGAAGGGTTGGGGGGTCTCTTTCTTTTGGTTGGCCTTTTTCCCCCACTACCAGCAACAGGGAGAAGGTGACTTGGAAGTGTTTATACACAACTCTTACAAGAAAGTGGAAAAAAAGAAAAAAAGCGTAAGACGTAGCGTTTCGTGTTTCATGTCAAAGTATCACACTCAAAAATTACTGGCACTGAGAAGATATTAGTTATTATTTATTCGATGTAGAATTTATATCTCTCAACACACCCCCTCACATGTAACGAGACTTCTTTTGAGTGAGCCCAGCACGTGGAGAATTAGACTGGGTAGTGGTGAATAAATTAATTTTTTAATTATCTGCTGAATTTAGATCGACCAACTTTAATATCATGTGAAAGCATCTAGCTCGAAACTAATTGGTAATGAGAGGAGATGCTTAAAATACTCATATACCGAACTATTGTTTATTATTTACCCAACGTAGAATTTATATCTCTCAAATGCCCTCTAAGTTTCTTGTACATTAATCCTTCTCTTGAGGGAATACGAGCCTCAAGTATACCAAGAGAAAGAGGTACACCTTATTGCACTTTATTGATCACATAGCCAACCAAATTAAGAGAAAATACACCACCTCTGGCTCTTTGTCCACTTAGCTTCTTTACTGCAACCATATGGATTTAATCAAAACAACTATTTTAAATGTCCTCTTAAAAAGCCAATATGAAACAGTAGCCAAGTACAAAGACGCCTTCAAACCCACTGGCCACTGGCCAACTTACTCCTAGTTTGGCTACCCACCCTTGACCCTCCGGAAACCAAGAAACTGAAACCCACCGAGCCATGTTTTTTGGGCCATGAATCTGAGCCCTTGGTGTGGGATATGTGTCTCCATCTCATGGACTTGACAGGTGCATTAGATCTCAAAAAGGACATGAATAGGATAACAAGCTTACCCATGGTTTTGAGGCTAACTTTTGTCCCAAACCAGCGGCTTCCTCAGATATCTGCAGAGTGGAAAAACGCAAGAAAACGCAATTCACTTTAAACAGGACTCCCAAGCCCATGCAGTTTGGGATATTACGGTTCGGACCTGATCAATTGGCTATCTTGATGATCATATCACCCTTATTTAGTAGCTTAACCTGTTTAGGTATGTCTTTAACCCTAACAAATGCATTGGAAAATACTTTTGGGTTTCCAACTCCTCACACCCCAGAGTTAGGGGAAATCTTTTAAAGATTTAAGTGGTCCGCTCACTCCATGATGAGATTGATTAAAGAACGGCTTAGTTTGCACTTGTTTTTTTTGTTTTGTTTTTACAGGTGCTCGAGAGCATGTTATATATATATATATATATATATATATATATATATATATATATATATATGTGTGTGTGTGTGCGCGCGCGCGCGCACGTTCTTAACTTCTCGAAATAGATTGTTTAACATTTCAAACCCTTGAATCAAGTTAATTAGATGGAGCAACATTAGCTGAATTGGTACTATTGTACAACAAAGTTTCATAAACTAAACCCAAAATTGCTGACATCTGTACCAACTTATTTTATTGCTAATTTTTGAACATGTTGTTGAACTTCCGTACACATTAAAAAAACTAGGAGGAAGGGTCAATATGGTAAGTCTCACTTAATTCCATGAAACTGGCCATCATTCTGGCAATACCTCAAATGGAACCAACCGACCACAACAGAAACCTATGCAGTGATACAGTAAGGGAGAGCAAAACAACTGACCGCAGACGTTAGAAATGAAAATGAAACCATCAAACTCTATCCAAAACCTCGTACTAATAAGGCAAAATGCTTATAAGTAACCTAGCCCTCACCTCAGTACCTCTTCATCCAAAGCTTCAAAAACCAACTCAGTTTCCTGTAAAGCGATACTAGACACAATTCCAAACTCTACAATGGCAAAGAATGTAGCTCAGTCTCCACTAGAACGAAAAGGCTTAGCTTCACTGGACCAGAAGCTGGCCATGGCCAAGCGTTGTTCTCATGGTATATTTTGCCTTCCCAGGTCCTTTTTCTTGAAAAAAGTTGCATTCATTTTGAAAGCAAGAAAAGCTTTTTGTGACTTTATCCCCCTCTTTTGTCTGCGAAAACTTATTTGTAATTGACTAGTTCTGGTTGTTCAATTGATTTATGTACAGTGCTTTAGTTTTGTTTCCATTTGAGCAACTTATTTTAGGGGTTTAATGGTTCATCACTTTGCAAGATGCTATTGATAGCATCGTGAGTACCGCCCTTTTTCTTTTCTTTCGTTGGGGAATTATAAAAACCAATACCGCCAAGTAATTATAGTTAGGAAGTTTCTCCTAATAAGTTGATGGAGATCTTGGTATTAGATGGTTACCTGACTACTTTCATTGGATTCACCTATATATTATCTATGATCAACAAGCATGTCTCGGTTATGGTACTAATGTTCATCAGAAAATGCCCTTTCTGCCATTTTTTTTTTCTATTTTCAATTAAGTCATTCCTCTATTTTTCTACTGGGATTTTTTGTGGGAATCCATTTTCCAAAGACGTCTGTACTCCTTTGAAAGAGAATAATGCCAATGCTAAATATGCACATATTTTTTGGGAGGGGAAGGGGGTGCTTTGACTGATCATGTGACGGTCGGGATTGGTGAATGCTGACCGACGAGAAACTAAGAATATGGATTTGGTCACATGATGCAACTCACTGGGCTTTCTACTGCTACGTCTATGAATACTAGCATATGCCTGAAAGAATCATTTAGTGTTTGGGAGGGGAACAAGATGAACTTTAAAAAGGTTGTCTAGTTTTTCTTCTTTTTCTATTGTCTGAGTTTTCAATTTTTCATGGTGGATCTGCAGAGGGTGTTGTTGCTGGAGCTAAGGCAGCTGTGATCGCCACTATTGCAACTGCCATTCCAACCGTAAAGTCTCCTGTTTTTCATACTGTCTATATGTGTTTGTGTGTGTGCGCGCTCTCGCGCACAGCGTGCATTGGGGGTGTGTGCGACAATATATGAAGTACTAATGCACCTGAATCTAGTGTTTTCGAACTTGGGTAGGACTAATGTACTTGTGATATGTATATATATCAGTTGGCTAGTGCAAGGATGCTGCCTTGGGCAAGAGCCAACCTCAATCACACTGCTCAAGCTCTCATAATCTCCACAGGTTACTGACCAGAATAAGCTTCTGATAATCATCACTCTTCTATTACTATTCTATGCTAATAAATTTGTTATGAAATGGCAGTGGCAGGAGCAGCGTATTTCATAGTCGCAGACAAGACCGTTCTAGCATCAGCAAGGCGAAACTCCTTCAAGCAGGGTTCACTCTCGAATATGGAAGCATGAATTCTGGGTGCTCATTTCGATATGCTCTGTACGGTTTGTATTTCAGTGAAAAATTATGCAGTTTGGTATGTAAAAGATCCACATCTACAAGAGCGAATATAAATAAAAGGGTGAGATTCGACGTCAAGAACATGATAGCTTTTGTACATGCATTAAATAATGTAGTTCGGTTGCAAGTCAACCCTTGTCCCCACCTAAATTTTGATGGCATTCCTTTCCTTTACTAGCACAAAGAATACAAGCAGTCCAATTCACCATTATCCTTTACCAAATCTACCCCGCCGGCTGCGTAAGATTTCATTAAGCACTAGATAATATCAACATCTTCCGCCAACAACTAAGAAATGATAAGTTATCATCTCAACTGGAACAGGATACTCTATCAAAAAAAAAAGAGATGTACCTCGTATTATAACTTTATATGACGAGAATCGTGCTATTTAGTACCGCAATTTCGCTGGCAATAATTCATCTGCTGTCGCTTGTCACATGCACCCCGGATGGATAGGACAAAGTTTGTATACTGATACTTCACTTCTGTTGTAACTTCAATTACCCAGGAATTGGCTCATCGCTGATCCTGCTCATAAATAGGTCTAGAGTGATCAATATTTCTGTCATAACAGAATAAGCTAGATAGCATAATTTTTCACAGACAGCTAACATCAATGGTAGGCATTGAACCATTTCAGAGGCAAATCACCACAATCAGATTGTCTGAGCCAAGTACAATCGGTTGGAGAAACCAATATAGACTCTCAAGTGGCACCATTTTCACTAATAGTCCATGCATGAACAAGAACCATCCTTGAAATGATGGAAACGAGTTCGATCCCTGGCAATAATCTTTCTTCTGAAGATCTTGGAAATCAATTTTGTAGCCGAATGACAATTGCCACAAACACGAAGATTCTTAACAATCCTAAGCGTTGTCCCAGGTTTTGTACTGATCAACCCAAAAGCAATAGCCAACCTTTCACTATGTTGACACAAGATGCCCTCCTTCCACTCCTCATCCACATCGGAGCACGTCGTAGAGCGCCTCCGACGTATCGGGCACATGCCCGGCCGTTTCCAAAAGCCCGTCTATTTCATCCAACATGTTATAAATATCTTTGCTCCGAGGATGAGTTTTGTCGCTGACAAGAAACTCGTGAACAACACTGTCCACCTCAATGGAGGTACAACCAGGAACTTTCTTCATTCCTACGTCATTCAACGTCGTCCTTATTTTTGCTACATCATCCCATCTACCAGCTCCTGCATAGATGTTTGATAAAAGCACATAAGCTACAGTGTTCTTTGGTTCCAATTGAATGAGGTGCCCCGCAGCATATTCACCCAACTTAACATTTCCATTAACTCTACAGGCCCCAAGAAGTGAACCCCATATTGCAGCATCTGGCCTCATCTCCATACTATTTACCATAGCCTCCGCTTCATCAAACAAACCAGCTCGGCCTAGAAGATCGACCATACATCCATAATGTTGCAATTTTGGTGAAAATTTGTAATCATGGATCATGGAATTAAAATATTGGCGGCCCAGATCAACAGAACCAGCATGGCTACAAGCCGATAAAACACCAACAAATGTAATATCATCTGGACTTAAACCATAATTTTCCATTTCCACGAAAAGCTCGAGCACCCCATGCGCTTGCCCATGCATGGCTAGCCCCGAGATCATCGCATTACACGAAGCCAAAGATTTAGGATTCATATTACTAAAGACATCTTGTGCAGCTTCAATATTTCCACACTTGGCATACATATCGATGAGACTTGTCCAAAGTAAGTTATTAGCAAAGTTCTTAAAATTTTTGTCAATATAGCTCCTAACTGAGCACAAGCTGGGAGAATGCTTAAGAATGTCACATCATTAGGCTCCTGGTTAGAATACTGCTGCATTTCCCGAAAGAGAGCCAAGGCTTCTCCATAATGGCTTCTATGAGTGTAACCGCCAATCATAACATTCCAAGAGATCAAATCCTTTTGATGTATACCCTCGAACAAATTCTGCGCTGTGTCAAGGTCACCACACTTAGAATACATATCAATAAGTGCATTAACAATCCGAAGTCTTGAACCGAGTCCATTTTCTTCAATCCAGCATCTAATCCATTTCCCAGGTTCTATCGTACCCAATTGAGCACAAGCAGACAGGACAGTCACCAGTGTGCTCTCATCGGGTTTAACTTCATCTCTCTGCATCTCCCTAAACAAACCCAACGCCTCCTCTAACCGCCCACTTTGAGCAAAACCCGCAATCATCCCATTCCACGACACAACATCTCTCATAGGAATTTCATCAAACAGTTGACGCGCATCAGCTACAACCCCCTAGAAGTATATCCAGTGAGCAGCGCAGAAAAAGAAACCGCGTCTCTGTGAGGACTTTTGTCAAAAACCAATCGTGCATAACCCAATTCATCATTGTTCGCATACATATTAATAATACTAGTGTGCACAAACACATCACTCTCAAGCCCAAGCTTCAAAACATGTCCATGTACTTGCTTCCCTTCGTGGGTTCCCCTGACTTTCGCGCAAGACTTAAAAACAAAAGGAAATGCGTAATTATTTGGTTCTACACCCGAATAAAGCATGCGGATGTAGAAGTTTATAGCCAAACTTGGAGACAAACTTAGCGAGTAACTGCGGATAATGGTGTTATAGATGATTTGATTCCGGTTGTTCTATTGAGTTGAAGATCGAGAGGGCGTATGGGAGGCTGCCGGACGGGTTAATGGCGCAAAATTCGACGATTTTGCTTAGCGCGAAGTGGGTGCTGTGGAGGCCGGTTTTGATGACGTGGGAGTGGATTTGCTTGAAGTGTTTGATGCTTTCGCACTTGGAGAGGAAGGCGAGATACGGGTGGGTTTGGAGTAGTTTGTAGGGAGGATCGGAACTGGGTAGGATGTGAAGGGTGGAGGGTAACGGTGAAGAGGACATGGTCCGATGAAAGGGATAAGGAGAGCTGTGAGTGAGGTGATTTTTTTGAAATGTGGTTGGTAGTTGAGTCTTACCCGCCAAAAAGTAGCAGAGAACGTCGATTCGTCACTGAAGATACAGATTGTTAATTCCTCAATTCGTCGCTAAAGGAACAAATATGTCAACCTGTATGGTGCTAATAGAAACTTATTATGAGTGGCTATTTTATTTAGACTTTAGGCAAGAACCATTCCGATGCTGTAAACTGTAGAGGATTCTGATTCCATGCTATTATATTACTTTAACGAGTTATTTTCAATAACAAGTTATGATCTATTGGCAACCTTTCAGGTTTTTTGGGTAAGAGGTTATTTATTAAAACTTCAATTATTTACATACTCATCTATCTCTTACAAGCATAGTAGTCCCTAACTGCTCATAGTAGTCCAGCAACATAATGCATATATCATGTTCCCTAACTGCTCATTAAAACTCCTTCATGCAGTCCTCATTCCTTGCATATCTGTCTGTTTTCTACTGTTGCTGCTACCTTTGTCCAGCTGCTAACTTTCATTTGCACAAGCTTCTTGATCATCATCACGCATCCTTTTTCAGTCCGCTGTTGTTGTAGAAAAATCCTTTGATTCCTTTCATACCATATGGTGTAAATTATGACTGATAGGGCTAGTTTCCTAATTCTGGCTGGGAAACTTTTCCCTCTGAATTTCTGAGCAATGAGGTCCATTACATGCTTCCATCTCTGTCCTGCCAATCTTATCTTGAGTTTAGGTAAAACTTCATTCCAAAAGGTTTTAGTGTATTCGCAATTACAGAAGAGATGGTCTTCATTTTCCTGCCGATCAAAGCATAATGAGCAGGTATCATTGTCAATGCAACTCCAGTGTTTGAGTTTTGCCTTTGTTCTTAGGCCACCTTTCCACATCATCCATAATATGATAGCATACCTTGGAATATTTCCACTATACCAAACTTTCTTCCACCATAGAGCCATACCATGTGCTGTTCTAAAAGCATTCCATGCTGATTTCACTGAGAAATTCCCACTTTTTTCCAACATCCACACAACCTTATCCTTTAGATCAGGTCGTGGTGCTGCCATTATCTGCATATCCTCATGCCAAGCTCTTAATGCTATTGACCTAGCCAGTGGAAGGATCCACTGACTGTAGCCAATTATCTCTGCAACTTTGCTCTGTAGTGACATTCCTGCATCATACACAATCCTGTTTCCAAACTTTGCAACAATAGGACCTGCATTCATTCAATTATCCAGCCAAAGCCAAGTTTTCTGACCATTTCCAATTTTATACTTGATAAAGCATTGGATGGTAGCCCTCATCTTAATCAACTTGCACCAAGTCCATGACAGTATTGCTGGAGGCTTAAAGGTCCAGAGGTGTTGATCTTTAATGATATATGAGTGACACCATTTCAGTGTACCCATAGCAAGTCTTTCTTATGAGCATGGTCCCATAAATGTCTACAAATAGATGCCTTGTTCCAGTCTTCTAACCTTTTCATCCCCGGTCCTCCCTCTTGTTTAGGTAAGCAAACCTCTTTCCAAGTTATCTTAGCACATGTACACTTAGTCACCTTACCATGCCATATAAATGCTCTGATCATGCCTTCTAGTTTCTGTATAACTTTCTTAGGTAAGATAAAGATTGAGCACCAATACACTTGCATGCTCATTAGAACAAATGTTGCCAGTTGTATTATTCCAGCATAGT